>OX401878.1:1220000-1728323 GCA_947859175.1 Gandaritis pyraliata | reverse complement strand
TTAGGTGTTCGAGCCTTCAGGCTTGACCCAATGAGATTACACTCTAGTACATCAGCGCCATCTAGCAGTTTCCTGTGTCAAACAATTGTCATGACGTCATCGTATTGGTAGTGGTGGCAGCGCGGTCAGCCCAGCGCAGCGGGCGCCATCTTTATTCAGTACGTTTTTAAACTTCGGCGTCGTCAGTAGTGTCACAAAATATTAATAAAATTATTAACATCAAAAGTATTTAAAAATAAAGGTAAAGATATTACTTTTACCTACTATTATGCTAAAATTCGCAAATCTCCCTAGTTTGATGGGGAAAGGATTTGCAACTGGTGCGTTCATGCTATCGGATTGTCATCTCGCAACGAATGACAAATAATCCATGCACCAGCCTTTTTCAAGGCTGCCTGCCAGCAAAAAACGTTTCGCACCTACTTATAGACAGTGTTTTCTCGAGCGAGCTTAAAAACCGCATCGAACATTGTCCGATTGATACGACCGACGTCGTCGTCGTATCAAACACTCTGGGTCGTATCAAATTATACGACCGGATTTTCAAATCGAACGGACGTTTTGATCTGAATCGTATCAATCGATACGACCAGACGCATGAGCCTATTCGACGCAACGTCGTATGAACAGTCGTGTGAACTGTAGTACATCTAATGTATCATTATACGAATAACAAGCGGATTTTTTATCGCACTCTGCTGTTACAGATCATGGCTCCAACACTAATGGGCAGCCTCTGCTCCTACTCGGTCCCACAAGAGGACAACGCAGCGTTTCTACGACTGATTGGAACCCTAGAGGGCTGTTACCCACAAGAATGGCGATCCTGGGAAATTGAAGAGCTATCGTATACCGATTTATTTGGCCAGACTATATCACCAAAAGTCGAAGCCAAACTTAGGTTCGCGATCCCAACGGTAGAACTCACTAAGATTTTCTCACCCGACGATCCCTATCTTTCGGAAAAGAAATACCGGGCAATAAAAAGAAAGCTGCTGGAATGGCCTCTGGGTCGTGCAACACTATATGCTCCTCAGAAAGTGATGGAGAAAGTACCTACACACAAATTCATATGACCAATTTATGGCAACAGTGAGAGCCTTAAAGCCTACTCTAACTTCAAGGAACATAGCATCTGGTAGCTCACACCGAAAAAGGAGATCTACATCTGATTCTCGAGAGAGCACAACCTCAGCAAAATCACAACCCACAAGGTTCACGGACCTCACTGAGGACTTGCAATGCTCCTTATTTGGAAAAATGTTGCAAGCGCTTTTAAGCCAGACCAAGGCAATTGAGAACGAATCAGCTCTGGTCACGTCTTTTACTCGCCAGCAAGACGAAGATTCTCAACCAGGCCTTAATGAATCTCTTGAGTCCGTCGAAAACGAACACCGCACTCAGGACGAAGGTTCTAACCCACCACTATTCCGAGCGATGTTAACGTCAACGGTGCAAAATTGTCCATTAGACTGTGGCCATGCAAGTCCTCCAACCACTCAAACAACTGACGCTCAAATAAAGCCCGCAGAGACCGCAACAGACTCAGTTCTATTTGACTGTGATTTTTCACCAAACACAACAGAAGCGGAACCTAATCTGGCAAAAGCTGACCCCCAAATCGCAGAGCAAGGCCGCAAGTGCCAGTGACTGGGGGATGAAGGTTGGAAAAACGTAAGATATGCAGATGTGCAAAAAACTTTCCACGCTACTCCAGTCTTCGGAGCTTTGAAAGTTAACAGTGTCCTCGCAGCCAATACTCCATCTTGGACATCATTAGGACAACTAGAAAAAACTGATCTTACTTTGGGAGCGATAACCCACGGCTTATTACTTCAACGCAAAGCGTTTCAAGATGCCTGCAAAAACTTAGATCCCAAAATCCGGCAGGAAATACAAGGGAAATTCCTGGCGGCAGACTGTCCTTTCAGGAAAATCTCGGACGGACTGCTCCAATACACTTGCGGCAGAAGGGCTGAGGTTATTCAGGCTCGAAGAGAAACGTACAAGCCCGTTAACAAGGTCTTGAATGACATCCTTCACGAAATTCCTCCGTCAGACACACACCTCTTTTTAGAAGAAAAAATAGCAGAGGCTGTAAAAGATCAGGGAGGTGCACACAAGTTTTTCCCAAGAAAAACAACTTTAAACCTACCACAAAGAAAATCCCTCTTGCCAAAAACACCAAAACTCGGGCCACAAAACTTAGAAAGCCATTTCAAGCTTCAAAAAACTTCCGTTCTGACTTTCGTTCGTCAAACAAACCACAACAATAAGACCTTACGGGAGAAAAACAGACTTCCCCAAGGAGGAGGAAAAAGATCGTGAGGTCAGTTCATTTTTTCGCTCGTCAATTAAAGAATAAAATTCACCTGTGGAATTCGTTAAGGGCATCTACGACAATCACAAGCATTTTAATGGGTTACCGAATACCGCTTATTCGTAAGCCACCTCAGACTAAATTATCTCAAGTTAAGGGAAAATGCTCGACCCTATACCTTCAAAGTTAATGGCACAGCAAATATCTGAATTACTGGATATCACAGCCATTTCTTTAAATAAATTTAAGCATGGCTATCTGTCACCAATATTTTTTGAGAGAGAAATCTAACGGTTCTCACAGGTTAATTCTAAATCTGGAAAATTTGAACTTTTACATCTATGCCCCAAAGATTCGACTAATAAGCTTACGCAAGGTATTTCATTTCAAACAATGCAATAAGCGGATTTTATGGTAAAAATTGACATCTCCAATGCATATTATCACACCCCGGTGTGCGACTCGCACAGAAGGTACCTTTCATTTGGTTTTGGTAAGAAGGTTTACAATATGAATTGTTTACCTTTTCGACTTTCTAGTACCCCATCGTTATTTAGCAAATATCCAATTGGGTGGCGTCAATACTACGTGGAAAAAGAATCATGACAGTGGTATATTTGAATAGTTTATGCCAACTTATTGACGAAACAAGCACGATGGGTTCCTCAGAAAGTTAGGTTGACATATCAACACAAGCAAATCTATCTTAACACCTAGTTCGAATATAGAATATCTAGGCCTCTCACGGGATTCCTAAAGGAACAAGAAAAGCCTACCAAAGAGGAAAATAACAAAATGTTATAGACATTTATAACACAAAAAACACTTTCCAAAAACTCGTAGAATTGTTCAAATACAAAACAGCTTCTCGGTAAGCTAAATTTCACTTATAATGTTGGCCCTTGGGTGCTTTTCAGTGCAGATTACAAATAGCAGCAAAACCATTCCCAGACTCACAAAAGAACAAGATGTTTTCAGTTACCAAACATAGTCGGGAATGAGTTAAATGGGAGTTTTCAAAATATAGGCAAGGCATCGACTCTTCAAGTCGCCACAACTTCAGCTTTCGTGTCAACAGGTGCCTCAGACATCGGCTGGGGAGCAACAGTAAACGGAAAAAAGCTCTCAGGTTACTGGAGCCTTATTATGATTCCTGGCACTTCAATCAAAAGAAGTCGTGGACCTTTTTTTTTTCGAATGTTTACAGAAAGAATGCAATCAACTCCGGTCGGAAAAACTGTCATCTTTCAAACCGACAATCGTACGATGGCTGCTACATCAAAAGACAAGGCGGGACCAAGTCTCGGAAATTGTTGAACATGGCTTCAAAAATCCTGAATCTGGCTGTCTTGTTAGACATCAACATCATACCAAAGTACCTACCAGGCAAGCACAGTGGCATTGTAAACAGCCTCTTCAGGCTGAAAACCGAGCAGGAGTAGCACCTCGACCCTCAGACGCAGGCCCTGACCTTCCGGAAGATGGGAACTCTGGACATAGACCTGTTCGCTTCACAAGCCTCTGCGCTAGTCCCGAAATGCGTAAGCGAAGATCACAAGCACACCACCAGCGAGTACACGGACGCATTCAGTCGAAAATGAGAGTACAGACTAGGCTGGCTACCAGCCCTAATCCCACACTTCAGCGGCCACTATCTATTAATAGTACTGAATTGGGAACAAGCTCATTGGAACCCAGTCGTAAAGAAACGGGCACTACGTCCCCCTTTTCACATCAGAAATCTAAGAGCCCATCTCCGGGACCTGCGAACAAACCTTCCACCCCAAGACATACAGAACCTCTGTTTAGAAGTTTTCGAAAATACGAGCAGGGCTACTGATGTGAAGAATTGGAACGAATCTGAACGTAGTCTATTACAATCAGCTTGGAGACCATCTACGCTAAGAACATATAGACCAGCCTGGGAAAGTTGGCTTCAATGGACCAAGAACGCTGACATATCCCCTTCAACACTATGTCCAAATGACTTGGCTAAGTTCTTATATTATTTCTCTTCACGAGGTACGAAAATTAGCCCCTAAAATTTTTCTTGTCCGTAAATCGGTAGTAGCCACCTTCACGAACCCTTCAAAAGATGCTCTTAGCAATCACCCAATTGTGAAGAAAGTAATAAAATCAATTATGTTAAAGAATCCCCCAAATCATCACATCAGAACACGGGATGTTGCTGAACTCTTGCAGTGGAATATCAATGTATCGAATATATTTCAAGTGTCACAACATGTCGCGACGTTATTACTCCTGGCAACAGGAAGACGTATTCACGATCTAACACTTCTTCATATTTACTCAAACCGCTGCCAGGTTACACAAATAAAATAACCCTTTGACCTGTTTTTGGACTAAGTATCGGCAGTCGGGATGGTGTTTATCAAAAAAATAAAGATATAGAACTAGATCTCTGTCACTGGATTCCGGTACTGATTGAAGTGACTAAAACAAGAAGGGGTACAGTTTCAACCCTAATAAACATGTTTATCACAACTAGAGGTAAGGTGAAAGCAGCATCAAGGTCAATAACAGCAGGCTGGCTGCGGCATACATTGAAGGATACCAACATCCAATGCTCTCCTGGTAGTTCTATATCGGCGGTCGCGATAGATAACTGGTCCAAGAAGAACCTAGATCTAGACGAGGTATTGCGCAAAGGTAACAAAAGGCTTAGTTCATCCACCTTTTTTTTTTTTTAAAACATTACTTCAAGGAAGTAGAACCCAAAAGACTCGATCCTCATGTTTCGAATTCGGGAAATTTTACGACTATTTAAGTAGGTAGCAACAAAGTTAAGTTTATAAAGTTAACACTTTATAAACAATATAATTGATTACTGATAAACCTACCTAATTTTTTTCTTCTACCTACGATTTACTTAACCTACTATAGGAATATTATATCACAGTACGCCTAGGTGTCAGCGCCGACAGATAACAAACATCTCATTGGGTCAAGCCTGAAGGCTCGAACACCTAAATATCCCCGTTTTACCCCCGAAGGGTATAAAACGGTTATTTAGGTTTCAGCCGAAAGGCTTGACCCACAAATAACATCTTGCCGGCTTCCAGCCTCCTCGCCTCGATCCTTACACGTACTGAATAAAGATGGCGCCCGCTGCGCTGGGCTGACCGCGCTGCCACCACTACCAATACGATGACGTCATGACAATTGTTTGACACAGGAAACTGCTAGATGGCGCTGATGTACTAGAGTGTAATCTCATTGGGTCAAGCCTTTCGGCTGAAACCTAAATAACCGTTTTATACCCTTCGGGGGTAAAACGGGGATATTATTGAAGTAAAAAAAACAATATATTTAGGTTTCGCTACAGAAATATCTATTTTATACCTTATTTTATAAGACACTAGTTTTTTGAGACCAAATGAGATATACACTTAGAAAAATTTTAATATAAAAAAATTAACACAAAAATACCATTTTTTCTTTGGCGAACATAAATTCCAACAATCCCGTTAGTCAGTAAAAAATATACCTAAGTACTATTATTTTGAAGCGCATTTTATGCAAAAATCAACTTTGTGTTCACCACAAATTGCAGTGTTACATTTTGAGCAATATGACTTTGTCATGCATCTTTTCTTATAGGAACAGAGACCACAGACTTTTCTTTTCCTCACATTTGGGTCCTCGACTGGTTGAAGGTCATTGCTGGATGATGACTGACCATCACCATCAACTTGACCTTCGCCTTAGCCTTCATCAGTCTTTGCTCCTAATGTCTTTGATTTTATTTTTGACGTGCGTGGGCATTGTTCGAATTTCCAGTCGGATTTTGAGCCAGGGCTCAACTAACTGCGTAGGTATGCATCTTCTTCATAAAATCACGTCAAATCATTACTTTCTGACCCATCACAGAAGCATTGGGGCAATAAACTGTTAGTACACGATATATTTAGCATACCATAGAAGACACACATTGGCAATCGATTGGTTTTTCTGCTGCATGACATTACTGAGCACATTTGGTCAAATGTGTCCACGCCACCTTTTGTGCTATTATAGAACTCAATCATGCGTGGCTTTTATGTTTCGGGGTTGACTGAGCCTTCCTCATTGCAAGAAGATAGTAAATATACCATTTTTGATGGTTTTGGCTTGTATGACAGAAGTGTTAGGGGACCATCATAACAGAACATCGATGTATTGAGGTTTCGGGATCGATGGTTCTTCATTTCATCTGGAGTTTCTCTTTTATTCGCCCGCAAAGTCCCTACAAGCGTCAATTTATAAGACTGCTGCAGTAAAAAAATTATACACAAAACCTAACCATTCGTCAAAACGACGACTGTTTTCGTTATATCTCGACAAATAAAGTACTTACGTGCCGGACATCAACGCTTCCCTAGAGAGCTCGGCGAATATTGAGTTGACAATAAACCACACTTAAATCGGCGCGTCTGTTAAAAAGATATAGCAGTATTTCTGTGGTGTACTCGTCGATTCGACGAAGGTTAGGTGTCTAGGGTTAAGTGCGGCTTGCACCAGAATCACTAAACGTGTTTAACAGCTAAATCAATTTAAATCTGATGCATTTGTATGACTTGACAACTCGCTAAATCCTATTTAAGAGTTATACGCGTTTAGCGATTCTGGTGCAAGCCGCCCTAATAGTCTCCAATCCATAGATTTTTTATATTATAAAAACCTTCATTCGATTCGATATTCTGTGGTCACCTCACCGACCCATTTGAAAATTTTGAAAAAGCGTTCATTCCATTCATTGCAAAAACGTGCAAAAACTGCAAAAAGCACCTTTAGCTACCTACCTACCGTTGCAAATTTCTTTTTCTTGACATGTTTGTGATTGGTTTTGAGTCTTTTGATCACGTTGAGTAGAAAAGTGTGGGATAATTCATAAAATTGTGAAATCCACCACTCATTTCATCAACAAATGTGATCTATCAAAAATGGACGAGGATTCCGCAATACGAGTCCTGCATTACTACAATCCTCACTTGTTGTGGGTTGAGGTGAAGAATCATGATACCTACACATTCCGGCAAGTTGGTTTATTCGGTATCGTCCCAAGACAGGCTTCGTTGGTTGATGGAGAAAGAGTTTGCACGAAGAGCGACCGCTGGGACCCTAGGGTGAACGATGTTCTCGAAGAGTTCCTTGAGACGAAGCACCAAATTTGGTTCAAGTCTACATACCGCTTGGACGATGAGACCAACCAGTAAGTATCTATGCTATGGGGAACTAGATAGCTGATAGAATACTTATGTAGGTACATAATTTCCCAGAATGTTTGTTTGTGACGATCGAACCTACGACCCACAGCATTGAAGGCAGAGGTGTTACCGACTGAGCTGTGACGCTTGTATCTGTGAAATGGCCTTACATGTTCACTATCTTACACTTATAAGCTACAAGTCTTATAAGCATTATTTTAATGACATTTCTCAGTGAAAAACTGAAACAAATAACTAATCACAATTTTCAGGACATCAATCTTTAGGCACCAGCCTCACATCTTCGGAGAGATATATTCGGTCCGGAAACAAGATGGAGTTAAGAAACAATTGATTAACTGCCTCGACAACACAGTTTACGCTTATAAAAGCAGAAAGGAATTCTGGGAGATGCTGAATGAGGGTAAAATTAGGACCATACTCAATAAGGCACAGGAAGATGATGTTCTTCAGAAAATTGTGTGTCGTCTCCAAGCCAAAGGTAAGTTCATGATTTCCATTCCTAGATGTTGTGAAGAGTTTGTAGAACTGCGGGTCACGGCCTAGATACATGAAAGTTTTGTAACTAAACCTGCAAGATTTGAAAGTTTAATGTAGTTACCTAAAATCTGTAGACTGCTTTTATCATCTGTGTAAAACACGTATCTTCTCATTAAAACTGAGATTTCATCTACTAGATCATTAAAGAAACTATAAGATACAATTACTGTTTGGTTCATTGAAACACCATATTTCTGTAAATAGGTTTATTGAGCTTTGTAGCAGAAGTCATGATAAAAAAGCAAATATATCTAATCTACCCACTACTTACCTACTTTATTATTTAAACAAGGTTGACAAGTATTCCTCCTGCAGATATAATACTTATGAACTATGCAATCATTTATTGTGAATATTATTTTGGTAATTTACCCATACTGTCGCAGGTACTTTTATAAGTATAATTTGAACAGCACTGTGTAATTTATATTACACTGTATACCTAAGTAATTTAAGGAATATTTGCAGCGACTTGGAATAGAAAGAAAGAAATGTTCTTCAAATGCCTATCTTCCTCTCAAGTGGCTCAGTTCCAAGAATCTCCTTGCAAACTCACCGTTGAAAACCTCGAGAAACACAAAATTCTGACCAGCAAAGTAACTGTAGAGAGCATAAAGAACTTGCCCGTTAAAGAGGCTAAAACAAGTTCCAAAAAGAAAAATTACAACTTTAACAGCGAAGATTTAACTCCTGTAGAATTTGTAGAGGAAGTTATCAAAAAGTTCACTATCGTGGAAAACGGAGATAAAGTGAAGCAAGTAAAGGAAACAAAGAATGTGAAGACATCAAGTACACGGTCAGTGCTGTCTAAGATTACTGTTTATGATGAAGAAATCAACCCTCAAGATTCTGAAGATCAAACCTTCGATGGTAAGACCGCAGATGTTAATTCACTCTACCTCTTAATGTACATATGTGTAACATAATCCCACTATAAACCCTAAAAGGGGGTATAGTGACCGGTTCACCATCCAATCTATACCATCCAGTGCTAAACACTCTTTTTTTCTATTCTACTTTCTGTCTTTGCTGTTGTCTGTAATACTGTTGCGAATGCTGTGTATGCCTGTAATTGGCACACATTCTATAGTATAATTACTGTTTTTAATTGTGTTTTTTTTTTTCAAATGTGTATTATGTGTGGAGTTGGAATAAATAAAGTTGAATAAATAAAATAAACACATAATTTTTTCATATTACAGCATCATTTGACAGTACAGAATCGCAAAGACCTCTCGGGCGAGCCAACACTCGCAAGCATAACTCAAAACAAGATGAAAATAAATTCGCAGAACTTATGAGACTAAAAGATAAATTCAGACCTAAAAATGCACACCACATTGAATCTTGTAATGTACAAGAAGAAACTCTAAATTATGTACAAAATGAACCTAATGTACAAAAACTCGATCAAGAGGAATCAAACTACATAGAAGATGTCAAAATGACAGAAATAGATGCAAGAAGTAAATATTTCAATGAGTTAGAAGAGTATGCAGAGGCTAATAGTAATTGTAAGTAACTAGATTCTTAGCCTATAACAATGAACACTCCACAGGTCCACTGAGGAAGTCTCCTGTGAGGCAATGCTCTGCATCCAGCGTCCATCATTGTAAGACGTAAAGATGATGTAGATTATCTTTATTGGACACCCAAAGTAAAAGAAAACAGACCAAGAGAAATAACAATTTAGATTATTAAGTACAATGGGTGGTCTTATCTCATCTGCCTGTAATATAACCAGCATCAACACGCAATGGAAGCATCACTGCTTGGCATTAGAAATAGGCACAATGCTAGTACTTCCCAGACAAACTTACACAAAGAGTATATTAATTAATTTTATTACAGCGTCACCTAGCTTCAAAACTGAAGAACGAATGGTCGCCTATGGCCCACCTACCAGTCGCCCACAATGCTTAGTACCGAAGCTCATGGTGAATAAAATCGACTACACTCCAACCAAGCAAGTAAAAGACGAAGATACTACATGGAAAGGAGACAAGATTGACTGGGACGACGATGATGAAGCTGGTAGGTCAAATTTTGATGAGTGTAATGAAATTTCTAAGAATTTAACTTCAAAATTTGATGATAGCAACGAAAATGATGACAATGCCTCTAAAAAGGTTGATAAGATTTTTGCTATGTATAGAAAACCACCCCTAAACAACTGTAATGATAAGCATTCTGATTTTAAAAATGATAAAAGTAATCATACTCCTTTAGATTTGAATGATCCAAAACAATACAATGATTTCATACGAAGCAAACAAAACTTCACTGAAACTAAACTACAGGACGATGCTAATGATGCAGAAAGCGTCAGAAGCATTACTAACAAGTCATTTAAAAGTAGTGTGGATGATAATAAAGATGTAGATACCGTACAGAAGAACACGAGTAAACTTTTAGAAAAAATGCGTAGACGTAAAGTACCAAATAACAGCGAAAGTTTGTCATCCGATGACAATTCATATAAAAAACAAACACAGCTCGATGATGATACCCAATCAACCCTTGATTCATCAGTCGAAAAAATGAATCTAACAAATAACATTCCAAAAAACTCCAATTTTAAGTCGTCGAACCAAGATTCTGACGACGACTTGGAAGAAATACACGCAAAACTGAATTCTAACCACAAACCAATAACAATAGAAACTAGGCCAATTGTAGAGACTGTCAAAGTTAAAGCAAACGTGAACCCTTACAAAAATCTAGATGGAAGCAAATCTATTTTCGTTGACAATCTTATACAACCCCTACTCCTCGCACACGCGAAAAATGACAACAAAATACTACCCCAAAGCAGTTTGAGGGACGTACCGTTCAAAATAGATATCCATAACACACTTAGAAACATGCAAATCAAAAACCCATCTCGCTTGCAATCAGTGTCCTGGCCTTATATTCTAAGAGGTCACAGCATGATTCTGATCAGTGCTGCGAACAGTGGTAAAACATTAGGATACCTTCCAGCTGTTTGCAATCTTGTCTTGGATTACAATTTCGACTTCGCAGGTCTAGGACCGGTTTGTATTATCGTTTGCGCAACGGCATTATCTGTAGCTGATGTTGCTAACAAATGTGGGATGTTTTTGAACCATCAAAAAGTGTTAGCTTGTTATCCCGGGTTAGATAACACAAAATTGATCACAGATCTACGAAACGGCTGCAATATTCTGGTCTCAACACCGTCAATGTTGTATAGGCTTCTAGGGGTCGAAATCGGCGTTGATTTACGTAGGCTGACCACGATGGTATTCGAAGATTGCGAGCGTCTAGATAAAGTATACGAGTTAGAGGTGAAAGCTATACAGTTGTACGTAAGAAAGATGCTGAAATCGCGTACGGACAAGCAAGTTAAAGTACAATATATCTTAGCATCGAGAAAATGGTGCGATTTCATGAACCCCCTCGCAAAAAAGGCGCCTAATACAATAGTAACCTTTGCAGCTTTTCATGAATGTGTGTTTTACTCAAAATCGCATACTCTAGTCAGCTTTGTGCAGAAAAGCAAGAAAGTAGATGCTGTGGTTGAGTTTTTGAAAGAAACAGACGAGTCTAAACTGGCTGTAATAGTTTGTAGATCAGACGATGAAGTAGACCTATTAGAAGCAACTTTGACACGTTTAAAAATTGCAGTAGTCGCTTGCAACAATCAGATGACAATACACGATCTTTACAAGATCAGAACCGAAGAACACAGTTCGGTTCTCATCTGCTGTGATGGCAATTTGAACCATCTGAACGTAACTTACGCGAACTATCTAATTCACTTTTCAATGCCAGCGATATACTCCCAATTCTGCGCGAGATTTGCTGTTCTAAACGACAACTACCCTTCGATATTCGGATCGGCGAACGAGAATGTCAAAATAAAGATCTTGCTGGAAGAATCCAACGTTGAACAGCTGCCAAAGATTCTAAACTTTGTAACACGATGCTCATACAAAGTCCCTGAGGTTTTAAACGAGATTGCTCGCAAGGTTTTAGAACAAAAAGATATTAGCAAAGCTGAAAAATTGGTGCCCATCTGTGACAGTTTATTGTCACTGGGAGAATGCGCAAATGATACATGTCAAGAAAGACATGCTATCCTAAAAGGGCACGATGAACCAAAACCTTGGATGCCATGCAACGGTGTCATTACGTTCAAGATAATTCAGTACAATTCGGCAATTTCGTACTCAGCTAGGCTACTAACACATGTAACAGGCGGTGACAAAACGAAGTATCCAGAAAGATATGGAACACTATGCATGAAACTAGGCATGTTTTTCAGTAAAGAGGAAAATAAGAGACTTCATGGTGAGCCGAAAGTAGGGGATATTTGCGCTGTGGCAATTAGAAAAAACTTCATAGCTAGATGCAAAGTCCTCAAAATCAATAACTACGAAAAAGGTATGGCCAAATACGTAGCTGTAAACCTCATTGATGAAGAGCAGATTACAGTTGTAAGAGCGGTAGAGCTGTATTTCCTGCCTGAAGAGTTCAAAACTGTAGAGACTTATGTAGTCAAAGTCAGGTTAGCCAGTGTCAGACCACAAGACAAAGATGTAACTTTCTCAGAACTAGCGAAGAACAAACTGAAAAAGATCACAGATGACGATGAACAGTTGTACATGAAAGGTAGAGTCGTTATGACAATAAGCAATACGATATTCGTTGGAAACCTAGAAGCGTGCGCTGAATTATCGGCGCTAAGTGAAACAGTGGTCAAATACGACTTTAAAAACTTGCTTTTGAACACACATGCAATACCCAACCCAGACCATTTGTCAGAGCTACAAAAACTCTGTGAAATTGGCAAGTTCGAAGTAAAACATGAACCTGAAGTGGTCAAAACGAAACCTCGAATCGTAAAAGTAGAGAAGGAATATCGCTGGGCGCATTTAGATAAAATCGATTGGTCTGACGTTATATTCGCAAACACAATAAACCCTGGAAAGTTTTTCGTTCGTCTGCAGAAGTTTTCCAAATGCGTCGACTCTTTGTTATCTGATATAAAAAAATACGTCACAGATAACCCTGAACCTATTGAAAATGTTAGTGTTGGAGATGTTGTACTAGCAGAGTTCCCTGACGATTTGGTTTATGAACGAGCAATGATAGAAGAAGTCATTGATAAAAACAGAGTAATGTGCTTTTTCGTTGACAACGCGGACTGGAGAGAAGTGGCCGTTAATAAACTTAAATCTTTGCCACGTAAATTACTCAACCAAATACCGTTTCAATCTATTGAATGTCGACTGATAGGAGTCAAGCCTCCAGGTGATGATTGGACTGATTTTAGTACCAACTGGCTTCACGACAATTGCTTAGAAGACAATAAAGGAAACTCAAAGAGAATGTACGCAAAATACTTTACGAAAGAAAAGGCAGAAATGACTAGTGGTCACAAATACGGAGTTATTCTCGTAGACACAATGACAGAAGAAGATGTAGTGATCAACAAAAGAATGATAGAACTGAATCTAGCAGCGATTAAAGAAGAAGAGATCGAATTTCTTGAAAAACCGCTGGATTTCGTACGCGACAAAACTGATACCTCCTCGTTCGAAGAGGATTTAGATGAAAATGAGTTTGAGACTAACAATGATAAATCGCGTGGTAAAAATATGATTCCTATTCCAATCAAATTAAATGAAATAGTACCGGATGAAGACCAGAATGATGACTGGGATGACAATGACGAAATTGCCGAAGTAGCTGATCGCAAAATAACACCCTTTAACCCAAAAAACGATATAGAAGTTGCTAAACCATCGCTTAAAAACATATTCGCAGAAAATCCAATCAAGTCTTTTCCTCTAATAAACGATAGTGATGAAGATTCAGATAAATGGGACGTCTGTATAGACGAAGACCTAGGAAAACGACTCGGCCTTCCTAATATATCTCAATCGAATAATGATCAAAATAAAACGAACAAACAACAAGCTAACTCTCAAACTGAAACAGCCAAGCGAGAAAATAAAAAGAAATCTATGATACTTCCTGCGATTACTAATGTAAGCAGTAAAACTAGCTTAAGACAGACCTTTGAAAAAGATAACACAGACGACGCTTTTATTAAAAATGATGAAGCAACTGATAAATACGAAAGTGATAATGACAAAGGCAACATAGATGATAAAACTACACGCGAATTAAATTATACTAATAATATAGCAAATAAAACTGAAGGGTCGGACACAAGTGGACAAGATATTGAAATCCAACTGACTAATAATATACTAAAAGGTGAAATCAAAGACGTCGCCGTATACGATTCCGATGATACTTTATCAATTTCAACATCATATGGTAAAAATGAATTAAGTCATAGTGAAACAAAAAAACGGAACATAAAAGAAATATCGGTTTTAGACTCTGATGACACGCAATCAATGATGACGGAAACTGATAAAGAACTTAGCGTTGACGGACTAAAAAAAGGACTGAGTAAAAGTACATTAGATTCTGACGATTCAGCTATTGATGATTTAGTTGAGGATTCTAAAGAAACTATAAATGTAATAAACAAGTACCCAACCAACGAAGTTAAAAATATGAACGGTAAAAAAAGTGAAACTTTTGACGAGAAATTAGAGAAAACCATTAGAGTTAAAGGTAAAGTGATCCCTATCACTGAGATTTCTAAGACTGAAATTGCTACAAATTCAAAGAATGATCGGTTAAGTAAAATGATTAAATGTCAAGGGGGTAAAATCGACAAACAAAAAGACGAAAACGAAAAAGATATCCCTGAGGTAAAAGGCAAAACTATTACCATCACGCAAACAGTCGAACCGGTCAGAACACCTCCGATAGTCTGGAGGCAAGACAAGAACACAATCACTGTCAAAATCAAAATAATTGTAGACGAATACACACTAGAAACTGGAAATCGCTCGCTCAAATTCTCCGCGTACCAAAACGAAGTGAAATACGCTTTTGATATAGTGTTATACGGAATCATAGAACACGAAAAAACGAAACATTCCAACAGAGGACAATATATCCTAGTCACACTTACAACAATGCTGAAAAAAAGAACAAAATGGTTGAAGTTAACCAAAGATTTCAAAAACTGGATAGTTTACGATGTAGATTCTATAGATGCATCCTCTGATGAAGAACCATCGGTTAATAATGATGCTTTAAAAATCGTCATGGATCGTCACGAGAAAGCGATGGAGATTGATAATGATGATGAGGATATGGACGATTATTCTGGGTATCGGTACAGAGATAACTAAAAGTAAGACTTTTAGATAGATAACAACAAGTAATTAAATTAAAAATGTAAAAATACCCCGAATCTTGGATCGATTTTCATCAAACATAGCTAAGAACACTCCCGACTAATTCACCTTTCAAACAAAAAAAGAAAAACAAAATCGGTTCACCCGTTTGGATTACGTTGCCTCAGACACACACACACACACACACGCGTCAAACTTAACACCTCGTCGTTTTGCGTGGGGGTTAAAAATGACGACGTTAGAAGTAAATAATGTTTTAAAGTTTGTAGAAAGAAAAAAATAATTACACTATAAGCCGGTGATTTTAATATTTGACCGATGCGGGGTATATAAATTAAAATTGTGGTAATAGAGATGTAATTTCTTCTGCCTACTTTTATTAAATGTTTTCAAAAGACTGTTTATTTTTAAGTTTTTGGACAAATATATTTTGTAACTAGCTCTTAACAATGCAGCCGGCATGAAAGTTGAAGTAACCGCAAGTCGCGTGGAACTGGCTAAGGTTAACCAACATTTTAAGATGATTCATAGTGATTCTTCTGATTTTATTGAAAGAGAAGCTATCACTCAGTGAAACAATTTTTAGAATAGGTTCAGTAGTTTCATAGATACAAACAAACATAATTTATAAGTTTAAAAAACTAGAAAACCTGACTTCAATTCGACTTACGGCTTCATCATCAGATGATGATGATGATGGCAGTTCATTGGGAATGTTCTAGTGACCGTAAACATCACTAAAAGTCACCGAAAAGCAAAATACGCAAGTGGATGGCATATTTTTTTCAGTGGTTTTTGTTTGTAGGCTACTGAACCGATTTTGATGAAAATTGAATGCGACCAACCTGGGTAACACCCTTTCAGATAAAAAAAAAATTTCAGATCGGATCACAAACGACGATGACGGGATGACGGGAGTTCTGAGGTAACATTAAAAAAAAAGATACAACCTAATTAAGAACCTCCTCCTTTTTTGAAGTTGGTTGAAAACTACAAACTTTTAACTAACATATTCAACTATTTTTAATATTAGTATAAGTAGGTATAAAAAAGAACGGTTTACACACTATCAATGTTTCTAAGCGATACCGCCTTTTAAAGCTTTATAGATTTCAACATTCATGCCGGCTATTACATAGACTAAGAAAAGAACTAAAATATAAAACCATGGGTTTTGTCTAGTCTAAACAGTTGCCAAGTGTCAAACCATTCATAAATGACCAAAGGGCTGGCGCTTACCTTGGGCAGAGAAATTAATATTACTACTAAGTTTATATTATCTGTGGTATTGCCATACTAAGAGGTAACGTAGTCGCCAGCCTTTTGGGCATACTGACTGCGGTCGATGATTTGAACTCTGTTTTCTACCGATTAAGGAAGAAATCAGAATTCATTTTATTAAAATTTGTTAAGAATTTAGTTTTCCTAGGTAATAAACAATTCGTTCTGTAGTCAGTATGTAACATAGACTATAAATTTGTATTCATAAGAATTTACGCCAATGAGCGAATGAAACAAATATTCAGGGCAGCAAGTTCACTATGTGGTGCCTATGCAGTCCAGTCGTTTGGTAACGCTAGCTGCCTTTAAGTTTTCCGGAAGTTTGGCGTTCCATTATAGTCTTTGTCGGAAGCGCCGCCATCTTGGAAAAATGGCGGCGTAGAACAGTTTTTTGACTATATCTCTGTTAATACTCACTTTATAATAAAAATTTGTATGAACGAATTAAACTAGACAACATTTCCTACGACCTTTGAACATATTTTTTGTAAAATGTATATTTTCTAAGTATGAGCGCCGCTTTATTGTATGCTTGTATTGACAAAAAATGCGTTTTGTGGTTGCCCATTTATTGCAGACTTAGCGTGGTCAGACTACTGTGGGTAGCACCAAAAAATATTGAACATGTAGGTTGAAACGAATCGCACAACTTGTTTGTGTTATCGTTAGTGTAGAAAACTGTCGATTCCGTGACAAATCTCAACACGCTGGTTGATAAATGTCACCACTCTGTAACTTTTCTTTGTAAAAAGGATCATACAAAAACACTAGGAACCAGGGGCCTAATTCTCACTTCGGTAAAGATTTTACTCTAATAGGGATGACGTCAAAATGACATCGAAAACTTGTTTAACTAATGAGTGACAGGAGTTTTTGGCCGAGATATTATGAGTCATCCCTATTAGAGTAAAATCTCAGCCAAAGTGAGAATAAGGCCCCAGCCCGTTCTTGTTGTCTCTGGTCGCGTGGAACCGGCACCTAGAATCACCTAGTTATATAAGTTGATTCTAAATGATCCTTGTGATTTTATTGAATAAAAGAATTATGACTTTGATAGCATCATTTATTTATCATGCCAAGAGTTAGGGCTTAGTCGACATCTGCAGGAAAAAAGTAAGTATACCTACCTAAACTTGGTTAATAAAAAAAAGCAAATTAACATAAAACCGATTTATTTTTGATTAAATATCTTACAATTTTACAGGTAACAACATTTAAATAACATCTAGATAAGATAATACATTTTTTGATAATATTAGTATTGCATTACTAGTAACAAAAAAATGCGTATGATATTTGCACCAACCTATACACAACTTGAGACTAAAAATAGGTGAAATATTTATAATATAAGCTAAAACATAACAATACTTTTTTTAATAGTACAGTACGCACAACGGATCTTTATCCCTCTGAAGTTAGGTGCAACAACGATTGCGCATGTACTGTTGTGCGGAAAAATTCGCTTACCTCAAATTCGACCCAAAATGGGTTCTGCGCGGATACTTTAGAGGGACAAAGATCCGTTGTGACTACTATACATATTCGAACATCACAATAAATAAAGTTATATAACAAAGGGTTATTCATAACTGTCACCGCATATTTCAACCTATTGCGTGTTTTGTAGGGAATGATAGGTTACATTTAAAAAAACAGCATTCTACAACAAAATCTTACATCATCCGAGGTCTTGCTTGATCAAGAATAGCGCATTTACAAATTTGAAATTTTAAAGCATGATTTAAATTTTACTGAATAAATCAAAATTGTATTATTGTATTGATTATAAAGTAAATTTTTTTTATTTCGAAATCATGCGTCGATAATATTGTTTGATAGTCCCCCACCATCCTATTCTTGAACTGTTACCTTTTGCGACACGTTCACGCTCGAGAATAAGTAAAAGTCCCTGCAGTGGGAAATACCTACTAGACAAAGAAATCTTTTTTGTGAACAAAGATCTATGTTTTGCGCATTTAAATTTTAAAGCATGATTTTAATTTTACTGAATAAATCAAAATTGTATTGATTATAAAGTAAAAATATTTCTGAGCCACAGAGGGCGCCAAGAAAATAAAAAAAACAAAAGAAAATGATTCATTAAATTCTGAAACGGCGACTTTTTTTTACACATAGAACCCAGACAGAACAAAGATCTATGTTTTTAATTGCTGTATTTCGTAAGTTTCTGTCACTCACTGGCCTATAGGTCTCCTAGGTTTATTAAACGTTGAACCTAGTCTCAGAGCCATCAGCCAACATCAGAGTGACCGTTCTGCAGTTGGTCCACACGAGGCGAGCCAGCCTCGCTGGGTTCAAGCGAGATACATCTGCCATCGGCGCTGTGCTGTAGCACTTGACACAACGCGTCTGCGCCGCGCCCAGCCCGAACATACCTGTCGACAAAACAGCTTTTAAACACATGATAATAAATAAATAAATAATATTCATGGACTTTACACACAACGCCCTCTAGTCCCAAACTAAGCAAAGCTTGTGATATGGGAACTAGATGGCTGATAGAATACTTATATACTTTTTTTTTGTAAATACATATAATACATAGTAACACCCAGGCATAGAACAATCATCTATGTTTTCCACGCACAAATGTTTGTTCTCAGTGGGGATCGAACCCACGACCCACAGCACGGAAGGCAGAGCCATTACCGACTGAGCTGTGACGCCTGTCGTATAATAAATAATGTATTTACAAAAAAAAAGTATATAAGTATTCTATCAGCATCTAGTTCCCATATTAGCTTTGCTTAGTTTGGGACTAGAGGGCGTCGTGTGAAATGTCCATATTTTATTTATTTAATATATTAAATAAACAGTAATGTAACATCCAGACAGAACAAACATCTATGTTTTCCACGCACAAATGTTTGTTCTCGGTGGGGATCGAACCCACGACCCACAGCACGGAAGGCAGAGCTATTACCGACTGAGCTGTGACGCCTAAGCATTGTATGCATACTATGACTATGAATACTATAACTATGGAGACTATGACTATGCAAACTGACTATGTATACTACAACTATGCAAACTGACTATGTATACTACAACTATGCATGCTATGACTATGTACACTGACTATGCATACTATGACTATGCAGACTATGACCATCCATAGTATGACTACGCATACTTTGACTATGACTCACCAGCAGTGCTTTGCCAGAAGGAAAGCCTATTATCACTAGTAGCATAGGACACGAGATATCTTCCGTCAGGACTGAAGGCACACGCGGTGACCGCGCCCTGGTGGGCCGCGAGGGACTGACATCTTCCGGCTCGTAGTTCGTACATCGCTAGCTGGCCTGTGTGACTGCCCACTGGAGAACAAGAGGATACAATTAGAAACAGACATAACTGTATTTACTACTAATGTGTAGGTATTTTCTGGAATAAGGCCAGATTTATTTAGTTAGGAGAAAAGAGTAGATACGCTATAAGTATATACGTTACAATATGGTAGATGAGTTGGTAACCTGCGATTCTCCTGGTGGCGGGACAGTGCGAGACCTGGTTGTATCTGCAAATGGCAGGAAACACCTCGTTCAGTCCCTTGCTCTTCAAATGGGATTGGTCCACGCAATGCAAGATTATATCCATCACCTGCAAATAACAAATCATTTATTTAAATCTTCTTCATTTTATTTATTACTAGTAGTTACCCGCGACTTCGTACGCGTCTACAGTTTCCGTGTACATTATATTATCTGTGCGTGTACCGAGCGGATACTTCTTTGAGAAACTTGACATTACACCTCATTACACCGAACTCGTACCTACTGGAATGTCAAACGCTAGTCGTTAGACCAAAGAGGTAGTACTACGCCCTGTCAAACTGACGTGACATGACATGACAATGAAATCCTCTTGCCAATTGGCGCTGCTAATCCTTTTCGTTCATTTTATCCTGTAGATCCTGTTAATTATTCGGGATAAAAAGTAGCCTATGTGTCAATCCAGGTTACGAACTATATTCAGAGTTTCATCCAAGTTGGTTCAGTAGTTTCGACATGATTGAAATACAAATATTCAAACATCGTTTGCGCGATCTAAGATTTGTTTGTCGAACAGAGACAGTGCTGTCAATTCTGTTGCTGCATTTTTCTAAACTAAACTAATATGACAGCACTAAAAATGTTGCCGTCCCTTTGTCATAAACTGAAACGACAAAGACAGCTATAATTTTAGCGCTGTCAAATTAAGTATACTTTATTCACAAAGAAAATTATGACTAATAAAGTATTTACAATATTTATAATATGTACAAAATACACATGAAGCAGTTGAGCTATCTACACACCGTTGCAAACGATTTATAGATAGCTCAACTGATCCAAATCAGTAGCAATCGGAAGCGTGCCCAAGACACTGGCTGCATTGCCGCGCTGAATAACAATGCTGATTCGCTGGCCCAGATAATCACCAGCCCTCGGGTCACGCGTCGCTGCGACTAGACGCCCTGCAATAATTTTGAAAACCCGGAGGGCCTCGGTACGTTATTAAGTTATTACGTATAATTAAGTTAGTTTAGAAAAATGCAACAACAGAATCGATACCAGTGCCATCTATCGGGCGCAGTTGCAGTTGTTATGTGGCTCGCTAGATGGCGCTAAACGCAACTCACCTCGACCAGTAGCTCTGCTAGTTCAGCATGCATCCTGTCGATGAGTAGTTCGATCCCCCGCAGCACCTCCGCCCTCCCTCGCTGCAGGGCGAGGTACGCGGGGGGAGGGGCGGCGCCGCTCGACAGCGCGGCGCAGCGAGCCACTTCACGGGCCATTGTGGTTATGAATGCTGCTGGCCTGTTCGACCAATTAATTTATAAGTTTATCTAGAAAACCAACTTCATTTGACAGGCGTCACAGCTCAGTCGGTAACGGCTCTGCCTTCCGTGCTGTGGGTCGTGGGTTCGATCACCACTGAGAACAAACATTTGTGCGTGGAAAACATAGATGTTTGTTCTATGTCTGGGTGTTACTATGTATTATATGTACGTATTTACAAAAAAAAAAGTATTTAAGTATTCTATCAGCTATCTAGTTCCCATATTACAAGCTTTGCTTAGTTTGGGACTAGAGGGCGTTGTGTGTAAAGTCCATGAATATTTATTTATTTATTTATTTCGACTACCGGCTTCATCATCTGAGATGATGATGATGACAGTTAATTGGGAATGTTCTAGTAACCATAAACACCACTTAAAAGTCACAGGAAAGCAAAATACGCAATTTCGTGCACGTGGATGGCATATTTTTTCAGTGATTTCTATTTATAACCCAAACTACTGAACCGTTTTTGATGAAAATGAAATGGGACCACCCTGGAAGTATATCCTTTCAGATAAAAAAAAAGAATGTTTGAAATCGGATTATAAATAACGGTGTTCTGAGATTTTAAACAAACCGAATTGAGAACCTCCTACTTTTTTGGAGTCGGTTAAAAATAAACATACAACATATCTACTTAACATTTTTTTTCTATTAATATTAATTACTGTAATTGGTTTTAACACCAAGTTAATTAATTGAATTGAATAAATAATAGTTCCCATATTACAAGCTTTGCTTAGTTTGAGACTAGAGGGCGTTGTGTGTAAAGTAAATAATAATAATAAATATTCATGGACATTTCATACGACGCCCTCTAGTCCCAAAATAAGCAAAGCTTGTAATATGAGAACCAGATGCTGATAGAATACTTATATATATTTTTTGTAAATACATACTTATAATACATAGTAACACCCAGACATAGAACAAACATCTATGTTTGGCACACACAAATCTTTGTTCTTAGTGGGGATCGAACCCACGACCCACAGCACGGAAGGCAGAGCTATTACCGACTGAGCTGTGACGTCTGTCGAGTCAATGAATATTTATTTATTTAATTTAATTTAAATAATAATGAACTTGCCTGGCTGTAGCGATGAGAGTGAGCGCGTGGCGCGCCGTGCGACAGGAGTCCGCCTGCGGCGTCAGCGGCAACCCGTACGTCATCGACGGCACCAGCTTGTCAGCATCCGAGCACATCTCTAATAGACCTGAGAAGCGAGTACGAGTTGACAAGATACTTTTGAACATTGAACAAGAAGATTGAACAAGATATTTTTTTAAATTTTAGTATTATTATATTATATTGTTTTTTAGCTTTTTAATGTGTACCCTTTTCTATTATATCTGCTCGCTCTCGCTCTAATCTTAATAGCTTGTTGTCTGTCTCCTGTAACTATTGTAGCACTTGGCATGATTCCTTCCTTGTTATTTTTTTTTTGTGTTTTAGTGTATACAATGTTGACGACTCAAATAAATAAACAATAAACAATGTAATAACCGGTGTCAAACAACCGGTTTTACAGGCGTCACAGCTCAGTCGGTAATAGCTCTGCCTTCCGTGCTGTGGGTCGTGGGTTCGATCCCCACCAAGAACAAACATTTGTGTGTGCCAAACATAGATGTTTGTTCTATGTCTGGGTGTTACTATGTATTATAAGTATGTATTTACAAAAAAAAAAGTATATAAGTATTCTATCAGCATCTAGTTCCCATATTACAAGCTTTGCTTAGTTTGGGACTAGAAGGCGTCGTGTGATATGTCTATGAATATTTATATTTGAACGTCTGACGCCGAGCACACCGGTGTGCGCTGACAACAAAAATATCAGCGTTTTTCTATTACACAAATATACAACGTGTTACACATTACCACATTTTATTTGTTACTAGTTATTGCAGCAATCTATATAACCCTGCCTAATATTACATTGTGGAAATGTTATATTTACCTCCTCATAGCCTCTATTTTATTAGCACTAAGGGCGGCTTGCACCAGAATCGCTAAACGAGTTTAAATCTTAAATAGTATTTAACGAGTTGTCAAGTCATACGAATACGTCAGATTTAAATCGATTTAGCTGTTAAATACGTTTAGTGATTCTGGTGCAAGACGCCCTTAGTATGTAAAGTATCTAGTAATTTTATTGTTTACTGATTTTTGTCTCTCTAAATGATCCTTGTGATTTTATTGAATAAAGAAATTTTGACTTTGACTTTGTCTATTATTGGTTGTATATTAATTTTTAACTTTTATTAGCACTGTGATGCGATTTCTTTGTCATTCATTAATGTTAAGTTGTTGTTCGTTCCTCATCGCATGCTGTGACGCCCTTCAAGTGTGGGAGCACTATTACTATGACCCTCGACTAGTTCACTTGATACTATACTAAAGTGTAGGGCAAAAACGATACTCGATTTTTAAGCATAATTATACGTTTTTTAATGAAAAACGTATACAAAAATAAAATTTTAAACTTTCCTTTAATCGAGATAGAATAAATTTAAGCTATTTTGAAGGTATTATTTTATAAGATGGCAAAACGCATCGATAGCGCGATCTAGCCACCGTACAAATTTAACAGCGCCATCTAGTTCGATCCGATAATTTGTAGGAGGATAGGTATTTACACCCATGTTTGATTATTTTAATTTTATATTAGTTGTTATTTTAAATTCTGAATTTTAATCATAATTATGTACCTACCTAATGTTTAGATGCCTGATCGGCTGGACTAGAGAAACGTGTAAACCTACTAACATCCTTGTAACCTAGCTTCCATAAACAATAAATATCTTTATCTTTATCTTTATCCGCTGAACACTCACCCAGCAGGACGTGGCTCTGGTCGAGATAGGGCTCCCAGACGGTGAACCCTCGGCCGAGGAGGTCGACGGCCGCGCGCCGCAGCGGCGTGTGCGCCGGCAGCCGCGCATGCGCAGGGGACAGCAGCAGGTGCGTCAGCGCCAGCGCGGTCAGGCGGGCCAGGTTGTTCGAAGAACTTAACGTGAAACCTGGAACAGTGGATTGAAATGTCACCACACTGAAGGCGTCTTGCACCAGAATCACTAAACGTATTTAACAGCTAAATCGATTTAAATCTGACGTATTTGTATGACTTGACAACTCGCGCTCAGTTGGTAATAGCTCAGCCTTCCGTGCTGTGGGTCGTGGGTTCGATCACCACTGAGAACAAATATTTTTGCGTGGAAAACATAGATGTTTGTTCTATGTCGGGATGTTACTATGTATTATAAGTAGTTATTTACAAAAAAAAATATAAGTATTCTATCAGCATCTAGTTCCCATATCACAAGCTTTGCTTAGTTTGGGACTAGAGGGCGTTGTGTGTAATGTCCATGAATATTTATTATTTACTAGTAGTTACCCGCGACTTCGTACGCGTCTACAGTTTCCGTGTACATTATATTATCTGTGCGTGTACCGAGCGCATACTTTGAGAAACTTGACATTACACCTCATTACACCGAACTCGTACCTACTGGAATGTCAAACGCTAGTCGTTAGACCAAAGAGGTACCTAGTACTACGCCCTGTCAAACTGACGTGACATGACATGACAATGAAATCCTCTTGCCAATTGGCGCTGCTAATCCTTTTCGTTCATTTTATCCTGTAGATCCTGTTAATTATTCGAGATAAAAAGTACATCCAGGCTACGAACTATATATATGCCAAGTTTCATCCAAGTTGGTTTAGTAGTTTAGACGTGATTGAAACACAAACATCCAAACATCTAAACTTTCGCATTTATAATATTAGTAGGATTTATTTATATTGTTTACCTTCAACTACAGAACTCTTCCTGCTGTCACCGTCCTTACGTCTCTTGTTATTGGCTGCACCTGTAAAAGTACTTTCTGAAAAACTCATTTTCAGAAATAATTCAGATAGATAGATAATACTTTAATGTACACACAAAGAATTCAGGTGACATACAAAACTTAAAAATTAACTTATAATAGTACCTACAATGGGGCGGCCTTATCGATGAAAGCGATTCCTTCAAAGGCATATTTCAGCATAATAATTTTTGATTCAGCATATTTTTCAGCGCACCGGAAGGCGAATGATGCACGATAGACCGATGACATTTTGAAAAGTACGTGTTATTTTTTCAGGACAAAAAGTAGCCTAATGTTTTTCAAGCTATATGAATATAGCTTATTCTATATAGATTATGAATTACTAGCTTCCGTCCGCGATTTCATCCGCGTACCGTTAGATCCTGTCGATTTACAGGGATTAAAAAAATCCACCATTTTGCCTTCAAAACGAACGACAGCCGACTTGACGAATGACTCGACTTGACTAAATACTAATTAAAATGATCCACTTGACACTAGCAAAATTATCTGTCGAAATGACAGACATAAATAAAGAAAAGTTGTAAAAATCTTTAGGTTGGTTATTATTATATTGCAAATTCTTACCCTCACTGGTAATATCTTGTCCAAACTCCGCCCCTATAACCCCTAACAGCACCACGGCAGTTGTCTGCTTCCTCTTAAGTTCTGCCATCGAAGAAGGCTTACGTATTATCTCCTCTTCTTCTTCTTCAAATTCTTCATCTTGCTAAAATAATCATTTTATATATGAAAATCTATATCAATATTATAAAAAGTTTTTTCTAAGTATACAAATTATTTGTTAGTTCGTGCGTATGAGTGGTCAACTCTGGGATAGAGTTTTTAGGCCACCTTAAGAGGGCTATCGCAGTTTGGCCGCGATACGAGCGCTGGCGCGTGTCTGAGTTCGTCTGAGAGTTTGAGATCGCATTTTATGCAGTTGTAAATTACGTTTACTCAATATAATAAAATAAATTATTTAAATAAAAAGTATACATTTTTATTGATTATGAACTAACGTTTATTTTGGTATAATTTTTACCTAATAATATTAATGTAGTATGGAGAAATTAACGGCTAATTCTAAACGTTTTTAGCAATTTTATGGTTTTGAATTGATTTTTTTTTGTAGATATCCCATACTTATTTTTGCATATAAGAGATATTTGTAGATATTTTTCATTTCGTTTGCTTTGCACAGTAGTTCAATCCAGGAGCTTGAAAAAGTGTCTGCGCGAGTTTTATTAAAAACTCGTTTCGGAATTTTGGCTTTATTTAAATATATAAGGAAAAATTGCAAAAAGCGAGGCCGCTACGGTCAATGCGAATAACTATTCTACATCATACAATAAATCGAAATTATCTAAGAGTTTCAGTTTCAGAGATCTAGAACGTCAAAAATGGGCATTTTCACGGTTTGAACGTGATATCAGCCTTCAAGCCTCCGCCGTCGCTAAACGACGTTAATTACCTGCAAGTTTTCTGTGACCTTTTCTGCTGGCTCCTTAGTTGTTGCGTGGGGGTTGATACTTTCTGTGTGTGTGTATAGGGGTAGGTACTGGGCCCAGTTGTCGACCAGGGTCTTGCGCCCTTTGGGGCCTAATCTGAAACGTGAACAAAATTGATATGCGAAATATAATAGTTTTGCAAGTTTAGATATAATTAAAAAAACACTATGGAAACCGACGATGACTACCTTCCGGCTTCATCATCAGATGATGATGATGGCAGTTCATTGGGAATGTCAGTGACCGTAAACATCACAAAAGTCACAGGAAAGCAAGATACGCATTTTTTTTATACCGTAGATAACATACTTTCAGTTATTTTTATTTAAAAGCCAAACTACTGAACCGATTTTGATGAAAATTTCGTAAACCAACCTAGAAATTTATTCTTTGAGATAAAAAAAGAATTTTTCAAATCGGTTCATAAATAACGGAGTGCTGAGGTAACAAACATAACAAAATATAACCTAATTGAGAACGATTTTTTTTTTGTTAAAAATGCTATTTTCTTAAGTATTTGTATATAGTTA
This sequence comes from Gandaritis pyraliata, assembly GCA_947859175.1. NCBI lineage: Eukaryota > Metazoa > Arthropoda > Insecta > Lepidoptera > Geometridae > Gandaritis > Gandaritis pyraliata. Next base: position 1,700,937 of record OX401878.1, on the reverse strand, counting down.
TTGTTTTGATCAATAAATAATCTTATGTTTTCTAAAGTATTTGTATAGTTATTGTTTTAAATAAAAAGCTTTACATTTCGATTGAGAACCTTTTCTGAAGGTTTTTTTTTGTTTTTTCTTTTCCTTTTTTGAAGTGGGTTAAAAATGGAAGATAGTCTCAGCATTGGTGGTACAAACCTGCCCAGCTCTGCAAGAAGTAAAGCCTGTGCAGCATCTCTTACTTCCAAGCAATGGTGCTGCCATCTACGAGCTAACATCTCCACTTGGGGACGCTTGAAATTCTTCGCACCTAAAACAAATATATACTTCGTCATTTTACACAGCGCCATCTAGTTCTAAAATAATCAAAGCTTGTCAGTGAAGTCAAGTCAAGTCAAAATTTCTTTATTCAATAAAATCACACGGATCATTTAGAATCGTCTTATATAACTAGGTGATTCTAGGTGCCAGTTCCACGCGACCAGAGCCTAGAACGGGCAAGAAACTACGGCCTGGTTCCTAGCGTTTTTTTGTATGATCCCTTTTACAGAGAAATATACATAGAACACAAGAATAGCACTGACATTGCAAGTCGAGTAGTTAGCTGTCGATGGGTGGAGCGACATCGGGAACCAGATGCAATGGGAACCAGATTGCTAATAGAATATTGTTTAGATGTCTATCCCACTAATATTATAAATGTCAAAGTTTAGATGTTTGTGTTTCAATCACGCTGCACTGCACTGGTCCGAATTGGATGAAACTTGGAATATATATAGTACGTTACCTGGATTAACACATAGGCTACTTTTGATCTCGGAACTTCAATAGGATAAAACGGGACGCGGACGAAGACGCGGGCAGGAGCTAGTGTCTAACAAATACTTTATGCAGTGAAAATCTAGTTCTGGTTTTTGAAAGAGTTCGTCCTGGTTGAGTACTAGCACCTATGTCGTGTGCACAGTGATGCTCGCATTGCTGTGTGCCGGGTTGCAGGGTATGGCTGCCGGTGCTATTACACGCACATGCACTTAACACCGACATGTCTCACAGTGATGCTCGCATTGCTGTGTGCCGGGTTGCAGGGTATGGCTGCCGGTGCTATTACACGCACATGCACTTAACACCGACATGTCTCACAGTGATGCTCGCATTGCTGTGTGCCGGGTTGCAGGGTATGGCTGCCGGTGCTATTACACGCACATGCACTTAACACCGACATGTCTCACAGTGATGCTCGCATTGCTGTGTGCCGGGTTGCAGGGTATGGCTGCCGGTGCTATTACACGCACATGCACTTAACACCGACATGTCTCTCAGTGATGCTCGCATTGCTGTGTGCAGGGTTGCAGGGTATGGCTGCCGGTGCTATTACACGCACATGCACTTAACACCGACATGTCTCTCAGTGATGCTCGCATTGCTGTGTGCAGGGTTGCAGGGTATGGCTGCCGGTGCTATTACACGCACATGCACTTAACACCGACATGTCTCACAGTGATGCTCGCATTGCTGTGTGCCGGGTTGCAGGGTATGGCTGCCGGTGCTATTACACGCACATGCACTTAACACCGACATGTCTCTCAGTGATGCTCGCATTGCTGTGTGCAGGGTTGCAGGGTATGGCTGCCGGTGCTATTACACGCACATGCACTTAACACCGACATGTCTCACAGTGATGCTCGCATTGCTGTGTGCCGGGTTGCAGGGTATGGCTGCCGGTGCTATTACACGCACATGCACTTAACACCGACATGTCTCTCAGTGATGCTCGCATTGCTGTGTGCCGGGTTGCAGGGTATGGCTGCCGGTGCTATTACACGCACATGCACTTAACACCGACATGTCTCACAGTGATGCTCGCATTGCTGTGTGCCGGGTTGCAGGGTATGGCTGCCGGTGCTATTACACGCACATGCACTTAACACCGACATGTCTCACAGTGATGCTCGCATTGCTGTGTGCCGGGTTGCAGGGTATGGCTGCCGGTGCTATTACACGCACATGCACTTAACACCGACATGTCTCACAGTGATGCTCGCATTGCTGTGTGCCGGGTTGCAGGGTATGGCTGCCGGTGCTATTACACGCACATGCACTTAACACCGACATGTCTCACAGTGATGCTCGCATTGCTGTGTGCCGGGTTGCAGGGTATGGCTGCCGGTGCTATTACACGCACATGCACTTAACACCGACATGTCTCACAGTGATGCTCGCATTGCTGTGTGCCGGGTTGCAGGGTATGGCTGCCGGTGCTATTACACGCACATGCACTTAACACCGACATGTCTCACAGTGATGCTCGCATTGCTGTGTGCCGGGTTGCAGGGTATGGCTGCCGGTGCTATTACACGCACATGCACTTAACACCGACATGTCTCACAGTGATGCTCGCATTGCTGTGTGCCGGGTTGCAGGGTATGGCTGCCGGTGCTATTACACGCACATGCACTTAACACCGACATGTCTCACAGTGATGCTCGCATTGCTGTGTGCCGGGTTGCAGGGTATGGCTGCCGGTGCTATTACACGCACATGCACTTAACACCGACATGTCTCACAGTGATGCTCGCATTGCTGTGTGCCGGGTTGCAGGGTATGGCTGCCGGTGCTATTACAAGCACATGCACTTAACACCGACATGTCTCAGAGTGATGGGCCGCGTGGACGTGCTCAGTGAGGTAACACATTGTAATCAACAACACCACTTAACATCAGGTGGGCCATTTGCTTATTCCATCAATTTTGAAACAACATACCAGCAGCTAGGACTTTGTCCGGAAGCAGTACAGCATGAAGGGTAGCCAGCAGTGACCAGCCCTGCTTGATGTGAGCCTGCTGGGCGGCTAACTGCTCCTCTCGTTCCTCGTCACCAGCCCATGATGAAGTGCTTCTGGTTGAGGGTCTGAAGACATTAGAATCTTTTGGATATTTTGGTTTAGAATGTCACAGAGTGTTATGATCACTCCTTAAACTCCCCAGCCCCCTAACTACCTACGCTATTTCAATGGCTATGGAAATGGCCTCAAAAAGCCATTAATTTAACATCACTTCTGAGCTAGCATACCATAAAATGTGCTTTTTCGTCTCATTGTGATGCAAAATGATTTTGTGATTCATTATGCGAACTGCCAAGGAATGGAACGCGTTGCCGTCTTCTGTCTTTCCTGATAAATATAATCTGGGTGTTTTCAAGGCAAGAGTGAATAGGTGTCTTCTAGACTGTCTGCTCCATCGTCGGCCTCATCGTCACTTACCATCAGGTGAGATTGTGGCCAAAGAACATTCTATATTATATATTAAAAAAAAAAAACGGAAAACTTGATTGGATCAAAATTATATTTTTTGCATGTCAAAACCACTGAATCAACTTGGATGAAACTTGGCATATATATAGTTCGTAACCTGGATTGACATATAGGCTACTTTTTATCTCGAATAATTAACAGGATCTACAGGATAAAATCAACGAAAAGGATTAGCAGCGCCAATTGGCAAGAGGATTTCATTGTCATGTCATGTCACGTCAGTTTGACAGGGCGTAGTACTACCTCTTTGGTTTAACGACTAGCGTTTGACATTCCAGTACGAGTTCGGTGTAATGAGGTGTAATGTCAAGTTTCTCAAAGTATCCGCTCGGTACACGCACAGATAATATAATGTACACGGAAACTGTAGACGCGCACGAAGTCGCGGGTAACTAGTAATATATATATTCATAGACATTTCACACGACGCCCTCTAGTCCCAAACTAAGCAAAGCTTGTGATATGGGAACTAGATGGCTGATAGAATACTTATAAACTTTTTTTTGTATACATACTTATAATTACATATTAACACCGAGACATAGAACAAACATCTATGTTTTCCACGCACAAAATGTTAGTTCTCAGTGGGGATCGAACCCGCGACCCACAGCACGGAAGGCAGAGCTATTACCGGCTGAGCTGTGAACTATACAGTGCTATAGTGACCTGTGCATTCTCCTGGCAACTTCTTGTTCGGGCACGAAGCTGGCATTGCTCATTGACATGAGGGTGTTGGCCAGAGCCACGATGGACAGGAGGTGGTTCGTCGTCAGCGTGGTGGACAGCTCCCAGTGGAGTTTCGATGAGAACAGTCTAAAAACCAGAAGTTATAACCTGACTGTTTAGTATTCACTAAATGTCAATGTCATAATGACAGCAACCTAGTCCTGTCATGTATGTGCTTGTGTCTCTTCCATCTTGCCTTTGTACGGGCTGCATGAGCTCCGTAAAGTTAAACCTAAAATTAATAAATAAGTGCAACCAATAAGTGAAAAGTGTTTTGTGTCCACTACGGAACTTCCCAATAGAAGATCCCAAACACTGACCTTGATGACGGAGTTCTTAAGGGATTTACTTAGGGAACATACCCACACTACCAGTGTTACACTGTTACCCTTGGTCACAGTGCACGTTTGCTGAGTCAGAGACCTAATTAACCCATAATTATTGTTTAAGTTTTTATTGTAGCTTAAGGTTTAAGTCGGAGTTAATAAATTCATTTTCTTTCTTCTTTCTATACTACGTGACCCGGTTAGGGGGGGGGGGGGGGTTCTTCGAAATACAACGCTTGGTCACAGAGGGGGGGTGTTAGGGTTAGGGGGGGGGGGGGTTCTTCGAAATACTACGCTTGGTCACAAAGGGGGGTGTTAGGGTTTCGTCACGTAGTCAATATTATCTCTAGGGAAATCTTGTGCTTTTTAAGCTTTATAGACAAATATGAGTCAAATTTTAATTTTTAGTGTTCCAGTCTAATTTCCATAAGGAAATTAATTAGGAAATTATCTGTAATTAAAATTAAGATCATAAAATCTTCTAGACTTTTGATTTAGGCTAAAAAGAAAAGGAAAAAGTTCTATCTCATCTTCCTCATTGTTCTCTCATGGCGATTTTAACTCCAAATATCTCGAAAACGTGACACTTTTGTATAATATAGTATGTAACATTTTTTGCTTCTATTAGTGTCTTCTACCTAATTTATACTAGTACTTTCACCGTGCGCGGTGATTTTGAACTAAAATTCAAAATGGCGGCTGGTCCAATATGCCACAAAGGTTATATTCCCTTTAAGGTCTGATCAAATCAGCTACTAACCTGGTCAGTTTCTCCTGCCTCAACAGTTCTGGTGGTAGCCCGGATGTATTGAGGACGGGGTCTTCAGGGGCCGACGCGCAAGCCCTGTCCCATTCGCCAAGCCATGTCGGCAGCTGGACGGCCATGTGACCATGTCGGGAGACCACACCGAAGCATATTGGTACCTGCAAGAGTTAGGCTTTTAGTGCGAGTCATAGAGGGAACCAAGTGGTTCGTTCTTGGACACGAGGAAAGGTAATTTTTGAGCTTCCTTCGTCGTTGAAAACATGCATCGTAGAATAAATACGAAACTGTTTGATGCTTTTTTTTTTGAGCACGTCCATCACTCTGAGACATGAAAGTGTTAAGTCTCATGTGCGTGTAATAGCACCAGCACCCATACCCTTCAAACCGGAACACAGCAATGCGAGCATCACTGCTTTGCACTGAATGTGTACATTAATCCGTGTTTTTAACTTTTTGGCCTACGAATATGAAAATATTCTAGATTTTTTTTAACTTGCTGTAAAAGCAGAAACATTTAAAACTACTCTTTTTCAAGTAAATTTTTGCTGAAATAACTAACGCTGACAGACGGACGGAGGGACAGACGAAGTCGCACCATTCTGGTTCAACCAAAATGGTGGTCGTGTCTAAACCAGACTAAATTAAAATAAACTCTCACGCTGCAAGTGAGCTGTTATTTGTTGAGACGGTTTTTAAGCGCCGACACTTTATCTCTCATATAGTGGATTGAAGGGTTGAACTCTAAAAAGGTGTAAATAAACATTTACAACAATGTTTCGTAAGGATAGCAACTTCGGAACGAAACTTTATCTGTCATATTTATATATTATCTACCCTCAACTTACCTTTCAACACCGTACCTAAATCCTGCGGGTAGGAATGAAAAAACCACCATTACGAAAATTGACGTTTCACGGTCGGTCGCGTTGAGTCGAGACTACTCTTTTCTCCTCATCCAAAACCCCGGAAAATCACCTCGTATCACGGGAAAATCAGCGCCTTCCTTTAAGGCCATCATCACATCAGCGCCTTCCGCCAAAATCAGCACCTCAGCGGGTGAAAGGAACAGTTGGGAGCTCCCAGCGCGTCGCATCAGAAGAACCGCAGGTATTCCTAACCCACTCCTCTTTATCTTTCTTTACACCCCAAACAAGATATTCTATTTCTCTTACCATGGGTCGTAAAAGTCCCAGCTTGCTCTCGCAGACTCTGTCCAAGTCAGGGTCCAGCCCCCACGCATGGAGAAGGGAGATGAGGATCTGTGCTATTTCCATGGTGTGAGGAGTTTCAGCGAGTGAGACATCGCGGGGACGGACTCGCTTGCCTGGCTGCTCGTCTGTGGAACATTTGAAAAATTCTTTTTTAAGCCCCGACGACGTAAATTTCATGATGCACTCCACGCCGCCAAAAACAGGAGAGGCTGGCGAGACATCGTCCGGAAGAAAATCATCTTTCTACGGGGGAATCACGACCCTCAGCCATGAGGAGTACGACGCGAGGAGGAGGAAGCCCCGACGTAAAAACGACAAGGTGTTATAAGTTTGATGTGTCTTCGTGTGTGTGTGTGTGAGGCAACGTAGCTCGTGAATGGATGAACCGATTTTGATTTTGTTTGAAAGGTGAATTAGTCGGAAGTGTTCTTAGCTATGTTTGATGAAAATCAGTCCAAGATTCGGGGGGTTTTTAAATTTTTAATTTAATTACTTGTTGAACGGATGTACTTCCAGGTTGGTCCCATTCAATTTTCATCAAAATCGGTTCATTACTTTAGCTTATAAATAAAAATAACTGAAAAAAATTATGCTATCCACGTGCACGAAATTGCGTATTCTACTTTTTTGTGACTTTTTAGCTTGGACGAATCTTTTTAGTGATGTTTACGGTCACTAGAACATTCCCAATGAACTGCCATCATCATCATCATCTGATGATGAAGCCGGTAGTCGAATTGAAGTCGTTTTTTCTAGTTTTTTAAACTTACAATATATACAATATTCTATGCTCTTTTAAAAGCGTAGCTCATGTTTTTATCGATGTAAACAAACAGTAATAGCATAATAATCATGGTAATTATGTATAGGCCAAGGAGACTTAATGTTGCTGACATTTTCTCTATCGCATAGTGATTGATCTATGGTGTCTATGGGTAAGATAATTTAGTAGTTTTGAGTGGTCCGGCTACGGTATGCTCTTATAAGTATACATACTTGTGGAATTGAAAGTGATAAAAATTACAAAAGAAATCAGAACTACCTACTTTGTGTATTTTGTAAATATTATTAAAACTGTATCAGTCGTAATTTTCTTTGTAAATAAATGACTTACTAATAAGTACTGATCTGAAACAATGTAAATTTTGATTTTCCTAAAAAAAAACCAAGTAAGTATGTGAGTAAGTACCTACCTAATAAATTAATGGAAGCTTTTTTTTAGTCATTAGTTATGTAATAAATTATGACAAAAAAAATTGAAGGACATTATTTTAGACAAAGTAATTATACAATTAAATATATGGTCTGAAATAAATAAATATGAAAATAATAAATAGACTATAACAATGAAACTGACAATGGGCTATTAACCGACTTTAATAAAAGAGGAAGAAAATGATGCATAGGTAGGTATAGGTACCTTCTTCTTCTTCTTACGTGTCAATGGTGACAACAAACACTAGACGAAGTTCGAATAGAACTTCGCCACTTTTACCCCTTCGTCTGTGCCTACAGATACCTACATAGGTTATAGGTACCTACATTATCTACAGGTTCGTAAGTATATCACCGTTTAGGTTTCATTATAGTTCAGGCAATACTTCGCATAATAGTGATCCGATAAGGTGTGTCACAATACGAGCCCGGGCGTGATTCCTTTGTGGCGTAAGCGGAGCGCAAATGGCCGAGATACAGCATCCTACTAATATTATAAATGCGAAAGTTTAGATGTTTGAATGTTTGTGTTTCAATCACGTCTAAACTACTGAACCAACTTTGACGAAACTTGGCATATATATAGTTCGTAACCTGGATTGACACATAGGCTACTTTTTATCTCGAATAATTAACAGGATCTACAGGATAAAATGAACGAAAAGGAGACAGCGCCAATCGGCAAGAGGATTTTATTGTCATGTCATGTCACGTCACGTCAGTTTGACAGGACGTACTCTTTGGTCTAACGACTAGCGTTTGACATTCCAGCAGGTACGAGTTCGGTGTAATGAGGTGTAATGTCAAGTTTCTCAAAGTATCCGCTCGGTACACGCACAGATAATATAATGTACACGGAAATTGTAGACGCGTACGAAGTCGCGGGTAACTACTAGTCGAATATGTATATAATATCTAGTATTCCGGTAGATCACGTTTAGGCAAGCGTAGTGTAGAATGCCCTCCGGCGAGATGGGGCGACGATCTGCGAAATGTAGCTGGCAGACACGAAGATTTTCATTCATTAAAAGCGTGCATTATAAATAGCATTGCACACGCGTTAAAGTGTCTATGTATGATTGAGATGTGATAGAAGGGTGCGTGAGCATGTGTACTAACAGGCTGGATACATACGCAAAGTAAACAAACACTTAGGGTTGTCCCAAATTTCTAAGATAAAACGAAAAAGAAAAATTTCAAATATGTTGTATTCAACTTTTGCATATGCCAATCTATTCACGTGTTTGGTCTGAATAAGCCCCTTTTCGGCTTATAGCGACAATATGTAATGTAACACGTTGTATACAGTGACTGTTGTGGGTGGATTGGCACTACAATTTGTTAATAGGCATGATGACAGTATCTGATATCTAAATGTCGGTGACCTTGGTTTTTAACCCCCGAAGCAAAAATGACAGGGTATTATAAGTTTGACGTGTCTGTGTGTGTGTCTGTCTGAGGCATCGTTCTCGAACGAATGAACCGATTTTGATTTTGTTTTTTATTGTTTGAAAGGTGAATTAGTCGGGAGTGTTCTTAGCTATGTTTGATGAAAGTTGGTCCAAGATGGCCGCCGCTCCGCCAGAAAATGGCGGATTACATTTTTTTTCACCACTTCCTCAATATGGGTATCAGTCAGGTTTTTTTTTTAATTTAATTTACTTGTTTCCACGGAGATCTTCATTTTAGATTCTATCTAATAATGAAACTTCTCAGCATAGAATTTGATTCAAAGATTGACAATATCACACGCTCAGAAAATAATTCCTGCCGCCTTACTTTATACTTAAATGATGGCCAAAGTGTTTAATTTCCATTACCATTATACTTGGCAGTAAGACTGCTGATCTGGGCATTGTAGTGACCATGGTAGTTGTAATTGTAAAAAGATGATACCGACGACACAAGGAAAACTTAGTTTGCCTGGTCAAGATTCAAATATTCGTGATTGGATTTTGATAATAATCTGGTATGTATTTCGTAATTATAGCAGGCTAATAAGTAATCTAGAATTACCTAAGTAGGCGTGGCTAGCCTTGGCTGGAGCTAGATTGGAACTGTTTAAGATACGACCGCATATGCATGTATACAATCACCTTTTGTAGCCACCAAAAATTTAACGAAAATACCGTATGTATAAGTAACGTAATGTGAAATAGACAGTACTTTAACGAGTTAATGGTTCGGTTGTATTTAGAAAGAACAGTCTGGATCAGAGTGATGGATACATTGCGTCATAGAGCACATCCTCAATGGAGACTGGTTCTGTGAGGTAACTGCTAAAATCGGCTCGCGGGTTTTAAGCGCATGTAAGAACGACAAAAACAGTACCGGTACAAGTATAATAAGGTATTGCATAGGTATGGTGAGGTGTGAGAAAGTTTATAGTTAGGTTCGATCGCTTTTTGAAAGAATACTCTGAAGTTAGGTTAAGTTAGGTTAGACTACACCATTCTGCAATTTAATTCCTACTCGTGAAATTATACACCTGAATTCAGAATGCCCAATTCCAGAGCGTTCTCTCGAAAATGGCCGAACTATACAATCGCCATTTTAAATATTACTTCCCCGACAATTAATGACTGGACATAGATATGGGCCGTACACTTTGTTTGCCAACTAAATAGGGTAATTTATTTACTATTAATTAATTAATATTAACCCAATTTAATTAAAAAAAAATTATAAATTAAATAGGGTAAGCAATTTTCGAAGGAAATCTCAGACGCTGTCAGCCCGTGTTGGTACAACTTAAGTTTCTAAACTAAATACTTTTTAGAACGTGACAGCACACAGAAAAAGTACTAGTTTAATAGAATGTGTTGGCAGCGGACATATACTAAAAAGCGGACGGATACTGCGTGGTACTGGCTGATCCATTGACCAAGATAGTACTTATATTACTTACTTACTTATACGAGTACGATTTAGTCTGGTATTAAGTTTCAACTTCATTGTTTATTGTTATGCAATAAAGCTCTTTATACAAAGCTTTTGTTCGATTTTACCATTACCTACTTATGACCTTGAGTGTTAGACATTACGACCTTCTAAGCTTTGCTTAGTTTGGGACTAGAGTGCGTTGTGTGTAAAGTCCATGAATATGAATATGAATATATGAATGTATTCTTCTTCTTTTTATTCTGGCTGTTCGGTGGCTAGGGCTATCACGAATTTGCCAAATTACGGCCTTTATTAATCCGTTATTTTATAGCGACTACCTATAATGGTGGTTTTTCCCTTCAAAACTTGAAAACGAATTCCATCAAATAATAAAAACACATAATGTACCAATTCCAATGGCTCACACTTTATGCTGTGACTGCAAGTATTATAGGTTAAAATCCCACCAAAATTAAAGAACAGTACTCATTAGAACACCAAGAAAAAGTGCTATGTTGCTTTTACAGATAACTGAACTCGAATCCCCCTCGTCCTCCCGCCCAGACATACGGATGACATTGACAGATCGGGAGCTTGACAGTGACAGGAGACACTGACAGTTACGTAACTACTTGTGTATGTGAGACAAGACAGGGTACAGTATTCCTCCGAACAGCCAGAATTAAGAGAAGAATAAGAAGAAGGGTACAGTATCTACTACATAGATATAAACACCACACGTATTTACAAAGAAAATTACGACTAATACAGTATTTACACAGTACAGTACAGTACAGTACAGTAGTACAGCCCATTGTACAATTAGTTAAGTTTTGTTTTGTATGTTATAGTAGTCCCTAGGTTAAGGTGTGCAATAAAGTATTTTCTATCATTCTATCTATCTATTTATAATATATACAAAATACACATGAAGCAGTTGAGCTATCTACAAACCGTTGCAAACGACTTATAGATAGCTCAACTGATCCAAATCATTTAACACGTATTTTGATTCATTTTATACTTATTTGTTTCTATCCCGTAGGTAGTGATTTTAGAATGTCAACTCGATGTAGGAGGTAGACCGTATCGATAGGGAAGTTGCATGCAGTATGTAATTGCCAATATGACCTACGCACTGGTTTTGTGGTCAAGGTGACCGTTGTTCTTTAAATGCGCTGATAACATTCACATCAAGGTTATGTTACTTAATGTGTGAACATTCGATGCAACCTTAGCGTTACAAATAATAATAACAATAATAATTACGATTTTTTTTTATATGAGATAGAATGACCTTTGGCCACAATCTCACTTGATGGTAAGTTAATCAGTAAGGGAGAACGCAAACCAAAGACAAAAAGTCTTGTCGAACAGTTAGTGATGTGAAACTTCTCAGTAAAACTTTTTTAGTTACGATATGCTTCTTTTTATTTGCTGTTTTCGTTACTTGCTTATTTAATGAGAATCATCCTAAGTACTTAATAATATTATTAAGTACACTACATAATTACTTTATATTCTTATTTATTAAAAAAGCTCAGTTCATTCTCTAGGTATATGCGTATAAAGCAATGTTTAATAGGTAGGTACTAAACAATGCTATAATAGATAGGTAAACATAATTTTATGCATGCGTCGTGTCAATTGATGTGAATTTCGTTACAACGAAAACAGCATATGACGAGGAAGCATTCATCATATGCTGTTTTCGTTATAACAGAAAATTTATTTTCACGTCACTAAGTACGCGACAAAACAGTTTTGTCGATAGATGTGCGTTGGCCCTAAATAGGTACCTATACAGTAGGTACAGAATATTTGACTTAAAGACAAAAGACATATAAGGGCGAACGCAAATCGAAAACAAAACGTCTTGTCGAACAGTTAGTGATGTGAAACTGTCAGTAAAACTTTTTTAGTTACAACATGCTTCTTTTTATTTGCTGTTTTCGTTACTTGCTTATTTAATGAGAATCATCCTAAGTACTTAATTAATAAATAAATAAATAAATAAATATTCTTGGACTTTACACACAACGCCCTCTAGTCCCAAACTAAGCATAGCTTGTGATATGGGAACTAGATGGCTGATAGAATACTTATATACTTTTTTTTTGTAAATACATACTTATAATACATAGTAACACCCAGACATAGAACAAACATCTATGTTTTCCACGCACAAATGTTTGTTCTTGGTGGGGATCGAACCCACGACCCACAGCACGGAAGGCAGAGCTATTACCGACTGAGCTGTGACGCCTGTAATAATTATTAAGTACACTACATAATTACTCTATATTCTTATTTATTAAAAAACACAGTTCATTCTCTAGGTATGTGCGTATAAAGCAATGTTTAATAGGTAGGTATTAAACAATGCTATAATAGATAGGTAAACATACTTAAGAAAAGTCTGTCGTGTCAATTGATGTGAGTTTCGTTATAACGAAAACAGCATATGACGAGGAAGCATTCGTCATATGCTGTTTTCGTTATAACAGAAAATTTATTTTCACGTCACTAAGTACGCGACAAAACAGTTTTGTCGATAGATGTGCGTTGGCCCTAAGTAAAACAATCTATTCTATCAGCAATCTAGTTCCCTTAATACAAGCTTTGCTTAGTTTGGGACTAGAAGGCGTTGTGTGAAATGTCCATGAAAAAAAATAAGAACCAGGTCACATAGAACTCCTATGGCCACGTTGATCATCCATCCATTTATCAATCAACCAACTAAACCACCTAGTCACTCATCCGAGTGAAAGAAAGAAAGAAAATAAATTTATTTTGAAACACACACACAACAGCACAACAATACATACTACATACATACATACATACTGGTACGAGTGGTAACTACGGTGAACATTGCACCGGTGAAAGGGTAAAGATAAGAAACCGTATCAGGAAGAAAGGCCATTAGCACGGCGCCCTTGGCATTTATGGTGCCGGTTCAGAACCGGTGTAACGTGTCGCGTCATGCGTATGTAATGCCATGTGCGTAACATGTGACTTACGCATGACTCATGTATGGATTGAACTGCTAAAGCCGCTGAGGTATGGTTCTTGCAAGACGACGACATCTGATGAGCCTAACTGAGAGTTAAACTACTAAAAGCACTTAGGTTCTCGAGCTGCTGGCTAAAAGACAAAAGCGTTGGAACTGACGAACCGAAGGCATTGTGAAGATCGCTAGAAATGGACGGATGGAAAAGGAAAAATAAAAATAAAATAGAGAGAGATAGAGAGATATTTATTACAAACACAATCACAACACACGTATAGCACAGAACAAGCTGAAAAGCTGAAGAAACCATAAGTACTTACACAATACTACAAACTAGCTAGGCTCAAAATCCTTTTTAAAAATCTATTGGAAATGAGGGTAGACTTCTTTAGGTTGGTTAGCGTAAATCTCATGGGAAAGACTTTAGTTTGGTACTGGCTGTTCAGTATTACCATGTATTACTGTGGTCGCTATATTCCGGTTTGAAGGGTATGGGTGCCGGTGCAATTAGAAGCAAGAAAGAAAGAAAATAAAATTCGCCAACACTAATCACTACCTACCAATCTATTAAGTACCACAGATATCATTGACTAAAATTATGTATAGGTAGGCACTAGAAGCCAGCGTGGCAAACCGGACCCTGACTCAGCATAAGGTTATTAGCTGCAATCCCAGCAATCACACCGAGATTAACACGCCGTCTACTGAGCCTGCAGAGACAGAACCTCAAAATCATCGAGGGGACCCTGACAGGACACTGTCCCTTGAATAAACACTTATACAACATCGGAGCCACTGACAGTCCACTCTACAGAGGCTGTCTTACCAAAGAAGAATCAGCTGCCCATGTAATCCTGGAATGTGAGGGCGTAGCCACACAACGAACAGAAATCCTAAACAACCCTAGGTCACTCCTCCATGCCTGCGAAGCCCCCAGGAAGCTTCTGTGCTTTTGGGAGGAGTTAGGCTGGCTACACTCCTAGCCAGAACACCCCCCACGCATAATGGGCCAACTTTTGAGCCTAAATGCGGAAACGGAAGTCCTATCAATATCAATATCAGCATAAGGTTAGTTGCTGATGAGCAACCACCTCTGGTCTTCCATCAGAGCCTTCCAGTGATGCCACGGACATGAGGTTTAGTAACCATACCTAAAAAGTACCATGAGAACTGGAGTACATGATTATCACACGCCCCACTGAATGAACCTCTTCGCGTGACTATAAGCACTTTGAAACATTGTGTAGGTAGGATCTGTATCGCTTTAAAATTCCTACTTATAAAGCCCGTATGCAGAATGCTTGAGAACTAAAAAGGAAATTCATGCATCGATTTTTATGGTGTATCAAAAAAATCTACGCTCGATCCTCCATTCAAAGTTCAGCATAATATGACCCCCTATTGAAGGCCCTTACCATACTAGAAGATTTAATTCCTTTGCCCTATAAACGGAACACTGTAGTAGCTGGGACATGTTTTGCATAGGCTTACCCTGCATCTAAGTATAATATAGCCTAGCCTTTATGTCGATTATATTATTCTAAATGATCCTTGTGATTTTATTGAATAAAGAAATTTTGACTTTTGACTATACTTTCACTCCAAAACAGCAGATTTTGGCTTTGTGTTTTTAACCCCCTACGCAAAAACGACGGGGTGTTAAAAGTTTGACGTGTCTGTGTGTGTGTCTGTCTGAGGCAACGTAGCTCCTGAACGGATGAACCGATTTTGGTTTTGTTTTTTTTTGTTTGAAAGGTGAATTGGTCGAGAGTGTTCTTAGCTATGTTTGATGAAAATCGGTCCAAGATTCGGGGGTTTTCTAAATTGTTAATTTAATTACTTGTTGCTCATATAGACAGAAACACGTGGACAGTGTAGCATAACCCACTTACTAAACATATAAAATACCGTTCATATAGCTGTTTTTACACTGCCAACGACGACACCACCAACACGATATCGACAGAGAGGTAATTTCATACATAGTACTAGGCCTACAGAGAACGCCCGCAGTAGAACGTCCTCCGGCAAGATAGGACGATGATCTGCGAAATGCAGCTGGCAAATACTGAATGAGAAAAGCCGAATACCGGGATCAGTGGTGCATCTTGGAAGACCTACATCCAGCAGTGGACCAATATAGGTATCATCATCAACGTATATGTATAACTAGCAGTTACCTGCGACTTCGTTC
The DNA here is from genome assembly GCA_947859175.1 of Gandaritis pyraliata. NCBI lineage: Eukaryota > Metazoa > Arthropoda > Insecta > Lepidoptera > Geometridae > Gandaritis > Gandaritis pyraliata. The sequence goes on along the minus strand of OX401878.1, from coordinate 1,685,310 downwards.
GCGAGTACCGTTTCCGTGTACATTATATTATCTGTGCGTGTACCGAGCGGATACTTCTTTAACTTGACAATACACCGAACCCGTACTCGAATGTCAAACGTTAGTCGTTAGACCAAAGAGGTAGTACTACGTCCTGTCAAACTGACGTGACATGACATGACATCATCCTCTTGCTAAATTGGCGCTGCTAATCCCATTCGTTCATTTTATCCTGTGGATACTGTTAATTATTCGGGATAAAAAGTAGCCTATGTGTCAATCCACGGTTACGAACTATATATATGCCAAGTTTCATCCAAGTTGGTTCAGTAGTTTCGACGTGATTGAAACACAAACATCCAAACATCTAAACTTTCGCATTTATAATATTAGTAGGATGATGAGTATTAGACGCTTTTACATCGTGTCGCGCACGAATACTTTTGTTCGAGCCACTGAACTGTCGGTATTGGTCATTATGCAAACGTTCATCGTCTACTGTATTCAGTATGCGTTGCATTGCTCCAGTTAGCTTACGACATATAAATGCACTTCGTCTTAATTCAACAATGCCCTAAACACGCCAAATGTCTAAACTGTTGCGTGCAACCGGTTCGGGTAGTGCGAGAGCTGACTACTACTAACTCACTGAAGTATTAGTCATAGTCATAATTCTTTTATTCAATATATTATACAACGTGTAACATAATGTCCCTTTAAATCCGAAAGAGGGTTATTCTACACGTCATGACGAACAACATTTGTTCTACGACTTTTAATATTTCGAAGTTTTTCATTCATGAAAAGCGTCTTAAAGATACCTTAAAAATAGCATCTCACACGTGCTAAAGTCTCCATGTGTGGGTGCGATGAGATAGGAGGGTAAAAACAATAGAAATTTCCAACATGTTGTATTCAACTTTTGCACATGCCAATCTATACTCGTGTTTGGTCTGAATAAGACTATTTTTGGCTTATAAGGACAATTTGTTACACGTTGTATATGTAGATGGAAAATATATAAATAACAGTCATAAGCGATAGAAACCAACAGTTCGACAGAAGCTAGGACCTGAATGCCCATGTGATTCAATCGAATTCCTCCTAAAGTTGATTTGGAAATTTTTTTTCAGACGACCTTGACCAATCCATCAATCTAAACACACAACATCAAGAACAGCTCCTTGTAATCAGCTCCTGGGCTATAATAATATGTGGCAATAAGTGCAGCTGACCCTTGTAACCAGGAAACGACTGGAATTGTAATGAAAGGAATTCACGAGAGTGGTGCGTTTGAGATAAACGTTCATTTGATTTGATTGTACTGTACGGCCGAACCCAATATTTAATCTTCAGGTATTTATCTGCGTCGACAATCTGTTTTTTGCTATTTTGTGACTAAGCTTGCATCAAATCTAGCATACCTACAGCGTCTAGATGATGTATCCAGCGTCAGGAAGCACTTGTTCCCCATGCCCCGATGTACGGGAGGCTGCAGTGCCTGGGACATGATTTAGATGGAGTAGGCTTGTAGTACCTATACCATCCTCTCAGCCTAATGTCTATCCACAGGAGAGACAAGTTCAATAAGTGCGGAGCTGACTAACTCCTTACGATGTTTTCCTTCACCGTTTGAGAGCACTGGCATTACGCACATGAATTTTCCAAATAGAAAAATCCATTAGTGCATGACTGGATTTGAAAGCACGACCTTAGGATCGGCAGGCGAGGTTGCTACCACTAAACCACCGGTGCTCTATAGCAATTGAAATAGTTTTATTAACGGGGTTGATTCAATAAGAAATATCTATAGCTGCACAATTGGTTTTGAACCTACGTTCTTGGGGTTTCTACCATCACAACGTCGTCGGCGCTTACGAATATTGTAATAAAAAAATGTATGTCATATCATAATTCAAAAAGAATTCTATAGCGTTATGAAAGCGACCCTGATTATAAAGATTAAATAGGTAGTACGCTGAGACAAAAATAACTAATGTATTATTATTGTGTAATGGTGTTACTTATAAAGTGTAGCAGTGACCTTCAAGCAATAGTTGGTTTTAATACAACTAAATAATGGAACAAGCTGATGGCTAACCTGATGTAAAGTGGTAACCACTGCATAAAACGATACATTGTCTCACTGAGCACGTCCACTAAAGATGCGTCCATCTACGTCCATCACTCTGAGACATAAAAGTGGTGTCATGTGCGTGTAATAGCACCGGCACCCATACCCTTCAAACCGGAACACAGCAATGCGAGCATCACTGTGCCAAGCACGAAATAGGTGCTAGTACTTCCCCGGACGTGCTCGCACACAAAAAGCTCTACCACTAACTAGTGACTTGCCATACAGACCTTAAACAAATTGTACAGTACGCACAATGGATCTTTATACCTCTGAAGTTAGATGCAACAAAGTCAAAGTCAAAATTGCTTTATTCAATAAAATCACAAGGATCATTTAGAATCGTCTTATAAAACTAGGTGATTCTAAATGCCACTTCCACAAGAACGGGCAAGAAACTACGGCCTGCTTCCTAGCGTTTTTTTGTATGATCCCTTTTACAGAGAAATATACATAGAACACGAGAATAGCACTGACATTGCAAGTCGAGTAGTTAGCTGTCGATGGGTGGAGCGACATCGGGCCATGCAGTTTTGTCATTAATATAGTTATCTAAGGTATAATATGCTTTCTTTGCGAGATTACTCTTAATGTATGGTTTTGAATTTCCGCACCGAAAGTTTTGTGGCATTTTCAGGAAGCTTGCTCATTGCGCATGTAGTGTTGTGCGGTAAAATTACCTCATCTCCAATTCGACCAAAACTAGGTTCTGCGCAGATACTTCTGAGCGACAAAGATCCGTTGTGACTATTATAAAACCGGTTCTGTTTTCGCTTATTTGATGAACATAAAAATAGTTTTTGGGAACCGTTTCTAAACTTATCTATAATCATTTTTAACTTCGTCCAGTTCGTTCGTTCGTAAAGTAATATAACATTTTAATTCTATACAATGTCATATTTCATGATTTTACACAGTGTCGTAAAGATTATGATCAACAGCCGTATTAGCAAACGCTAAGAGCTACTTAAAACTATATTTGGGTTTATAACTGTACTGTAAGAATTTTTAAGTTAATTTTAAGTTATAAATGACACGACACGTTTTTTTATGAAATAGGTGGAAGATCGTATGAATGGTCAAATTTGACGAAGGAGACCTTAGACCTTGGAAGGTCTGGCTTATAAATAAAATAAATAAACAAATATATATTCATGGACATTTCACACAACGCTTTCTAGTCCCAAACTAAACCAATCTTGTAATATGGGAACTAGATTGCTAATACAATAATTATGACGTTGAATCCCACTAGTATTATAAATGTAAAAGTTTAGATGTTTCTGTTATGATCACGTCGAAATTACTGAACCAATTTAGATGAAACTTGGAATAAATATAGTTCGTAGCCTGGATTAACACATAGGCTACTTTTTATCCCGAATAATTAACAGGACCTACAGGATAACATGAACGAACGGGATTAGCAGCGCCAATTTGCAAGAGGATTTCATCGTCATGTCATGTCACGTCAGTTTGACAGGGCGTAGTACTACCTCTTTGGTCTAACCACAGAACAAAGGAAGTAAATAGAAAGAGCATGATGACTTTTTAGTATGAGAACCAGTGTAGCTAAACTCACACCATGTCAAAACTAACACACTTAGAAATAAAGATTATAATTGGTTGAAAGAGAACGTAAAACGGACCTAAATCCATTAAAATAATTTTATTGATATAAAACCTTAGTTCCATCGGAACATGGTTCAAAACTCAATAAAATAAACAAGTGATAAAAATTAAAGTTTACTTCGTCTACTCAGCAAAAGGTGGCGCTTTTGCGAAGCATTTTTGTTATAGTCTTTATTAACAAACCTTAAGATTGATAATGCAATGGCTGTTATGACAAACATAGCTACTCACTTAGTGATGTGACCAATGAGGATACATGACGAATTTGTCGATATCGATTATTACCGACCCACTGATTGATAACGAAATAGCTACGTTTAGCCGCAATTACATTTGTCTGATACGTTGTGTCCAAGGGCTCTGCCGTTTGTGGTGGTCGAAATAAAAATATTTTCTTTCTTTGTTTAATTATAATCAATCACAAAGGTTAGTATCAGACTGACACTATTGTCAGTCTGATACTTGGGTAAGGACCAAGAATGAAGGTACCTACCTAATTAATTAAAACTTCATGAATATAAATAATAACACTATAATTACCTGAAAACACAAAATTATTAGAGTCGGTATAGCTGTGCCAACAATGTATTTGTTTCCACTTTTTTTAATTACAAAATCTTGGTCCTTAAAGTGCAGCAAATTGTACCTACTGTATTTTGTAGGAAACCAATTTTGTTTCCCAGTTGCATCAATCAATTTTTTTTATGTCTGGCACATTGGGTAAACTGAAACCAGAAGATATACCTATTTTTTCAAAATATTTCTGTAATTTTCATCTGACCCAGCCATTAAAGTTATCGATAACGCATTCATCAGTTTATTGGGGCCACATCCCTAACTGAGTAGCGAAAGTTGAGGTTTAAAAGAAACGCGACTTTAACATGTATGATTTACAGTCTTTTTTTCTTTGACGGTTTTGCATTTTAACAAAACTAACAATTAACAATAAAATATTACTTATCGGTGATATGATATGCCCCCATTTGTTAAATTTTTGATTCCGCTATCGTTTTTGCACTCTAAAACAGCACAATATGGCATGTTTATATTTTTTAATGATTTTTTTCAAGTACGGTTACCATGACAAAATTCAAACACGACTGAAGTGAGCGGAGCTAGGCGGAGCTTGAAGTGCGTAATGCGATGCAGACTTGATATGAAGCGGATCCACCTACTTACTAATTCTACTTATTTTCTTTTTTCTGTGGGTCTAACAACTAGCGTTTGACATTCCAGTAGGTACGAGTTCGATGAGGTGTAATGTAAAATTTCTCAAAGTATCCGCTCGGTACACGCACAGATAATATAATGTACACGGAAACTGTAGACGCGTACGAAGTCGCGGGTAACTACTAGTCAATCATACATTTCACCCACCGGCATTGACACGCCGGATCTCCACTTACTTCCCTATCAAACTTAACCTTATTACCGAGCAACAAGGTCTATTTATGAAAAGAAACTACAGCAAGAACCAACCTAACTTGACACGTGAAAAACCTTTAACGTAATAACATGTTCTTTATAACTATAAGAATAAAGGTGGTAATAATGCAGGTAAAGCGAATTATTGACCGATTGTAAGGAATGGTTGGTAATGGACAGTAAGTCGGTGTCCTCAACGAGGTCATACAAAATTATATCATTGGGTCCGGTGATACGGAATGCAGGGTGAAAGGGTGCGGTTTGTGATAAGCTGTAGCGATAGCGGTTTCAAAATTGCTTCAAGTTAAAATGCCTGCTAAAATGTAAAACTTTTTGGATGAACAAGCGGTAGATAAATGTATGAAATGTATTTTACAGTACGCACAACGGATCTTTATCTCTCTGAAGTTAGGTGCAACAAACGACTGCGTATGTACCTACTATAAGTAAGTATATTATTTATATTAAATTAGATAAGTACATATTTGATATTTTGTTTTAATTTATTAGGTTTAAAATTTTGCACACCGCCGTTTTATATTTTTCATCATTCCTTTCCACAAAAGGTTGTTTGGAAGAGATCACTTTTAGCGATAAGGCCGCCCATCGTACTCTCTATTTTTATGTTTCTCTCTTTCATGTAGGTAATTTATTTCTTCTCTGTGTGCAATAAAGTTTTTATCTATAATCTATCTATCTATATAAATATTTTATCAGCAATCTAGTTCCCATATTACAAGCTTTGCTTATTTCGGAACTAGAGGGCGTCGTGTGAAATGTTCATAAATATTTATTTATTTTATCATACAAATAAGTAGTGCTAGAAGGACTTAATGCTAAGAGCATTGTCTACCAGTGTCCCTGGCCGTGCAAAGAGATGGTGTGGTGTGTTTTATAATATGTTTCACTATTCGAATCCTAACTGAAGTACCAGTGGTATCCCGCTTATCCCAAATCGCTCTGCTTATGACTCAGCCCTCTGCTTTATGTCTATAATAGCGAGTGAGCGGTAGGCGTGACGTACCGACAGGCATTCAACTTAAGTATAGATCTCAAAGTTAGTATTCTAGGAGAGTGCTAGTTTTTAGTTGAACTACTTCTTGCCAACCAAGTCAAGGGGGGCTAGGAGGCCCAAGCCCCCCTTGAGCTCCAGGGTTCTCTACTCAAGGGTGAACCAGGATTTGTCAGGACAATCCCACTAATATAATAAACTAGCAGTTACCCGCGACTTCGTACGCGTCTACAGTTTCCGTGTACATTATATTATCTGTGCGTGTACCGAGCGGATACTTCTTTGAGAAACTTGACATTACACCTCATTACACCCGAACTCGTACTGGAATGTCAAACGCTAGTTTTTAGACCAAAGAGGTAGTACTACGCCCTGTCAAACTGACGTGACATGACATGACAATAAAATCCTCTTGCCAATTGGCGCTGCTAATCCTTTTCGTTCATTTTATCCTGTAGATATTGTTAATTATTCGGGATAAAAAGTAGCCTATGTGTCAATCCAGGTTACGAACTTTATATATGCCAACTTTCATCCAAGTTGGTTCAGTAGTTTAGACGTGACTGAAACACAAACATCTAAACTTTCGAATTTATAATATTAGTAGGATGGATTATATTAGAGGATTCACATAGGGTCATACCGTATACCTAAATACCAGTTGCGAAAGTGAACCAGGGGCCAAGGTACTCTGGTCACAGAGCTATCGATCCTATTTAGCCGATAGCAATCACCTTTTATATTTATCAAACCCGTTACATTAAAAATACTAAAAAGATTTAGGTGGCAATGGGCAGGAAGCTCGTAGAACTGATAACCGCTGGGGGGCGCAAAGGGTTTCTAATAGCGACCACGAACCGGAAGGCGAAGCGGCGTCGGCCTACCAACCCATAATATTTTAAGAAAAAAAAAATGACAAAAAAATTAATGAACGAATTGAATTCTTAAGATCCGACCCCACCCTAGCGTGGGATTAGGGCAGGAGAATGATGAAGATGAATTCTTAAGATCACCGAAAGCAGGTACTTAGATGGAAAAAGCCCTTTAGGAAATCTACTCTACAGCATAAAATGATGATGATGATCCTAAAATGTTATTGATATTTGAAAACACCAAAAGCTCAACTATTTTAAAATCAAAAATTGATTTCAAATACTAAAACCTGTTTACTACACCATGAAAACCTTAAAATACGAACGGATATTTACAAGTGAGGGTTAACCGCTATAGGTTACTGAAGATAGGTACCTGTGCCTTGATCACGAATAAATGTGACAATCGTAAACGTATCGTAACGCTAGCGTATCCGAGATACACTGCGCGGTGACGCTACGACGTTCGGCAGTCGAGCTGGCGTTGACGCGCAATATGATTCCAATACGATAGGTTTACGTAACGCGGCGACTGTCAGATTTGTTCGTGATTACCTCTCTGGTAACCTTTAGCAATCTTGAACTATACACACCAACTGCATAGCGTTAGGGCCAGCGCAAATCTATAGACAAAACTTTTTAGTCGAACAGGCGAAGATCACAATACGCGACTGTCACTTGGTCCGCACGTATTGACTTTCTTTTCTGTGGATAAGGGCGAACGCAAACCGAAAACAAAACGTCTTGTCGAACATAGTGATGTGAAACTTCATAATTTCGTGACAAACCCTGTCAGTATAACTTTTTTCGTCACAATATGCTTCGTCTTATTTGCTGTTTTCGTTACTTGCTTATTTAATGAGAATCATGCTAAATACTTAATAATATTATTAAGTACACTACATAATTACACTATATTCTTATTTATTAAAAAAGCACAGTTCATTCTCTAGGTATGTGCGTATAAAGCAATGTTTAATAGGTAGGTACTAAACAATGCTATAATAGATAGGTAAACATAATTTTATGCATGCGTCGTGTCACTTGATGTGAATTTCGTTATAACGAAAACAGCATATGACGAGGAAGCATTCGTCATAAGCGTTTTCGTTATAACAGAAAATTTATTTTCACGTCACTAAGTACGCGACAAAACAGTTTTGTCGATAGATGTGCGTTGGCCCTAACGTCGATTAGGATGGCGTAAGTGGTAGGCAAGCCAACTCCATCTAAATCATCTTCCAGGCCCTACGCAGGGGTCACCAAATGGCGGACCAGGGTCCGCATTCAGACCGATTTTGTGCGGACCGCGAGAACACAGCAACTTGCACTACAGAGTACGTACTCCAAACTTCAGACAGATCTTCTTCTTCTAATTTAAGAGCTATGCTCTTGTTGGCGTAATGTATGCATTTCCCGCCAGGTTCTTCTTTTCAGGGCAGCTTCCTTGACGTCCTTATACGACATGACAACTATCTTCGCCTTCACTTGGCTCATGTAGCTAATACGCGGTCTTCCTCTTCCTCTCTTTCCTTCTACCTTCCCTTCAATGATATTTCCGATTAAGCTGTCATGTCGTATAAGGTGTCCAATCATCTTTCCTCTCCTGTTCTCAACAACTTTTACAAGGGCTCTCTCCTCGCTTACTCTACTTCTATGTTTGTTACTTTTTCTGTTACTTTTTCAGACAGATAGTCCGCAACTAAAAATTTAATTTTTCTCATTGATATGTAAAAAAATACCTTTGTTATTTCCGTACTTAATTAAATTTGTTTAATATTAAAATATTTTTTTCTATAAAATGTTGTGCGGACCGCGATGATCATTTCATTTCTTAAAACGGACCCCGAGCGAAACTAATTAATTGGTGACCCCTCTACGGCGTCCCGTGATCGAGGTATTTGTAAGAAGTGGCCCCTGGCGCTGTATCAATCATCTAGATTAGATGCAAAGCTCTGCTTTTCAGGAAAAATCAGAAACAGGATATTGGGAATGAACCATATCGGACAATCTGTCAAACAATCCTTTAGTCTTTCGCATGCTTTCGCATGCTGCATCTCACTAAGTACTTGTGTACACTACACAAAACATGTTCATCTGTAGCCAATGTTGCCTCGTTCAACTTGTTTCCTCGGAGGGTAACAACTGAAAATCAGTGTTGCTTTCGAGCAATGTACGCTGAGTTGTTACCTTTTTGTGTAGTGCAACACACAGAGCACGAACCATGCGTGATTATGTAGGTAGCTAGTCTTTTGTTTCCTTATTTTCAGTTTGTTTTAGTTTAGTCTTAGTTATTAGTACCTATCTACTTTCATTTTATTGTAAATTTTGTGTGTGTATGTGTGTGTTCAGTAACAAATAAATAAGTTTATCTATCTATCTAGTCAAAACAGGCTAAGGAATGATAAATCTAACGGTATTAGATCATCAGACCGAAGGAGTTACGAATAACATAGGTCAAGGATATGACATTACCACTGGATCATTTAGACAACTTTAATTTTATAACAGAACCCTTACTTTTTTGTCGGTTGTAGATTCATGTTAGTTTGCGGATATAGTGAAGTAATAAATAAAATTACCTCACAACATTGTGTTACGTATCCTCACGTTATACATAGTTTCCTGTTTAGATGGATATTCCTACAAATAACACTCTACTTGTAATTTGCTATAGATCTAACAGACTATACTTGTAATATGTTATAGGTCGAGAGAGTTGCAAATGTTGCAAGGATAGAACTTCCTTCCTCATTTGACAGGCGTCACAGCTCAGTCGGTAATGGCTCTGCCTTCCGTGCTGTGGGTCGTGGGTTCGATCCCCACTGAGAACAAACATTTGTGCGTGGAAAACATAGATGTTTGTTCTATGACTCGGTGTTACTATGTATTATATGTATTAACAAAAAAAAAGTATATAAGTATTCTATCAGCATCGTGAATTTGCAGATACTATATCAGCCAATATGGGGTATTCAAATAGTACCTAGGTACCTACTACCCTATGTGCTATCATGAAACTCGTCTCAAGCTTAGCCGATCACGTATATGACCTACAAGCGGTTCGTTGTGCCGATTTGCAACCTGTTTTCGTATTTTACGTATTATAGGGTTAGGTACATTTATATCATTATCTAATGATTGCAACTATTTTATGTGTATTTTGCAAATATTGTAATACTGTAAAATGTAATTTTCATTGTAAATACTTACGTAAATTTTCTCATGAACCCTAGATTCTAAATGATCCTTGTGATTTTATTGAAAAAAATATACAACTGAATTGAGAACCTTGTCCTTTTTTGAAGTCGGTTAAAAAGAATTATGACTTTGATGACTCTAACCATCCCTGGCAGGTGGTAAGGGATCTCTCCCATACATTTATTTAGCGGGTCTATGAATTTATTTTTAAAAACCGGCCATATTGGAATGTATTTTGGCGGGAAGGAAAATTGTCTATGACATTTTGTTTCTTAATTTCCTGGTTTTTCACGTGCACGTGATATGCGAGATTGTAAATTGAAATCATCATCATCGTAGCCCGGTATCACCCATTGCTGGTAAATTAAAATAACTTTAAAAAATCGGCCATCTTGAAATTCAACTTGGCGGGAAGAAAATTTGTCTATGACATTTTTGTTTCATTATTTCATGGTTTTGGCTCTGCCTATAAATTTGCATGCCTCGATTTCCGTATTTAGAGTAGTTGCAATAACGAAAATAGTTAACATTATTTAGCTAAGCGTATTTGCAACTGTTAAACAGAGCATCAAACTCAAACTCTCCTTAGATCAACACATCGTAAAGTAGACAAGTAAGGACGCAGACACACTGCACATCGTAAAGTAGACAAGTAAGGACGCAGACACACTGCGGGTTTGAAACATCAAGATCCTATTATCATCATCGTAAGGTTTCTATCTCGACTCAACCATACCAGTTCTTCCGTCTTGGTTTGGGGAGAATCGGGTAAGAGTCGAGTTAGCGCTCTTCCTATAGAAACCTTCTTCTTCTTCTCTTATATATGGCCTCTGTCCATCATTTCGACAGACAATTTTGCCAGTGTCAAGTGGATTATTTGAAATAAGTTTAGTCAAGTCGAGTCATACGTCAAGTCAAAAATGTTGCTATTGCAATCTATCTGTCAAGTTGACATTCTACCGGAAACTTCAAAAATATAATATGTGAACAGTCATGTGCCTTAGAGATGTGCTGAGAGACACATCAATTTCTCTAAACCTACCCTGAGCCTACTCCATTTGTCATTTTTTTTAACGCACTTAATGTTAATACCTTTTGTTGACAATAAATTTTATTTGTATTTGTATTTAAACAAATAATAATCAACAATTAGTTAGGGCAAAGTGGTATATGACCAAGGTTATCCTCTGAACATCACATGTTCTTAACAATTTCAGAAGAGAATATTTTACTATTTCATCCTTTAGAGCTATTTTTCAGTAGTCGACTTACTTTTTATATAAATAAGTAGGTACCAAACTGTGGGTCAATGTGAAAAAATCGGTAGGGCGTGCAGTTTCAGCCATTTTTTTTACAAATTAATAAAAATGCAGTCAGTATATCGCGACTTTGGTTGTAGGCTTTAGTAATGCAAAATATATACAAAGTGATTCTTTATGAAGTCGTATTCTGTCAGTTTATGATAATGCGTACACATCATCATACAACATCATCGTGGGTTCGATCCCCACTAAGAACAAAGATTTGTGTGTGCCAAACATAGATGTTTGTTCTATGTCTGGGTGTTACTAAGTATTATAAGAATGTATTAAAAAAAAAAGTATTTGAGTATTCTATCAGCATCTGGTTCCCATATTACGAGCTTTGCTTAGTTTGGGACTAGAGGGCGTCGTGTGAAATACATGTGTATGTGTGTGTGTCATGAATATTTATTTATTTTATTTATTTATCATATTATTATTAGTTTTAAGTTTTGCTTTGTTACTACGTATGTTTTTTGCCTCTTATTATTGTGGTGGTTTGAATAAATGTTTATTTATCTATCATCTTGTAATGCGAGCGGGGGCTCATCTTTAAATGTTAATTGGGTGTTAAATGGAGATCTAAATGAGTTTTATGATAGCTGTAACTTTTATGATGTGTTTATTAATGGGTTGAATACATTAATCGCGGTTTGTCAAATAAAGTTAGACTTTTTGACAAATGATTAAGATTAGTTTATAGGCTTATAATTTTTTTTACAAAATAATGACCAACTAGTAAGTTTTTTACAATATTTGACCGAGAGCAGTGGGACGAAATAGGTTAAAAAATACAAATCTCAAGAACCATGCTTTAAAAATTTAGAAAGAACTTTCTTTTTATTACAATAGACTAAATATCACCTTGCTAAAAAGCTAGCAAAAAAAGGTCGAGCATAATTTCTAAATTGGCTTAATGGACATAGAGCCATGCCAAAAATGCGAAGGCAAGAAATCGGACTGTCAATCCTAATTGACTTTTTAACAAGATCATGTCGATAACTAGTTCTCAAATTAATAATCTAGTTTATATTGCTATATTTCCGATGTTTATAAGTAAATGTGTTTACGTAAAATCAAAGACAAGTTTATTTTACCAACTTGTTTCTTATTGCAGGATCGATTAGTTATTCCGCCATGTCATTAAAATTTCGCAGCTATTAGTTAAAACATGACTTCCGAAGCTTAGTGTGTAGATCGGCAGATACCAAATCTGGTTTATTTCGTAATTCTGTGCTTAAAGGTAGGAATAGCAAACTAAACATTAGGTACTGCCGTAGAGTACCTAACTAAACATTATTTATCTAATCGCGTAAAACTAGCTAAACCTTGACTAGACCTAGTTTCATATAACTGTTCGAACAGACATTCTTAAACACTATATCCTGGTTCATTACCAATATTTTGTGTACATTTTATCAAGCTCTGTTCGATCTATGCAACTGCCAAAGCCAGCTGACCGTCAAAACTCGAAACGTCAAACGCAGCTGTCAAAAATTGGCGGGCTTCCTGCCACCCTTCCCGCCCTTGAAACGGCCACTTACTTTTTTCATGCGCGTTCTCACCACGCAGTTAGTATAAAAACGGGGCGCAACGAAATGAGAGCACACAGTAGCCTTCGAGCAGTCTACCACAGAAGTGCACGATGAGATTTCTGGTTAGTTTAATTATTAGACTAACTGAATAATAGAAATAACAACAGAGCGTGTTTGTGAAGTGCAGTTGGGCATTCTAAAACCGGGTTCGAGATTGAATTCAAGTTATCTCGATTAACCTAGACCTTAGCTGCAATTGGAATACAAAGCTGGACAGCCGTGAAGACCACCAGTTATGGAATCGACATGATACAATCAGTTTTTACAAAGAAAGCCTTAATTAATACCTGAGGGTTTTCACCGCAATGCGGACTTAGGATTTCAATGTGTAGTAATATTATTTCTGTCCTCAGATTGTCGCCACCGCCGTCCTCGCCTGCGCCGCAGCCGTCCCATCCGGCTTGCTGGCAGCACCCTACGGTCATGGCCTGATCGGTCACGGCTACAGCGCCCCCCTGGCCCATGGCGCCCACCTGGTCCATGCTGCCCCAGTAGTCCACGCCGCCCCGGCACTGCCCACCATCTCTCCCGGAGACTTGGCCGGCGCTGCTATCGACGCTCATGTCGAACAGTCCGACCATGTCCGCGCCGCTGTGGACGCTACTCGCGAATACCATGACCAGGTAAGAACCACATTGTACTAAGCTTTTGATCCCGAACTGGTTCTCTGACATAAGTGACAAGACTAAACCAACTTGAATATCACTTTGATAATAACAATATTCTTCACAGGCTTCCGAGCTCCAGGGACAGGCCATCAACGCCGCTGAGGACCACTCATGGCAGGCCGTAGACGCTGTCAAGACCGCCCAGGCTCAACTCGACGGAGCCGCCGCCGGCGTTGCCCCCGTGCTGGCTAAGCAACTAGTCGGACATGCCGCTCCCGCGTACGGACACGCCGCTTACGCCGCGCCCGCTGTCGTTGGACACGCCGCTTACGCCGCGCCCGCTGTTGTTGGACACGCCGCTTACGGCGCGCCCGCTGTCGTTGGACACGCCGCTTACGCCGCGCCCGCTGTTGTTGGACACGGCGGTTACGCCGCGCCCGCTGTCGTCGGACACGCCGCATACGCCGCCCCTGCCTACGGAGTCGCTGCCAGCAAGACCGTTGTTTCCTCATCTCTCAGCCAAACCCACCCCGGTGCTTTGGTCCATGCCGCTCCCCTGAGCTACGCTCACGCCGGCTACGGACACGGACTTGCGCACGGATGGTAAAAACTGTGATATTTAGGTAACCAATAAAGTCAATACTCACCTGGATTTGTAAATAATAAATTATAAAGAAAAAATCTACAGGCAATAAACGGCGAGGATGTGTGAATAAATGAAAATAGTAATTTATATAAACGTTTTTCGTATTCCTTTATATTGACCATTCTATTTATCTAATCAGTCTATGCTCACCCACGTTTGGGTTTAGACCTAAACTTTATCACGGCAAGATTTCTATTCAAAAACTTTAGGTACTTAGGTCAAAAGACTAAAGACAATAAATCTATAAGCTGGGGGGTGATTCTAGACCGATAGACTTTTTTATCACGATAGATATCTCTCCCAAAAACTGTCAAAAACTATGGAGTTTTGACAGTACTTGGGATATATATCTATCGTGATTCGTGATAAAATGTCTATCGGTCTAGAATCGCCCCCCTGGCTAGATTCATAAAAGCAGTATTACCTATTATTACCATAAATGATTTACGCAATGTTACGTAACTAGGTCAGAATTGAATAGCAATAATATAAAATGAAAAGTACCTACAATGTGCTATAATCGTTGCACGACCAAGTAAGGAATTCAGAACAAACAAATTATGGCTATCTCTCATTCGTAATTCAAATGAATTTCGAATGTCGAACATTAGTTTGCTTTGTCTTATAAACTAGAACGTACTTGGCAAAGGTATGCAAATCATACAGCCGAACACGGCGCCATGCCAATCAAAATAATTAAAAAAAACGCTTCCTGAACCGTTAAAATTATATCATAAGATACTATAACAAGCAATTATAACATACACAACAAAGTGTAAACTTGAAAACCCGATTAATCGAACAAAAAAGCGGAAGTTTGTCGAGTATTTGACCTTGAACGTGGCACATAAATTAAAACCACAAAAAAACTATAGAATTTAGATCTGGGTGTGTCACTCACAAAAAGTATATTTAAATGTCTTTGTAAGGTATTTATTTTTAGCTAATTATTTACTAAAGAATTGTAAGTCATCATCATTCCCCTGCCCTTATCCCACGCTAGGTGGTAAGAATTGTAAGACTGGCTGAAAAAACAAATATCCATGCCGAAATAAACGAAACAAACGACCATAAAGAAAATAAAAAAAAATTAAGGTTCTAAATTTGAAATTACTGCTCATTGCGTGAAGAACAAAGACTAGTCAAGGTTAGATAATTTAAAAGTCGTGGGAATTGAGTGAATGCATGTTGCACAAGATTCGTCATTCTCATGTGAAAACCTTCATGTTTTGTGGTGGATGTCTTATGGCAGATAGGTGACCGAATTTAAACTCATAGATCTAGCGATACACTAAATCTGAAAACAACATTATGGACGTTTATTTAGTGAAACTTTTTAAATAGGTACAGTACGCATAACGGATCTTTATCCATCTGAAGTTAGGTGCAACAAAAGATTATGCATGTACTGTTGTGCGGAAAAATTAGCTTACCTCCAAATTGTCAATAATTTATAAGTTTAAAAAACTAGAAAACCGACTCCAATTCGACTACCAGATTCATCATCAGATGATGATGATGATGACAGTTCATTGGGAATATTCTAGTGACTATAAACACCACTTAATTCCCTTATTATAACAAAATAATGCATTAAAAGTTTAATATTAGGTATATCCCACAATACATCTTACTTTTTTGTCTGAAACGTAACAAGCTGTTAAAGTCACAGGAAAGCAAAATACGCAATTTCGTGCACGTGGATGGCATATTTTTTTCAGTTATTTCTATTTATAACCCAAACTACTAAACCGATTTTGATGAAAATGAAATGGGACCAATGGAAGTATATCCTTTCAGATAAAAAAAGAATTTTTGAAATCGGTTCATTAATGACGGAGTTCTGAGGTAACAAACATAAAAAAATACAACCGAATTGAGAAACTCTTGTCTAGCCCTTCATTCTGATTCAGCATTTCGGCCCAAAAACTAATTAAAGACACCCAGCCGCCATTACGTAAATCTTGTACCGTTAAATGACGATCCCCTAGGGGGTACACGTAGCACACTTTGAGTTACCCTGGTCTAGGGCGATCATGCTAAGCCTACTGGTACCTAAATCCATTCAGGATAAGGGCCACATTGGCCTGGCCTGACCACATGAAATATAGAATTAATAATCTCCTTTAGTTTTATTAATAGCTTGCAAGGTTTATTACTATTGCAGAATCAGCAGGCGCTTCAAGAGATAGGAAGGTAATATTATATATCAATAAATAAATATTCAGGGACATTTAACCCGACGCCCTCTAGTCCCAAACTAAGCAAAGCTTGTGATACGGGAACTAGAAAGCTGACAGAGTACTTATATACTTTTTTTTGTAAATACATACTTATAATACATAGTAACACCCAGACATAGAACAAACATCTATATTTTCCATGAACAAATGTTTGTTCTTGGTGGGGATCGAACCCACGACCCACCGCACGGAAGGCAGAGCTATTTTACTGACTGAGCTGTGACGCCTGTCTATATGAATAATGCATCAGCATTGAGTCTTTTAAAAATGACGATTGCACATTGATTTATGCATGGATGTAGTTTAAAACGGATTTTTTCAAAAACTGCAACTGTTATGGCATTTGTTTGCATTTTCTCTGAATATAGATATTTATATGTAAAGGATGTAAGTACAGTAAGCCTCATTAATTGGTTTATACTGGGTATAATAAAACCCGGAATAACTTCGGGTTTTCCCATCAATATGAGAAAAGGTAATAAATATTTTATGAAATGAAAATTAATTTTCTTGATTAACAAAGTAAAGCGCTCGTGGCGTGGCTTGCATAGTCAATCGTCACCGATTAACCAAGTTAAGCGACGTTCTGCGCGGCCACTATTTGGATCGGTGACCGCTAGTGGCATTTACTCTTTTTATTTTTCATTTTTTGGGTGTTACTATGTATAATAAGTATGTATTTACAAAAAAAAAAAAGTATATAAGTATTCTATCAGCCATCTAGTTCCCATATCACAAGCTTTGCTTAGTTTGGGACTAGAGGGCGTTGTGTGTAAAGTCCATGAATATTTATTTATTTATTATTTCAAAAGATTACACATATATAAATTTTATAGCACATATGTAACATCTTAGCGCTTCTGTGCTTCGGAAGGCACGTTAAACTGTCGGGCCCGGCTCTAGCAGTCGTTAAGTCACGACGGAGGCCTTAAGGCGGCCTAAAAACTCCGTCACCAGAGTTGGCCACTCTATCTATACCTACCTCTCTCTATATCTATACCTCAACTATACCTCTACATACGAACGAATGAATGAAGTAAAAACTGTAAATAAAAATTGTTAGTAACAACATACTAACATTATTGTGAGAACTAACATTTGTGTGACAAACATACATGTTTGTTCTATGTCGGGGTGTTACTATGTATTATAAGTATGTATTTTATGTATTTACAAAAAAAAAAGTATAAAAGTGTTGTATCAGCATCTAGTTCCCATATTACAAGCTTTGCTTAGTTTGGGACTAGAGGGCGTCGTGTACAATGTCCATGAATATTTATTTATTTATTTAAATGAAAAATATTAAATATAATATAAAATTTTGAAATTAAGTAAAAGTGATCTACTTTTCACGCTGACTGTACTCGTAACTACACAGCGCTCTACGTTATCGAGGGTATCCGATTAAGTTCAAGAGCGCGCACGTATTTAAGTACTGCGATAAAATTAACGACTTTTTTCTTTACTAAGGTCAGTGACATTGTTTATATCTTCATTTTCTTTTATAGTGAGTTTGTAAAAATCAGTAAGCTCTTGTTCTGATAACAAACGAAGACTTATGCGTTTCTTGAGCATAGAATTGAGTAGCGATTCTCAAACAACACTGTAACAAAATAACTATGCTTGATCAGTAAATGTATAAGTAAAGATCCTAATTGAAAACTCAATTTGCTTTATCTAGTTGTAAAGTCAATTAGCACCCACATTCATTACTTACGTACTTTAAATACCTAATTCAATAAATAATGTAAAAACAGCTTATCTAAATGCGTTTTAAACTAAACCAGGCAGAATACTGCTAGTTCAAAATTGAACCTTAAAACAGAAAAATTACGGTTGAATATCGAACTGCATTAACTTTTTGTAGGTGAACAAGTACCTCCTTGTCAGGAATTCCGAAATAATTTATTTTCCATATAGTTCGAGACCGAGATACGACGGTGATTTTTTTACGTCATACTGTATCAGAAATGTTAGGAGTTCCATAAAACTTGCGATAACTAATTCTTTGGCACGCTTCCGATTGGTACTAATTTGGATCAGTTGAGCTATCTATAAATCGTTTGCAACGGTGTGTAGATAGCTCAACTGCTTCATGTGTATTTTGTACATATTATAAATATTGTAAATACTGTATTAGTCATAATTTAAGATCTATAAAATTGACAAGTATGAATGCACCTAAAATTATCAAGAACTTAATTCAATCATTTTAAAATTGTTACTAACTCTCATAATTAATATCATAGAATATTATTTTATTGAATCTATTATACTCTAAGCCTGTAGATTTTGAATCCTGTGTTAAGTATGAAAGTAATCAATAAAGAGTTTTCTATCTATCTATTTTGTAGATTTATTTAATCTCTCTAGCTTTATTTAATTTTAACTTTACATGAAGATTAACAACAGTCAATTTGTATTCATTCTCTGTCACATTTTGTGAAGGAAGTGATTGTCAAAATCTTATTTTGTCAAATCACGGCCTTGCCATATAAAAATCACACCCAGCTCCCGTACTATTATTGGCATTTCGTAAATCTATAACAATTGCATTAAAAAAACATCAGAACCTGACATTTACCGATTAATTGACGGTAATGTGGATAGTGAATACCTGTACTTGTTTTTAATGTTCTACATAAACTAGTAATAAATATAAAATGGTGTTAAAGATGTCTTTGTGTCTGTTTGATTAAAAATAATTATATAGTTTAGAAAAAAACTTAAAAACACGCTTACGTTCCAAGCTTAATTTATTGGACTTGTCAAAACGAATCATATGAGCCTAAACTCGAGGGGTTTACTAGCCACTGAAGAGTTCCACTATCAACCTGGCTCCATCATTAGATCTGCTCCAAGATACTAAATTATAGTATTGTCTTCCAAACTACATTTACATGCAAAGTTTCATTTCGATACGACAATTAGAAGTAGATTAAAACTGACTTCTAAGATTTTATTACATTGTTTTTTTAGACAAATTATACAATGTTTGTGTACTGTCAGTAGATCTGAGGATCTATTAAAATGATCCATGTGATTTTACTCAATTTGAGTAAAGCTCAAATATATAAATTCAATTGAATAAACAACATAAATATTCAAAATTTGGATATTTTTCAGTAATTTTCAGTATTATTAAGAGCTAACAATATTTTTAGATCCGCACTTTTCCCTTAAAAAAATATACCTACCCTCATATTACGTAAATACCCGTATCTGACATTTTAAATGTCATTCCACCTATCAAAATGACCGATGACAGGGGCGGATACGTAAATAATCATAATTCAAAAGAAACAAAGCCAAATACAACAGCGTGTTTAATATAAATTGAACGAACGAAAACGACCATCTTGCAAAATGGCGCCGCGCCTGTCAAAAACTCCCGCGCTTCCTGCATTCTTTCCGTCATTTTCAACTTTTTTTTTAATTTATTTAATGGCTTCGGCCATCTTTCGCATCCAGTTTTTGTACTGATCTATATGCCAAAGTGGGTGGGTATAAAAACGGATTGTAAGGAGATGAGAGCAATCAGTAACCATCAGGACCTTAGAGGTAGCAAGATGAGAGTGTTGGTTAGTTTTTTTTCTTTATTTTTTTTGTGTATTTGTGCTTTGTGTCTGTAGAATATAATAAAAGCCTGTGTAAATTTTTGATAATTCTAAAGATGATGTGAAAGATATTTACTTGTTTTAGCGTGTCAAACTAAATGTGGTTTTAAAGTACCTAAGTACTTATATGAAAATGAAAATAAAATAACCTTATGTTGTTCGAAATATTTACCATAAATTGTCAGAACAAGTTTTTTTTTGCCATTCCAAAATTTTGGAGTAAATTGAAAAAAAAAATATTTTAAAACAATCTTTAAATTTAATTTAATTTAAGTGCATTTTTGTAATTTTTTCTAGGAAAAAAATATATTTCGGTAATTTACCTATAGGTAAAGTAGGTACTATCAAGTCTTTTAAATACATAGCTTTTGAAACAAAAGCTATTTAATGTAATAAGTTTGATATCTCTGCCATTGCATATCATAGACCACGATTAGTCCACCGTCAACATTCCGTCTAGCACAAATGTAGAGCACCCAGCAAACTTGATCTATTTATCCTAAGAATTTAAATAAAATATGCTACATTGTAAAAAGTG
Source organism: Gandaritis pyraliata (assembly GCA_947859175.1). Classification (NCBI taxonomy): domain Eukaryota; kingdom Metazoa; phylum Arthropoda; class Insecta; order Lepidoptera; family Geometridae; genus Gandaritis; species Gandaritis pyraliata. The sequence goes on along the minus strand of OX401878.1, from coordinate 1,664,507 downwards.
ATTTGCCTTCATACCAGTTACAAAAGTTTAAATATGGCGAACCTTATTTGTGCTTCAAGCCTTGGCAATAATTGAACATCAGAATTATCAACCTTTCTCAACTTAAATTGCACTTTGATGACTTATTTCTTTTTCTTTACTTTTAATAGTTCCTGTCGGTTATTATGATGGACATTCTGCCAATGTATCTTATCTTATTTCATCTTCTTTAATTTTTATGGTTCATGTCTGTCATTTTGAGGAGCATTCTTGACAATGACAAGTCTACGCTTTGCTTTTTTTAAACGACAGTTGATCGAAGATGACAGAACTCTATTTGGGTACTTGGGTTAGGTCAAAGTGAATGAAATTAAAATATACGCCACTTCGAAAAGTTTTAAAAACTAGACTAGGTGACTCACGCTACTTTGCACGCGAATTGAAACTTTGTATATCTTTCAGATCCTTTCCGCATTAGTGGCGTGCGTGGCTGCGGCTCCTTCAGGGATCCTAGCCCCGGTGGCATTCCCAGCCGTAGCCTATTCTCCAGCTGTAGCCTTCGCCCCAGCGGTAGCCTACTCCGCAGCCATACCCACCATCTCCCCCGGAGACATCCAAGCTGCCGCCATCGACGCCCAGGTCAAGGCCCAGGACCAAGCCATCGCTGCTGTAGACAAGGCCAGAGAACTATCTGATTTAGCAGTGGAGAACGCTAACGAGGGAGTCGAGACATCCAACGATCTGGTCAAGGAGAAGGTTGAGGAGCAGTTCTGGTCTACTGAGGACAAGAAATGGCAGGCGTTGGATGCTCTGAAAACGGCCGAGGCTCAGATTGATGCGTCTGTGGCGAACAACGCCGATGCTTTGGCGAAGAGTGCCATCACTCCTTATGTTTTGACCCCCGGCTCCGTCGCTCCTGTAGCAGTCGCTCCTGTTGCCTTCGCCCCTGGTGTCATCGCTCCTGCTGTCAAAGCAGCAGAAACTGAAGAAGTCAAGGAAGAGAAATCAGAAGCTGTAGTGAAATCTGCGGAACCGACCGAAGAGAAGGATTCCGTTGCTGTAGAAGCCACCAAAGCTGACGAAAAGAGTGCTGAACTCAAGGGTCTTGAAGCTAAGTCTTTGGCGGCTGTGATCGGGGCACCGTTGGTTGCTGAACCGTTCAGATTCCCACTTGTAGCTCCCATTGTTCCCCCTGTTCTGAAATACAGCGCGGCGCTGCCATACGGCATTCAGACCATCGGTCTGGCCCCACAGACCATTGGACTGGTCCCTCAGACCATTGGTTTGGCTCCTACCGTTCACAACACCGTCTGGTAAACTAACCTTAGTCATTGGAGAGAGAAAGCAAGAAGATCAATCAAATAAAGCTCTGAAAACCAAGTTTATTGTTTTTTTTAATATGTATCTGAAACAAGGGGTATGTTAGATAGAGCCCATGGGTGAAAATGGCGTAGTACTTCGTGCGTTCATGCACTATTTGGATGGGTGACCGCTAGTAGCATTTACATTTGAGCGGTTTCGTGCTACAGCAAGTTAAACTGTCAGTCCCGGCTCTAGCCGTAAGGCTCGACGGAGACCTTAAGGCGGCCTAAAACTCCGTCACCAGAGTTGGCCACTAACTTATACGAACGAACGAATATCTAGGTATTAAATTCAATAACTAGGTAGGTACTAATAATCTAGTCAAGACCAATTACAATGGAATGTATCAAGGTCATATGTAATTGAATTATAAGCTCCATTTTATATATCGAGTAATTAGACTTGTAAAAACCAATTTAAATACCAACAAGAACAAATTAAGCATAAACAAAAACTATAGGTACAAAGCGACATTTTGACATTTTATACACGACAAAATAGTAAAAAAAATAAACCAGTTCTCGGGATACGAACCCGCGAACTTTAGTTCGGAATCCGGAAGGGATGCTAATTAGTCAGGCCTGCGAAATAATAAATAAATCCAAATTACAGGAGTCTATACTATACACCAAGATCTGATGATGACCAGCATATGATGAAGAGGCCCTAGGGGTATATTAAACTTCGGGACCTTTGGGGGTTACAACCATTTTGTAAAATTAACTTTGTATACAACAAAATATTAGATTTCCCATACATTATATATATTATACGTTTGTTCTATGTCTGGGTGTTACTATGTATTATAAGTATGTATTTACAAAAAAAAAGTATATAAGTATTCTATCAGCATCTAGTTCCCATATCACAAGCTTTGCTTAGTTTAGGACTAGAGGGCGTTGTGTGTAAAGTCATGAATATTGATTTAATTATTATAAACGTTTTCTATTTTCTAAAGATTTTAGAATGAGAACTTGGGCATGGTAACATGTACTTGCGAGTAAAACCACGTGTATTAATCTAGTTAAACAATAAAAGACCTATAAGACTTATAAGACAAGTAGTACCTATGCTGGAAGGTGAGGTTAAGGTTCCATTTTTATGTAGGTACTGCTACAAAAAATATTTTGATCATTGAAATGGATAGTTCAGTAGCAGTGGACTAGGTATTTAATTCAAAAAGTAGGTAGGTAAAGTAAAATTAAGATACGACTATTTCGGTGTAATTTTACCCAAAGGGGATTTTGAGACTTTTAGTCTCAAGATCCCCTTGATTCAAAAATTTTGAAATAAAGGGAATTTTGAGACTAAAAGTCTCAAAATCCCCTTAAAGGGAAAAACTCAAAGGGGATTTTGAGACTAACCCATTATAAGATGTAAAGAATATCGTTTACGATAAATCGATGGTAATTCTTGAAACGTACTTGAAATGTGATTGAATCGGACACGCCTATGTAAAGCATGCTCTTTTTAACCGATTTCAAAAAAGGAGGAGGTTCTCAAGTCGGTTCTATTTGTATTTTATCCTGTTGATTTTCCGGGATAAAAAGTAGCCTATGTGTTAATCCAGGCCGTAGCCTGGAACTATATGTATCCCAAGTTTCAACCAAATCGGACCATTAGTTACAGCAGATGGTGATAGATAGATAGATAGATATATTCTTTATTGTACTCGCCACTTAAACTAATACAACAATAATACAGATCCTTTAGGAGGTAAGTACAATGGGCGGCCTTATTGCTACAAGCAATCTCTTCCAGGCAACCATTGGATGGACAGGATCTAATACACAAAAACAAGGACGGGGCGTACATAAATATAAATTTAGTTTGTATAATAACAACGATAATGAGTATGCATTCCATACGTTACACACTGATTTAAATTTTTATTTGAGAACACCCTGTAACTGTCAACTACAAGTACCTACAGTGTCACAAAGAAACCTAGTTAATTAATATAAACTTGACACTATAAAATTAATTCTAACTTCCTCTACCTAGGCCGTGTGGTGAATAGCTATTACTAGAACAAGTCAAGCTGTGAGTTTCTTATCTTTACTTTTTTTCATTATTACCATTTTAAAAAATTACATAAGTACCTTATTTCATATTTTTTATACTTCTAGGCTTTGGTTGCGAGGAACTCAGTCACCACACGATTCTAAACGATCCTTGTGATTTTACTGAATCCCACAATATCCTACTATCCTATCCTACTAATATTATAAATGCGAAAGTTTAGATGTTTGGATGTTTGTGTTTAAATCACGTCGAAACTACTGAACCAACTTGGATGAAACTTGGCATATATGTAGTTCGTAACCTGGATTGACATATAGGCTACTTTTTATCCCCAATAATAAACAGGATCTACAGGATAAAATATAAAAACGGGATTAGCAGCGCCAATTATTAGCAAGAGGATGTTGTCATGTCATGTCACGTCAGATTGACAAGGCAGTAGTACTACCTCTTTGGTCTTACGGGTTTGGTGTAATGTCAAGTTTGTCAAAGAAGTATTCGCTCGGTACACGCACAGATAATATAATGTACACGGAAACGGTATTCGCGTACGAAGTCGCGGGTAACTGCTAGTCAAGTAATATATTCCATACAAATGACCTTGATAGAAAGTACAAGAGTTTCTGCACCTGCTTATTATTCCATGTCAGTAATGAGGTGACCAGGACATGGTGACGTAACTTGGCTATTACCTTCTAGCTGGTACTTACGTGGAAAGTAATGATCTTTGTTTTGAGCAGCAGCAACTAATTTTAGTACCTACATTTTTAAGCTGGCTTAAGGGTCTTGCGACTTAAAATTCTTGTTCCGTAAATACCAAAAATAAGATAAGATAATTCTTTATTTGTCCTCAGCAAATATACAGATGACTTAAGTAACTTATTATAAGAACAGGTAAGTTATTACCTACATAAAAGTAAAAATGAAAAATAAACAATTAAAAAACAAAAAATTATGAATCATAACTTGTTGCCCAGGGAATTTGTGGACAAAAAGTCCAGAAATCCCTTTCGCAGGTGCAACACACAGCGGATTTCCGGAATAAGCCATTGTGTTTTACACATTGTGATGCTACCTAAAATTACCTAAATTATACCTAAAACTCCTCAAAACTTGTTTTCAGAGCTGAGTATCCTTATAACTTGGAAACGGCTCCACCAATTTTCACCAAACATGGCAAAGAACCATCCCAGATAAATCACGTTTCTCACAAAAAACCACATTAAAATTAGAGCCCTACTTTCAGAGCTACGAGGGCACAGACAGAGACAAAACGCCGATAAACGAAAGAGTGGTCGAGAGTTAAAAATGAATGGCAGTCGGGACTCCACGATAGCTAAACATCCCCAGATCTCTAGCTGCTAGTAGACCTAGTATATGGAATCAGAGGCATTCCTTTAATTTGTCGTCAGTACCTTTAATTTTTCGTCAGTACCTTAAATTTGTCGTCAGTACCTTTAATTTGTCGTCAGTACCTTAAATTAGTCGTCAGTACCTTTAATTAGTCGTCAGTACCTTAAATTTGTCGTCAGTACCTTTAATTTGTCGTCAGTACCTTTAATTTGTCGTCAGTACCTTAAATTTGTCGTCAGTACCTTTAATTTGTCTTCAGTACCTTTAATTTGACATACCTCTATACAGGCTAAGCCTAGTGAGGAGACTTACAGGTATTATTAAGCTCGCTAATAAATTATTATCTGAGAATACTGTTTTGTGTCTAACCAATCTTAAATAAGTAATTTGACGTAAGTATGCTACATGAGTTTTATTTATAAATAAGCAACGGAATGCAATTTCATTCAGCCACAACCGGGTATTGTCGAAAACAGGGCGAGGTTTTAAACTCTGGTTTCTGCAAACCATCCAGCCGTTATATTGTGAACGTAATATGCAGTATGCACTCTAGAGGTAGAAAAACAAAACAGCATCAATGCTAAAAATGTCGTAACATTTGGGTAGTGTTCTTTGAAAGAAAGGAGTGTTGGGAAAGTGCTGTTTCTGCAAACAATGATGCTCACATTGTTGTATTCTCATTAGAAAGGTAAAATTAAGGGCTCATGAGACTTTTCAAGGTTGGGCGCAGGATAGCCCACAGAAAAATAAATGGTATTTTTTTCTGTGGTAACTTACGCTTACACACGATTTTTTTTTATATAGTACTAGCAGTTACCCGCGACTTCGTACGCGTCTACAGTTTCCGTGTACATTATATTATCTGTGCGTGTACCGAGCGGATACTTCTTTGAGAAACTTGATATTACACCTCATTACACCGAACTCGTACCTACTGGAATGTCAAACGCTAGTTGTTAAACCAAAGAGGTAGTACTACGTCCTGTCAAACTGACGTGACATGACATGACAATGAAATCCTCTTGCCAATTGGCGCTGCTAATCCTTTTCGTTCATTTTATCCTGTAGATCCTGTTAATTATTCGGGATAAAAAGTAGCCTATATGTCAATCCAGGTTACAAACTATATATATGCCAAGTTTCATCCAAGTTGGTTCAGTGGTTTTGTCGTGATTGAAACACAAACATCCAAACATCCAAACATCCAAACATCTAAACATCCAAACATCTAAACTTTCGCATTTATAATATTAGTAGGATAGAATGTCCTTTTGCCACAATCTCACCTGTTGGTAAGTGACGATACATCCGTGGTGGGTCTTTTTTTAGGCTTTCTGCCTCACCGCACTAGGCGCTCTAATATTTTTTTTACAATTTATAGGCATGCGTTTGACAGCAATATCAAAGACGCGTGGAACTGGCACCTAGAATCACTTAGTTTATATAAGATGATTCTAAGTGATCCTTGTGATTTTATTGAATAAAGAAATTTAGACTTTGACTTTGACGATGCGATCGATGTAGCACGCTTACTTAAAAAATACATATACTCAATACTTAATACTTTATTAAAGCAGATGGCGCAATCTTAAGAACGGTCTCCCCCAGGGTAGCGTGCTAGCCCCTATACTATTTAACGTATATACCAATGACCAACCTAAGTCACCTAACACAGAAAGGTTTATTTACGCAGATGACTTGGCCCTAGCAACACGAACATCCAGTTTCGGAGATGCAGAGATCAATCTCGAGAATGCATTGACCGATCTCAGTGACTACTATAAAAATAATGCACTTAAACCTAATCCATCTAAAACCTTATCCACTGTCTTCCACCTACGTAATAGCCAGGCGAACAGAAAACTAAATATTTCCTGGCGTGGTGCTAATATCAAGCACACTGACCACCCAACCTACCTAGGAGCTACACTTGACCGTTCCCTCACGTACAAGAGCCACTGTATCAAAACCAAGCTTAAAGTTAGTACTCGGAACAACCTTTTACGCCGTCTTACATCTACAAGCTGGGGTGCAACTCCTCATGTCCTGCGAACATCTGGGCTGGCTCTCTGCTTCTCGGCTGGCGAATTTGCATGTCCAGTATGGCACCGATCCACACACGCTCGAGAAGTAGATGTAGCACTAAATGAGACGTGTAGAATTATGACCGGCTGCCTGAAACCGTCTCCGCTATCTACCCTCTATCCACTTGCCGGAATAGCCCCCCCGGAGGTCCGTAGAGCTATCGCCTGCTCTACAGAAAAAACCAAACAAGAGTTGGATAGTAGACATCCTATGTATGGCAACTCCCCTCATGGGAGTCGACTTAAGAGCCGCCATAGCTTCCTCCACTCAACTGAAGCCATAACAGAAAGTAACCCTAGTGAGGCAAGATTACAACTATGGGCTAAAAAATACCCTCCTCCTATTGACTATGTTATGCCAGCAGAAGAACTTCCTGCGGGTAACCTACTCCCATGGTCCACCTGGAAGTCTCTGAACCGTCTTCGGAGTCAGGTGGGCCGCTGCAGGCATAACTTAGTAAAATGGGGGTACTCCGACCAAGCACAATGTGACTGCGGAGCCCCACAGACAATGCCTCACCTCCTGTCTTGCCCAGAATGCACCAACACCTGCACCCGGAAGGATCTGTGTGACGCCACGGAAAATGCCATAGACGTGGCCCGTTTCTGGGCAAAACGGGATATTTAGTAGGTACCTAGGTACTTACTAAATAATAAAAAATACACATGGGAGCCAATCGACTCGAAGAAGAAGAAGAATACTTTATTACGTTCATGTTGTACAAAAGGCTCTTAAATGTATTTATGCTACCAACATGAGCCCAGTTAGGGCACGACAATTTAAAAATGGTCACTAGTCTATCACTCGTCACCTATCACTAGTCTTGAAAATATGAGAGCGGAAACAGAAACACAGACTAGAATACTTCTGTGTATTGCTTCATGTTATAAATCAAGTGTTTTTTTTAAATTCCAGTGCTCAATACATAATTCCATTAGGCAGCACTCGAGGATCATCCGCATTTTTCGTCTCTTTTTCCCATAAAAAGAAACTATTTGACGTTTCAAAAAACTAAAAGAAGACATTGATACGACGGCGTCGGTATTTCAGAAGCCCAAAACATAAGGTCGACGAGATCTGATGAAATAGTTACTAGAATTGCTGGAGCGTTGTGGGCGAGTATTGGAGCCCTAAAACGCATGCTAGATTAGCGCTGTCAACTGTCAAACTGACAGATTACAGACCCTAGGTAGGGGAGATAATAGACCATCGTTTGACTTCAATCTCATCTGATTTAGGAGACAAAGGTTTAGTTACAAAGTACCTACTAAATCAGTACCTAATTTAAACACTTATATTATAGGTTCGCCATGCTAACCTTCCATCAAAAATAAACATAGTTTTATTTATTATTTTATTAATTAATTTTATATTGTCAGCCTTTTGGGCACCCTGCCTGCAGTCGGTGATTTGAACTCTGTTTTCTATCTCTAGCATTAGAATTCAGAGTTCATTTTGATAATTTTTTTTTTGTTAAAAATGCAGTTTTCTAAAGTATTAATATAGTTAATGTTTTGAACAAAAAATGACATACTTTTATTAAAAAAGAAATAGAAAAATAATTTTTAGTGTTCCGATCAAATTTTTTCAAAACGGAACACTTATGGCCTCACTCCTGTGTCGTCTGTCTGTCTGTCTGTCACTTCCACCAGAGCTAAACTATACAAGCTAGTAAATTGAAATTTGTAATAGGTACTAATAGTAGGAAATGAAATGATGGGAGACCTTTTCCCAGTAGTGGGACCATATAGGTTAACAAAAAAAATACTAATACTTTATGACAACCCAAAATGAATGGTTGGTATGTGGAAAAAATGATATGTAGCCAGATCACGGTATCGACAGATCCACGATCTTTTTTTTTTATCTTAAATTTTATTTTCTTTTTTTTTTAACATCATATATGTCAGGTCGGGCCGAACTACTAGTTATATCGTTAAGGTCATCTTGTTCCAAGATCATACAAATAACTAATTGATAATACTCTAATTAAAACAATTTATATATGGCACGAGACAAATAAAGTGATACGTAATCAATAATACATTTATTTTTACCATAAAAGTGCTATAAATAGAGCAATGGTAAAAAGACGGTCTAAATAATTGTGCACATTGTAAGGCTGACTGTCACACCGAAATGTAACCGATTTTTTTTTTATAAATAAATATTCATAGAAATTACACACGACGCCCACTAGTCTAAAACTAAGCAAAGCTTGTAATATAGGAACTGGATGCTGATAAAATACTGATATACTTTATTTGGAAGATACATAGTAACACCCAGACATAGAACAAACATCTGTGTTTGCCACACACAAATTGTTCTTGGTGGGGATCGAATCCACGACCTACAGTACGGAAGAGAGAGCTATTACCGACTGAGCTGTGACGCCTGTCAATATTAATACCTACTAAACAGGGCCATCACCACAACGCCGGGTATGGCGCGAGATGCCAACAATCGATGGCTACCGTGAGAGCCATCGGTTGTCGTTTATTTTAAAGACGATAAGGTGGATTTTTCAACTGCAGAGTGGATGCACCGTGAATTTAGACGGAGGCGCGCCGTGGTGATGGGTCCAAGCCTTTACAGCCCTGTCCTCACATTAGGATAGACCCTAAGCTTCCAACACGGGACCGCAGGACCTGGTCGGGTCTTGGATGGGTCTCATGGATTCGCAACGCCATCGATGTTTAAGCAAACAATCTTGTTTTGATTAATAATGGTGAATCTGCTTTGAATTCTTCTTTAACTGTGCATGTTTGAGTCTTTTGACTTGTCTGTTTGACTTTTGACTTTATGTGGACTTTGTGCTTGTTTGAATTTCAGCGTATGATCTACCTAAGTTCCAAGTTCAGTTCGGTGTAAGTGCATCCAAGCGGCTCCTTAAATGTCAGTGCGCATAGTGACAGTTTTTTGTTTGAAAAGCTTCCTGCTCCGCCCGAGAGATCGGACGAATTGTAAGCATCGATGTAGACCTATGATGTGGTAGAGCTGTTATACAATTTAGAATGTCATTTTATTTATTATCAAGGGCTTGTTTCACCATCCTCAGTTTAGTCACAAAAACTCATTTATTTTGAAAATTTAGAATCAAAGGGATCTTGAGACAAAAAGTCATTATACATCTAAAAGCCCCAATACATGTTGGCCGAGCGAACGCCAACGCGAGCCAACGCGAGCGTAAGCAAGCGTAAGCAAATCGGAGTGCTACCATCCACATGTTTGGCAAGCCTACGCAAACTATTGCAAGCGGCCAACGTAGACGAGCGGGCCAACATGTGGACACGGTTGGTCGAGCGCAGGCAAGCGCCTTTGATTTATGCATAAAAACCGACACGGCTCCGAAGTGAGGCGAGTGGCGGCGAGCGACCGCGAGCGACCGCAAGCGATGACAAGTCACTGCAAATGTACTGTCCACACGTTGGCGCTTGTAAGCACTCGGCCAACTAAGGCGAGCGACACCGAGCCATGGCAAGGCAAGGCAAACATGCCGTCCACACGTTGGCGTTGGCCTTCACTCGTCGACGTTGGGCCAACATGTATAGGCGGCATAATAGTATAATGAATAGGTAATGCCACGAGTCTCGCGGAGGATATACGTATACCATGATATCTTTAGACACGAGCATACGAGTATTTCTACAATATTGTGTAATATTTTTCGATATTCCTAGTCAAATTTTGTTTTAAAATACATATTATACTCTAAAATAAAATGTAAGCAAGTTGCATTTCAGGTTGCAAAGGAGATGATCAATCTACGATGTGCAAATAATGTCTCACGCACGCAATTTCTCAACGTTTTTACCTATAGTTTCAAAATATCTGTAGCCATTGGTACTGTGACTCGACTACTTGAAAATATGGAGCAATTCTTACTAGATTTTAAATAAGTAAATATTCATGGAGATTTCGCACAACGCCCTCTAGTCCCGAACTAAGCAAAGCTTGTGATATGGGAACTAGATGGCTGAAAGAATAAATTACAAAACATGACAGCTTAAAACATTACAAAATGTCTTAAGCGTAGGGGAAGTACGTCTAATGACATACTGTTTTCTTTTAGCATAATTTAAGCTTTTAAAAGACAATCAGGTAATAAAGCAAAATACTCGCTAGATTAAAAAATGTATCACGTAAAGAAAAACAAGTTGCAACGGCCGAATATCTCTCTCAATTTCTACTGACTAAATCAAGAAGCAGAGGCCTGTCAAGTTTTGTCAGGTTGGTAGTACCAAATGTAAATGCTGACAGTTCGCACCACTTGAAAGCTTTACTTAGGTACCTAATTAAATCTAAGCAAGTTCTATGCAACTATACCAAAAAATATATTTAAATAACCAACAAAAAATTTACTATTTAATTATTTTGACAATATTTTTGTACCAAATAATTTTTTAAATTCTAAACTAAATACATTACCCAACCTGAAACCTGAGTCAAAAATCCTTGTCCATGCCCCAATAAGTTCTATCCATTCATAACTCTACTGATAACGGTTGATAACCCTCAAAAACCACACCCCTATCACCACAGCATACGGTTCACTTTAACACCTAAAGGATAAGCGCTACACTTTCAAGCTGAAGCCTAGGGGAGGTATAAAAGACCACAGTTGGACCAAAACAGTATTCAGTAGCTATCGAGCAGTCAACAAGAAGTGCACGATGAGATTCCTGGTACGAATACAAATAACTATTTATCGATAACAGTGATAACGGAAACGTGTGAAAAGCTATAAAAAAGCTTCGTTATTTTTCGAAAAAGTGAAAACCGTTTCGGAAAATGAGTGTTCTTTCGCGACCGTTTGGATTGTTCTGGATCTTTTGCCTCTCAATCTGTTAGCGAAGAAATGAGACCATTTTAGCTCATATGTACATTAATAGATGTTACAATGTGATCTAAACTTTAACTCCAAAACTAGGTCTCAAGTAAGATTGTTGTAGGTACTTAACTATTTTCGAATCCCATTTTTATTTCAAAGGACTAATATTATCCCGCACTACCTTTTTAAAATCAAGAGTACGCGTTGTACTTAGGTACAGACGAAGAATTTCGTAGCTCGGATAATATAAAACTTAGAAATATTTCAAAGTTACATGTAAATTTAAGTATTCTATCAGCCATCTAGTTCCCATATTACAAGCTTTGCTTAGTTTGGGACTAGAGGGCGTTGTGTGTAAAGTCCATGAATATTTATTTATTTATTTATTTTATTTATTTATTAATCCTATCACATGGATTGGGAACTAATGCCATGATATTAACTTTATACCTAGACCCAAGTGACATTGAGGTTTTTTTGCCACTTTTGTGCACGGAATCCAAAAATATAGCACTTTGTGAAAGCACATTCGATAAAAAAACAGGCCAAAAAATTACAAGACGGTTTCGTTTTCCATCATTTCCGTTATCACTTAGAAATATGTACAAGTTTGTCTAATAACCAGAGTTGTTGATTATAAAAAAAAACAATTACAATAATTGAAATAGACAAGGCTGTAAATTCATTGAATACTCAGCCAATAAATTTAGCATTGTTCATGTTATTTTTTCAACATCTAGTGTAATTTGAACTTCAATCCACAGACATAAGAGTCATTTAAACGAGACATCGAAGCTAGTTAAACGTTGAACTATAAATCATGCGCATGTCAGCCGTGCATAGTTATTACAAGAAAAATAAATATTTGGCATTGTAATTCCAAAATGATATATTTATTCACAAAGAAAATTACGACTAATGCAGTATTTACTATATTTATAATATATACAAAATACATATGAAGCAGTTGGGCTATCTACAAACCGTTGCAAACCATTTATAGATAGCTCAACTGATCCAAATCAGTTCTAAAGTTAATTTTGAACCACGTTTAAAATAATAACTGTCTTTTACATCAGCGATGGGTTAGTCTTAAAATCCCCTTTGAGTTTTCCCCTTAAGGGGATTTTGAGACTTAGTCTCAAAATCCCCTTAATTTTGAAAAATTTGACATCAAGGGGATCTTGAGACAATGAGTCTCAAAATCCCCTTTGGCAAATTTACACCGTAATAGTATGGAGCACCGGAACCTATAAGATTGTACCTACCTAAACTAGCATTCAGCGATAGTATACTAGTTTAGGATCGCGTTTTTTTATGTCGCAAATAGTACCTACCTATTTAAAGACGTGGGATTTCACGAAAAATATAACATAACTAAAAAACATCCTAATTAGGTGATGTTACGAAATCGAAGGCTATTGTACCGTTATGCGTTATACGGTCAAACGCGATGTGCATGTAATGTCTTCGCTTATGGTTGAGTCAAGATCACATTGAACAATACAATTGTGCTATACACATTTCATGTTGGTGTGTTCATTTTTATTGTCACAAAAAGACAGGCGTCACAGCTCAGTCGGTAATAGCTCTGCCTTCCGTGCTGTGGGTTCGATCCCCACCAAGAACAACCATTTGTGTGTGCCAAACATAGATGTTTGTTCTATGGGTGTTACTATGTATTATAAGTATGTATTTGCAAAAAAAAAGTATTCTATCAGCATCTAGTTCCCATATTACAAGCTTTGCTTAGTTTAGGACTAGGGCGTCGTGTGAAATGTCCATGCATATTTATTTATTGTGCTTTTAAACGAATTACGTTTAAAATTAATGCATTTAAAAAAAACTAAAGGATAAGGATATTCTTTGAAATTATGAAGAAAGAGATACCACTTTGTGAGCTCTATGATAATTATCTACTCTTGGTCAATTCGGTACCGCAGATAAATAGATAGATAGATAGAAGGCAGGTCAGTTTCAAAATGAGACATGCGATGTTAACTTTGTTTTTTTATTGTGATCAGCTCTAAATATTTAAATTGATAAAATAATGTTGTCGATTCTGTTGTTGCATTTTTCGACAAAGACAGCTATAATTTTAGCGCTGTCAAATTAGTTTAGTTTAGAAAAATGCAACAACAGAATCGATACCAATGCCCTGTATTTACCAATTTAACAGAAGGTTATGTCTGCAAGTGTAAAAAATCGATTTTCCACATTAGTTCGACATTTCAAGGTCAAATCTATGTTTAGATATGTCATGAAACTAATCAAGGGCCTATTGTCCACACGTAGCAAAAAGTGATCGCGTTTTTTTGGACTAACATGTTTTAATCTAAGAAAAACAATTTGGTTGTTTTGCTGAAACCGTTTTAAATACTTAAGGCTAGTAAATTAATATTTTGTCAATAAAACAAACGTTTTACCGTCAAAAAGTTAAGGTTGCAAAAGTAAACATTGCAGAAAAAAAGCAGTTTTGTAACACGTAAATGCTAAGCATGTGAATAACATGTCTTCACTATTTCACTATTCGAAAATAATTGGCAGAGTAATTAAATTTAAATTTGAAATGTGCGAATATGTGGCCAGTATTATGTGTTTCATTACATTACACGGTTTGTTGAGCAAAAGTATAGTACAGTCAGCTGAAGTTACAAGCATCTATTGATTGGTACCTAGATTCTTTCAGTTTATTATTATTTACTATTATAAAGAATAGGTATGCTGCTGCAGAATAACATTAGGATTCAGAAGACCTATCTATGAGAAGATCTATGGTGTCTGTTAATTAATAAAGTAAACATGAAACAGATCATTTTTGATCGAAATCTGCCGACCAAAATAATCGCAAAGTAAGAGATAAGATAACGTTTATTTTCAAAAAATACATAGCCACGCAGTAGTACAAACAAAGGTGAAATTCTTAAATATAGTTAGTTAGTTGGCGGGACGATCTGGACGCCTTCGAAGGGAGATGGTGGGAGGAGGCTCAGGATTGGGAGTATTGGAAGTCTCTTTGGGAGACCTTTGCCCAGCAGTGGGACGAAACAGGTTAATTAAAAAAATATAGTTAAAAAAGTTATAAAATAATATAAACATGCTTTTGTATTCGAGTTATCTCGTGAGCTGTACTTGTAATTTTATGCGAAAAGAAATAATTACCGTAGTATTAGTAATTAGGTGTTTGTTTAGGATTAATTATTCATGAAAACAGCCAAGGTTCACGCAATTTACGATAGACAATTGCAAATCCGTTTAGGGTTTTGGAAGGTTATGGAACGGTGGCTTTAAACTACGTCTGACGTCCAGCACACCAGTGTGCGCTGATTGGTATGGAAACATTGAGCGGATTTTTTTGAGAAGCTTGGTTTCGTCAATCTTCTGCTCAGTGTTTCCATGCCAAGCAGCGCACACCGGTGTGGTTGGCGTCAGACGTTTCACACCGGTTTTTACATTGTCAACTCGTAATCGCTCTTCTGCTCAGTGTTTCCATGCCAAGCAGCGCACACCGGTGTGGTTGGCGTCAGACGTTTCACACCGGTTTTTACATTGTCAACTCGTAATCGCTCTTCTGCTCAGTGTTTCCATGCCAAGCAGCGCACACCGGTGTGGTTGGCGTCAGACGTTTCACACCGGTTTTTACATTGTCAACTCGTAATCGCTCTTCTGCTCAGTGTTTCCATGCCAATCAGCGCACACCGGTGCGTGCTGGGCGTCAAGACGTATTGCACACTGTAAACTCGTACTCGCCCCTCTGTGGTCATCCACTAAATTCCTAAACAGACATAACACGTGTGCAGATCAGGCACTTGAATTTGTAAGGGTTCCGCACCCATTTTCTGTGTTTCATGCTTTAAAGACAACCGCGGTGAACGTCTTTGATAATGCAGGCAGAGATAATCACTCTACATCAGATGAACTTCTTTTGTCACTTTATCTCATAACATCCATCTCTTTCTTCCAGATCGCTTTCGCCGCCGTCCTCGGCTACGCCTCCGCTGGCCTCATCTCCCCCTTAGTGTTGGGAGTAAACCACGGTGATGCGCAGGTAATTAACCAACCCTTTACATCAATTCTCGGTCATTTGTCTCGTCAAGAACATCTATGCTAAAAGAAACTGTAGCTCATGGTCTGGAATATGTTTAGGTGGACGCAGACATCAGATGGATCCAGCACTTATACCATCCTCTTAGACTTACATTTTAGCCGAGAGAGATTACTAGGCAGACAAATTCGAGAACCGGGAGAATGTCTGTGTCTTGATACAGGGCGCTTTATTGTCTGAGCTTTCAAAACCACGAATGAGGAGAAATATACGTTCAGTTCGGTGCATTGATGCGAGTAATTAAATTAAAAATTTCAAAAAACCCCGATTTTAATACCTATATTGAGGGAGTTGTGAAAAAAAATGTAATCCGCCATTTTGTGGCGGCGGCCATCTTGGACCGATTTTCATCAAACATAGCTAAAACACTCCTGACTAATGCACCTTTCAAATAAAATAAAAAAAACTTGAGAGGTGTCAAGGGACACCCGGATGGAACGAAGTTCTATAAGAGAGAGAGAGAGACAGACAGAGAAACATGCGACGCCGCACAGCTAGCAAAAAGTGTCGTGACAACTTTTCGTAAGAATTTTTTCCGTCTAGCCCCCATTCACAACGCGCGATAAGGAACTTCGTTCCAAAACAGAATCAAAATACTTTCATTCGTCCGGGAGCTACGATGCCTCAACACACACACACCGTAGTTTGCGTCGGGGGTTAAAACATTGTGTTTCGCTAATGGATGCTTATCGTAATATACTTTCCAGGCCGCCGCTATTGACGCCACTGTCGCCGTGCAGGACACAGCACGTGCTATTGGTGAGAACCATGCCCGTGCCAACGAAGCCGCCATCCAATACAACACGGAAGCAGTCAGACAGGTATGACGTCATATCTCTTGTCAAAGATCATGCAGCGATGCTGGAGAACAGGAGCGTTTGTTGCCAGTTCTTTTTAGCTTATCTGACGTCAAAGTCAAAGTCAAAATTTCTTTATTCAATAAAATCACAAGGATCATTTAGAATCGTCTTATATAACTAGGTGATTCTAGTTACGTGTTGAAACCATGTGATTATATGTTTAATTAAAGAATTGAATATAAACATTGGACGCATTTCTCTGGTATAATAGTGAGCGAGGACAAAACTGAGATCTCACTAGACTGAGATCATGATCATGTATCTCCGATATGGCAATCCAATTTAAATTCAATTTGTTATATGAAATCTGATCATTAGATGATTTGACAGGCGTCACAGCTCAGTCGGTAATAGCTCTGCCTTCCGTGCTATGGGTCGTGGGTTCGATCCCCACCAAGAACAAACATTTGTGCGTGCAAAACATAGATGTTTGTTCTATGTCTAGGTGTTAGTATGTATTATAAGTATGTATTTACAAAAAAAAAAGTATATAAGTATTCTATCAGCCATCTGGTTCCCATATTACAAGCATTGCTTAGTTTGGGACTAGAGGGTGTTGTGTGAAATGTCCCTGAATATTTATTTATTAGAACACGGTTCGGTAGAAACTCTTTTGCTTGCTTATTCGAATGTTGTGTTCTTCCATTGATAGGTAGCCGAAAGCAGCCGAGACCTGCACCAGAACGCTTACTGGAACTCCGTAGCCGCCAGCCAGAACTACGTCGCCGCCGCTCAGTCCCAGGCTGCTGCCATCGACGGCGCTGCTGCCGCTACCCGCGCCGCTTACCTCGGAGCCGCCGCTGCCCCTTACGGAGTTGCCCCATACGGAGTTGCCCCTTACGGAGTTGCCCCTTACGGTGTCGCCCCTTACGGAGTCTCCGCTTACGGTCTTGGAGTTCACGGACTCGGTCTGCGCGCTTGGTAAACTCGATCCTGCCTTCGCTTTTTAAAACTGCGATAACCGTTCCGTTGTAACAGTTATAAAAAGCGTTCGATAACGTTCTTGATGAATAACTATTTATTGATAACGTTATCGTTTATCGGTCTTGTCTGACAGCGGTATTTCGATCTCGTTGTCAGATAACGTCGGTTGATTACTAGTTAACGGAACTCGCTCAATATAAACAAACGGTCTCAAAGATGTAACTCTCTTTGTAAATAAAATGCCATCACTGCCAAAGTGTAAATAAACACATTAAAAACTTATTCCTTCATTTTTTTTCTACCTACTTTTAGGACTACCCTAAATATCCATCAGGCACTATCATTAAAACTACCCTCAGTTTACATACATACATACATAGGTACCTATATGTAAACGCCTAAGGCATTGCTGCTTTTGTACTTAAACTGGTTTAAATTACGCCATTAAAAGACGCATTGGATTGCGGCGGAAAGAGTCCTAACAACAGACACATAATCAAGCAACGTATTTTACTTGTAAGATAAAACCATTTGTTTTTTTATGATATGACGCGTAATAAGGATGTGGGTTCGAATCCCACTAAGCTCCTAAACATGTTGGTAGTAACTTTAAAAAAATTTTTTGAAACATTAAAACTTACAAATATTTTGTGATTTCTTATGAATAGGCACGCACATGTTTCAAGACTTATTTACTACCTATAACTACCATATCAACTCACCGTGCTGTAGACACGCCAGTGTGTCTGTGTGGGCGGGCTGCGAGCGCGGCGCGCGCCCTAGCCTATTGCACCCCCGCCCCAACATACCTCTGCATTGTATGTAGCCTAGTTATGCTTGTATTGGGTTAGTCTCAAAATCCCCTTTGAGTTTTTCCCTTTAAGGGGATTTTGAGAATTTTAGTCTAAGAATCCCCTTGGCTGTATAACTTGACCTGTGGCCGTGTGTGACCCACTAAGATTTAGGGAGAACGCAAACCAAAGACAAAACGTCTTGTCGAACAGTTAGTGATGTGAAACTTCTCAGTAAAACTTTTTTAGTTACGATATGCTTCTTTTTATTTGCTGTTTTCGTTACTTGCTTATTTAATGAGAATCATCCTAAGTACTTAATAATATTATTAAGTACACTACATAATTACTTTATATTCTTATTTATTAAAAAACACAGTTCATTCTCTAGGTATATGCGTATAAAGCAATGTTTAATAAGTAGGTACTAAACAATGCTATAATAGATAAGTAAACATAATTTTATGCATGCATGTTTGCTTTTGAAGGCCGCTCGGCCAATTTAATTAATTAATTTAATTGTTTTAACGGCTGGTTTGCGAACCTATTAATAAAAAAACGTAAGAAAAGACTGTCGTGTCAATTGATGTGAGTTTCGTTACAACGAAAACAGCATATGACGAGGAAGCATTCATCATATGCTGTTTTCGTTATAACAGAAAATTTATTTTCACGTCACTAAGTACGCGACAAAACAGTTTTGTCGATAGATGTGCGTTGGCCCTTAGATACCCATATTTTGTAACGTAATGCGAGTAATAAATAAATCTAACAATAGTGATGTTCATAGGAGAGCCGTGGTCATATGCCACTTTAACCCTAAATTGCTTTGTTATAAACCTGCTATACTTTTAACAGATAAAATAAAGAAGAAGTTATAGCTTGTCCCCATTAAAGGTAATATTAAGAACAGCTTAGTGTCAATACTACCAACTGACATTTTGGACAAAGAACAGGCTCGTAATTAAGTAATGCAAACAAAAATAAACCGTAATTGAAACTGAATCATAACTAGTTTCCTGTATTCGAAGGATAATCTTAGGGATTCAAAAAAGTGTAGTAATTCAGAATGATGGCTCATTAGACCTGCAAGTCTGTAAGTATGAATCATACAAAACAGTGGCCCAATTCAATTGTCAGTTGAACCGTAATTTTTAACGTGTTATTTCGTATTCTACTGGACATTCTCCTAGACTTATGCGTCAAAATATTGAAAAGTTATAGGATATCATATACTAAATATTATAAACGCGAAAGTTTGTATGTGTGGATGTAGATGTTAGACTTGACAAAAAATACAAATGTATGTTTGTTACTCTTTCAGGCAAAAACTACTGGTCCGATTGGGATGAAACTTTGAATACATACAACATGTAACATATTGTCCCTATAAGCCGAAAAGGGGCTTATTCAGACCAAACACGTGAATAGATTGGCATGTGCAAAAGTTGAATATAACATGTTTGAAATTTCTATTTTTTTTTTATTCTAGAAAGCGACAGCTCTAAACGTTTATTTAGTTTGCGTATGTATCCAGCCTGTTTGTACACATGCTCACGCACCCTCCTATCACATCGCACCCACACATAGACACTTTAACGTATGTGCTATGCTATTTTTTAAGGAAACTTTAGGACGCTTTTCATGAATGAAAAACTTCAAAATATTAGGTAATTGAATAAATGTTGTTCGCCACGACGTGTATAATACCCCCCTTTCGGACGTATAGGGACATTATGTTACACCCTGTAATTTGGATAAACACATAGGCTACTTTTTATCCCGGAAAATCAACAGGATCAAACGGAACGCAGACGAAGTCGCGGGCAGAAGCTAGTTATTTTTTTTTAAGTACTTATCATATTTTACTTTGCTTAAGCAAACTTAACAGTCATTTGTTAATTTCATTTACCTTCTGCAGAACTTCTACACCTTTTTGTATTTCATTATTTAGCGACAATAACCAAGCCCTATAAATATTGAGCGATTATGACCTTTAAGGTATGGTAATAAGATGCAATTACAGTTGAACTGGTTACTGGGCGTTGAAATCTAGACAACCTTGGGGGAGGGCGTAGGCTTGAGTGACACACGGGAGGATAATGTAGCGAATATGAATAAAATAATGTTGTTCTAAATAAACTAAAGTAGTTTAGTAGTAGTAGAGTTTCTTGTGTGTTCGCTCGTCCGGGTTGAGTACTAGCACGTATGTCGTGTGCACAGTGATGCTCGCATTGCTGTGTGCCGGGTTGCAGGGTATGGCTGCCGGTGCTATTACACGCACATGCACTTAACATTTTTGTATCAGAGTGAAGGGTTTATGCCTTCAGTAGACGTGCTCAATGCATCGTTATAATCATTGATGATCTATACCGAATCAGGGAATTATTACAATATTTTTGTTCCTGGAAGTCAAATCATATAGATTGATGGAAAAACACGTCATCAGGGGGGTGATTCTGGGTATAAAATAAATAAATAAATATTCATGGACTTTACACACAACGCCCTCTAGTCCCAAACTAAGCAAAGCTTGTGATATGGGAACTAGATGGCTGATAAAATACTTATATACTTTTTTTTTTGTAAATACATACTTATAATTACATAGTAACACCCAGACAAATATATATAGATATATATATACATAATATATATATAGTAGGTATGGCAGAGATTTTACTCTAATAGGGATGACGTCAAATCTCGATCGAAAACTGGTTTCACCCACTAGTGACAGGAGTTTTCAACGTCATTTTGACGTCATCCTTATTAGAGTAAAATCTCTGCCGAAATGAGAATAAGGCCCCAAATTTTATTAGTTTTCTAGAACTTTATATTACTACCAATTTAAAGGGGTTTTTCAAAACAATAAAGCAATAAACAAATTATTACAGTGCCACAAATATTTTACTAAATATTATAAATGTCAAAGTTTATGTTTGTGTTTCAATTACGTTGCAACTACAGGTACGATTTGGATGAAACTTGAAATTTATATAGCTCGTAACTTGGTTTTACACATAATGCTACTTTTATCCCGAAAAATCAACAGTATCAAATGGGCGGGACGCTGACAAAGTCGCGGGCGGAAGCTAGTACGCATTTTGATCACCAACAAGCTCACGATCCTACCCGTCCGTGTGTCCGAAATGTATCAACTCAGTACTTACAAAAATAATTTATGAATGTAGATCGCCTTGAACACCATACTTGTATTTAGCATATTTTATTACCTAGGTACTTGCATTTCCTTGTAGGTGGGGTAAATAGGGGTAAGTAGATATATTATGTTACTAACGCGCATAACTAGTCAACGATTGGTACTGATTTGGATCAGTTGAGCTATCTATAAATCGTTTGCAACGGTGTGTAGATAGCTCAACTGCTTCATGTGTATTTTGTATATATTGTTGTAAATACAGTATTAGTCGTAATTTTCTTTTTGAATACATTAGTGTTTTTTTTATCAACGATGACGTATTTTTTTTAACTAACTTAACTCGTCCCACTGCTGGGCAAAGGTCTCTCCCAAAGACTTCCAATTTTTAATATTCTCAAAATATTACCAAAATTTTTTGTTAAACTTCGAAAAACGAGAGATAAGTTTGATGAAAAAAAAAATCCATCTCGGTTGGTATCAAATAGTAGAGCTCTATGTAAATGAACGCAGCGGAAAACCACACTAAGCACGTTGTCAGTGGACGTGCTCTGTAAGGTAATGCACACAGGTGTTGCTCAAAATCAGACGTATCTGCTCGTTTTATTACTTTTTCACATTAATTTTTTAACCTATTCAATTTCTAAAACTATTTCATGAATCACATACCTATTTGTACCCCAATTCTGCCACTGAAGAGTAGATACTTGCTATGGAAAAATAGACCTAACTGCACTTACCTTTAAAGCGCTCGTGGCTAGGCTTGCTTAGTCAATCTTCACCGATTATCTAAGTTAAGCGACGTTCTGCGCGGTCACTATTTGGATGGGTGACCGCTAGTGGCTTCCGTGCTTCGGAGGGCACGTTAAACTGTCCCGGCTCTAGCAGTCGTTATACCACGGAGGCCTAAAGGCGGCCTAGACTCTTACGAACGACGTACTTACCTTTAGGCTCAGTATTGCCTTTCAGTTGTTCAGCTTTCGCTTGTAACTTTGTCTGCATATTTTCAGCACCTTCTTTCATTTTAGCTAGTATACCTGTAACAGAAACAAATCATTAATAAATCTTAAACACAATTCTGTTTTTTTACTAAACGTAATGTTTTTTAAAGAAAAGTAACTAGTTATCGTAATAAAGGCCGTATGCTCATTAATTACTTAAGTCTGAATCAATACTTGCAGTATTGTATTGATTGATTTGAGTCGAGTTTTGATTCCGAAACGTTGCTTGAGCGTCGAATATTTAAGTAGAGCTCACATAAGCATCTAAATCTCGGTTGATATATCTCCCAAAAACTGTTAAAAAGTATGGTGTTTTAACAGTTTCAGGGATATCTATAGTGATAAAAAGTCTATCGATCTAGACTCACTCTCCTGTTTTGAGCATAAATTTCATATGTGATTTTTCTAAGGAAAAGGCCAATAGAGATTTTATTGTTTTCGGAATAAGAAAATGTTGAGTCTTGATTTAAGTCTGAACTTACTCAGCTAATCTGAGTCTGGATTAGTGCTCAAGAAATTAATGAGCATACAGGCCTAAGACATGTTATTCGTTGCATGGGAAAAGTTCTGATTAACAGGTAATTTTACCTCCGAAGTTTTCGAGTGTGCTTTTATTAACACCCTGTATTAATCTCATTAATAAATGAGTTAAATACCAACCATGTTTGTCTTTTTCTTTTAATATCCTCTCCATATCACCCGCCTTGTCTTTGACACGGCCGAAGAAATCTATCCATAATGTTAGCGTGTACAAAAACATAATATTTTATAAGTTTAAAAAACTAGAAAAACCGACTTCAATTCGACTACCGGCTTCATCATCAGATGATGATGATGATGGCAGTTCATTGGGAATGTTCTAGTGACCGTAGGCTATACCATACCATACCATAGGCTACTTTTTATCCCGAATAATTAACAGGATCTACAGGATAAAATGAACGAAAAGGATTAGCAGCGCCAATTGGCAAGAGGATATCATTGTCATGTCATGTCACGTCAGTTTGACAGGGCGTAGTACTACCTCTTCGGTCTAACGATTAGCGTTTGACATTCGAGTACGAGTTCGTTGTAATGTCAAGTTTCTCAAAGAAGTATCCGCTCGGTACACGCACAGATAATATAATGTACACGGAAACTGTAGACGCGTACGAAGTCGCGGGTAACTACTAGTTTATAATATTAGTAGGATTTTTATAGGGTTAGTTAGTGCATTTGTTGAGGGTGAAACTGACCTGATATGCGTTTGGTGGCGTCAGGACTCGCGGACTGCGTCAGCGCTGCCACCTTCATGTATTCGCTGGTTATCAGACCGGCTGCCTGTCAACACAAGTATTGTACTACTAGCGTCCACCTTCTGTTTCATCCTGTTCATTTTCCGGGATAAAAAGTAGCAAAGTCAAACTCAAAATTTCTTTATTCAATAAAATAAATAAATAAATATTCTTGGACTTTACACACAACGCCCTCTAGTCCCAAACTAAGCAAAGCTTGTGATATGGGAACTAGATGGCTGATAGAATACTTATATACTTTTTTTTTGTAAATACATAGTAACACCCAGACATAGAACAAACATCTATGTTTTCCACGCATAAATGTTTGTTCTTGGTGGGGATCGAACCCACGACCCACAGCACGGAAGGCAGAGCTATTACCGACTGAGCTGTGACGCCTGTCAAAATCACAAGGATCATTTAGAATCGTCTTATATAACTAGGTGATTCTAGGTGCCAGTTCTAGCCTATGTACCATCAGCAAAATTTCCGCCTTACCACTTTTGAAACTGTTTCGCTTGCAAGCAGTTAGCTACCTGACCTCGCCTTTTTCTTTTGTCTTCTTATTTTGACCAACCAGAGATCTAAACATCTATTTATTTTTATGACTGCCCATTGTTTTCATAACTTTTACACCCGAAATAATTTGCTTCTATTGGTATTCAAAAATTAACGGCTAGTCGGTTTACAGGAAATGCACCCTTAAGGTGGTGATAGTACTATCAGCAAAAGTTCTACCATACCACCTTAAGGGTGAATTTCCTGTAAACCAACTAACCGTTAATTTTTGAATACCAATAGAAGCAAATTATTTGGGGTGTAAAAGTTATGAAATCAATGGACAGTCAATGCGCGATCTAGGATCTGTCTGTGTAGATTCGCGACAGAGCCATCTATCGGGCGCAAGTCTAATAGTTTTTATGTAGCGCGCTAGATGGCGCTAATTCGCTGTATGAGCACAGATAATATAAACTAGACTTACTTCTAAACTGGCGGGACTCATGGCAGAATACTCTTCACTCAGCAGTTCCACAATCAGACCCTCGATGTCGAAGAACAGGATATGACTCTCAGGATCTACAAAACAAAAATATTATGATAAGCATACAGTGTGAGATGGTATACTATCCTACTAATATTATAAATGCGAAAGATTGGATGTTTGTGTTTCAATCACGTCTAAACTAATGAACCAACTTGGATGAAACTTGGCATATATATAGTTCGTAACCTGGATTGACACATAGGCTACTTTTTATCTCGAATAATTAACAGGATCTACAGGATAAAATGAACGAAAAGGATTAGCAGCGCCATTTGGAAAGAGGATTTCATTGTCATGTCATGTCACGTCAGTTTGACAGGACGTAGTACTACCTCTTTAGTCTAACGACTAGCGTTTGACATTCCAGTACGAGTTCGGTATAATGTCAAGTTTCTCAAAGAAGTATCCGCTCGGTACACGCACAGATAATATTATAATGTACACGGAAACTGTAGACGCGTACGAAGTCGCGGGTAACTACTAGTATCATTACAATCTCGTATTTCTTACCAGCAGGATTAGACCTGAAGCCCTGGACAGTGAGCGGAGCCCTACGGCTCCTAGCGGGCTCTGCGAGCGGGCCTAGGCTGGCGGACCCTGCGCCGGACCCTAAGGCCGCTAGGCCTCTTGCTGTGGCCGCTCGCATTGCGTTTATATTCCGGTGACGAAGACCCCTGGAATTTTAATTGTTTAAGTTTTTCATCAACTATAGACCGAAAGGTGTCTTAGCTCAGTCGGTATAGCTCTACCTTCCGTGCTGTGGGTCGTGGGTTCGATCCCCACCGAGAACTAACATTTGTGCGTGCTAAACATAGATGTTTGTTCTATGTCTGGGTGTCACTATCAGAGATAATCTGTCACAATCTGACAGATGTCTTCACATCTAAGGGCCAACGCATATCTATCGACAAAACTGTTTTGTCGCGTACTTAGTGACGTGAAAATAAATTTTCTGTTATAACGAAAACAGCATATGATGAATGCTTCCTCGTCATATGCTGTTTTCGTTGTAACGAAATTCACATCAATTGACACGACGAATGCATAAAATTATGTTTACCTATCTATTATAGCATTGTTTAGTACCTACCTATTAAACATTGCTTTATACGCACATACCTAGAGAATGAACTGTGCTTTTTTAATAAATAAGAATATAGTGTAATTATGTAGTGTACTTAATAATATTATTAAGTACTTAGCATGATTCTCATTAAATAAGCAAGTAACGAAAACAGAAAATAAGACGAAGCATATTGTGACGAAAAAAGTTATACTGACATGGTTTGTCACGAAATTATGAAGTTTCACATCACTAACTGTTCGACAAGACGTTTTGTTTTTGGTTTGCGTTCGCCCTAAGTAGGTCTTCTTCTTCTTCTAATTTAAGAGCTACGCTCTTTTCGGCGTAATCTAAGTAGGTACATTAAATATTTTATGACCACATTAATTTTTGCAATATTTATCATCTGTAACAGCATGGTAACAGTCGAATAAAAGTGGCACTTTGACTATCAGTAGCGATATCCACAAAAGAGCGTAGAGTGTAGAAACGGCCGCACTAACGGTGTCAGGGGATTTCCTGACTTTTTGTCCAAAAATCCCCTGCCTACAGTAGCAGAAATTCCCCTGGTAGGGGATTTCCAGACTTGTCAAAAAATCCCCTGCCACCGGTAGCAGAAATAACTCTCGCAGGGGAAACACGCAGAGAATTTCCAGTCTGTCCAAAAATCCCCTGCCAGCAGTCGCAGGGTACGCTAAGGGGATTTCTGGAACAAGCCTCACACAATGTCAAAATCACCTGAAAAAGTGTACAGCCGGGTTCGCGAGTCCTTGTAGATCGCTGCCCGTCGTCACAGAACCACCGAGGTCATCTGTAGATGTCTCATCACAAGCTGACAGCACTTCCTCTGCTATCATACCTGCCAACAAAGCAATAAATAATCATGGACTAGGTGATTCTGGGTATATAACTAGGTGATTCTAGGTATAATAATATAACTAGGTGATTCTAGGTATAATAATATAACAAGGTGATTCTAGGTATATAACTAACTGATTCTAGGTATATAACTAAGTGATTCTAGGTATAATAATATAACTAGGTGATTCTAGGTATATAACTAGGTGATTCTAGGTATATAACTAGGTGATTCTAGGTATATAACTAACTGATTCTAGGTATAATAATATAACAAGGTGATTCTAGGTATATAACTAACTGATTCTAGGTATAATAATATAACAAGGTGATTCTAGGTATATAACTAGGTGATTCTAGGTATATAACTAGGTGATTCTAGGTATATAACTAGGTGATTCTAGGTATATAACTAGGTGATTCTAGGTATATAACTAGGTGATTCTAGGTATATAACTAGGTGATTCTAGGTATATAACTAGGTGATTCTAGGTATATAACTAGGTGATTCTAGGTGTCAGTTCCACTCGACAAGAGCCTACAAGAACGAGCAACAAACTAAGGCCTGCTTCATAGCGTTCCATTGTATGATTTTGTTTAACCCCCGACGCAAAAACGACGAGGTGTTATATGTTTGACGTGTGTCTGTGTCTGTCTGAGGCACCGTAGCTCCCGAACGAATGAACCGATATTTATTGTGTTTTTTCGTTTAAAAGGTGAATTAGTCGCGAGTGTTCTTAGCTATGTTTGATGAAAATCGATCCAAGATGGACGCCGCCACAAAATGGCGGATTACATATTTTTTTCACAACTCCCTCAATATGGGAAACAAAGTCGGGGGTACAAAAAAATATACTTCAATTCTGAAGTTCCAGTGTGATCACATTTTAAACCATAAGACATACCATGTAGTACCCTGTCAAGATGTCCAGTTTCCATCTGCCACACATGCACAGTTCCATCGCTGCAGCCGACCACCATGAAGTCGTCTGCGGGACGCCATTTTATAGCGACCACAGGGAACAGGTGACGGGATGCCAGAGTCACGCACTTTCTCTCTGTCAGACCTGGAAATAAATATTCATGGACAGGCGTCACAGCTCAGTCGGTAATAGCTCTGCCTTCCGTGCTGTGGGTCGTGGGTTCGATCCCCACCAAGAACACTCGGGCGCTTACACGACTGGGAAGGTATGGTAGGTAGTAGCTGTATTCATAAATAAGCCTCGATTTGCAATATTGTGTTGAAGATGTATTTGCTAACATTGTATTTGTTAATTCGTAACATGTACGACGAGTGTGAGTACCCACACAAACCTTATTGTGGTTTTAGGGTACAATATTTAAGCTAAACTTTATAAATAATTTGTAAGAGTAAATAAAAAAAAAACAAACATTTGAGTGTGACTAACATAGATGTTTGTTTTATGTATGTAAAATGTATTTTTTTACAAGTAAAAGATTGAACAAGCCGCAGGCCCACCTGATGTTAAGCGATCTTCCATTAAAATATGTTAAACACGTATTAAGTATGTATGCTGCAGTATAGAAACCTTTAAAGATTTATGAAAACTCTGATTCTTAGATTAGCATTGAAAAAGGTCCAATAATATAAACAAGTGAAACCTTGTACAGTCGGCTAAACATCAACCTATAAACTGTTCGAACTTTGAACTATTATAATTTGAATGTTGCGAATCATGCGAGAGGGTCGATATGTATTTATGTGAGACTCGCTGCTTGCGCGCCACGCGCCTACACCTATTGCGATCCCTGATTCGCAACATTCAAATTATAATAGTCCAAAGTTAAAACAGTGTATCGGTTAATGTGTAGCCGACTGTACCTCTGCCTATAGCAATGTATGGTATATGCTTACTCAGTAATGTAACACTGTGGTCTGAAGCGACGGAGCAGATGCATTTTTGAATTCGAGGCTGTAATAAATACAAAAACATTATAAAATAAATATTCATGGACATTTCACACGACGCCCTCTAGTCCCAAACTAAGCAAAGCTTGTAATATGGGAACTAGATGGCTGGTACCATCTGATGGTGGCTTATACCTAATTATAATAGGTACATAGTAACACCCAGACATAGAATAAACATTTATGTTTACTTTGAATGTGTATATAAATGTGTAATGTGCTGATGATGCCGGTAGTCGAATTAAAGTCGGTTTTCCTAGTTCTTGAACTTAAACACCCATATTCCTTATAAACGAGACGCTGCCGAATTTTCCTGATCATTTAATGACATAATTGACAGGCGTCACAGCTCAGTCGGTATTAGCTCTGCCTTCCGTGCTGTGGGTCGTGGGTTCGATCCCCACTGAGAACAAACATTTGTGTGTAGCAAACATAGATGTTTGTTCTATGTTTTGGGTGTTACAGTCAAAGTCAAAATTTTTTTATTCAATAAAATCACAAGGATCATTTAGAATCATCATACTATTACTACGTCGTTTACTATTTATTATAAGTATGTATTTACAAAAAAAAAGTATATAAGTATTCTATCAGCCATCTAGTTCCCATATTACAAGCTTTGCTTAGTTTGGGACTAGAGGGCGTCGTGTGAAATGTCCATGAATATTTATTTATTTATATATTTACAAAAAAAAAGTATATAAGTATTCTATCAGCCATCTAGTTCCCATATCACAAGCTTTGCTTAGTTTGGGACTAGAGGGCGTCGTGTGAAATGTCCATGAATAAAAAAAAAGGTCAAAGTCAAAATTTCTTTATTCAATAAAATCACAAGAATCATTTAGAATAGTCTTATTTAACTAGGTGATTCTACATTTTTTATACTCACACTACAGTTATGAGGCGGTACAATCAATTGGGTGATCTCTCCAGCGTGGACGCAGAATCGGTGAAGTAAAACACCAGAAAACAGATCCCAGAGACACACGGCGAAGTCGATACCCCCCGACACTAGATGTGCTTTGTCGTATCTGAAAATTAAAAGGTGTATGAAAAATACTAAAATGGTTTAGTTAGTTAGTTGGTTAGTTTTGTAAGTTAGCTATTATATTGTTAGTGTGTCAGTGTATTGTTAGTGTGTTAGTTTATTGTTAGTTTGTTAGTTTATTGTTAGTGTATATTGTTGTGCTGTTGTGTGTGTTTTTCAATGTAAATGTTTTTTCTTTCTTTCTTTTCTTTCAAAAATACAATAAGTATAATAAGATGTTGTGACGGAATAACCGAATTACGCCTCAGCAAAGGTATGCCAATCAAAGTTGAACTGCAAAGTTTTAAATCATGGTCAGTTCATACTAACTCATAGTTATTCTGTGACTAAATAGTGACATTATGACGTCATTTGATGTGTTTTCGCGCATGTTTTGCTGTCAAGTGTCTAAAAAGAATGATCACGTGGTACAAAATTGTACTACGTGACCTGAAGAAATTACACTGGGCAGTGAAATATAACTTGACAGCAAAAGATTGGCATACGGGGGCAGATGGTACTGCCATATAAAGAAACGTAGGTACCGAATACCACATGGTGCAAATACAAAAGAAGATATTTATAAGTTTAAAAAACTAGAAAAACCGACTTCAATTCGACTACCGGCTTCATCATCAGATGATGATGGCAGTTCATTGGGAATGTTCTAGTGACTATAAACACCACTAAAAAGTCACAGGAAAGCAAAATACACAATTTCGTGCACGTGGTTGGCATATTTTTTTTCAGTTATTTCTATTTATAAGCCAAACTACTGAACCGATTTTGATGAAAATTGAATAGGACCAACCTGGAAGTACATCTTTTCAGATAAAATAAGAGTTTTTGAAATCGGTTCATAAATGACGGAGTTCTGAGGTAACACACATCTAAATGATCCTTGTGACTTTATTGAATAAAGAAATTTTGACTTTGACTTAAAAAAAAAAACGAATTGAGAACCTCCTCCTTTTTTGAAGTCGGTTAAACAGAGGTTGTGACGGGATGTTTAGAAGAATCATAGGGGTGTAGGACCGGGTTAAGTCTCAAAATCCTCTTTAGGTCTTCCCCCCTAAAAGGGACTTTGCGACTTTTTGTCTCTTCCTCTTTGACTTGGAATATGCTAAATAGTATAAAAACAAACTATAAATAATCTGCTTTTTAAAAGTCCGATCATCCGTAACAAGATAAGTACTATGTATGTCGAAAAGGTCAGCTCGGCATATTGTTGAATTGATAGGCAATTCAACGCTGATTAAAAAGTACGTAGGTAAAGTAGAATTTAAGATAGCTAAATAATAAAAATTAAATAAGTAATTATAATTAGTATTAGTAGTCATTATATAAATAATTATATAGATTAGATAGATAATTCTTTATTGTACACAGGAAAACTTAAAAACTAACTTAATATAGTACAATGGGCGGCCTTATCGCTGACAGCGATTTATTCCAGGCAACCGTACAATACAGTTAAAACGCTGTAATTTTGACCAAAGAGATTGATTTTCAAGAGACAAAAAGTTTAAGACAAAGAGTCACAAAGTCCTCTTAGAATTTTGAGACTAACTCAGATTTTGAGCTGAACCTAACAGACTTCTCTCGAACAATGACGTTATTCGATCATTGCCTTTGTGGGTAAATACAACCGTGTGGCTTTTAAAAATGATACCCGTCTAGTGAAGTGCACTAACCTTGGATGCACGTGATGCGGGTACAGAAGACAGTTCACTCGCCCATTGTGACCAAGAAGTAACTGGTGTGGCGGCCAATCTGTAAAAGGGAATTCTCTGTTCATAATTGTTGAAGCTTAGCTTTTGTGCCAGGCGTGCGATTTCAAACTGCAGTCATAAGATCGTCGGAATAAGGTTCAAAACCGCACGCTCTTCGTTTTGGCGCTTGAGACATAAAAAAAATGCGTAAATTAGCAGTTTTTTGATGATATGTTGTAAACTAAAGATAATTTTAATTTATATGTTAAAAAAAAACTAGAAAAACCGAGTTCAATTCGACTGCCGGCTTCATCATCAGATGATGATAATGGATGACAGTTCATTGGGAATGTTCTAGACCCGGATTTTTTGCTCTCGACTGTATGTAACTATACGCGAAAATTAGTCTATTCGTTATTTTAACGGAAAACCCCGCTGAACAAATTTTAAGGAAAACTTAACAGTGATATTATACCTACATTTTGAACTCTTTTTATATTCAACAAAAAACATGTCCCGGTGCCACCATTTTAAGGTTTTTCATGTATTTGAGGTACTTACAATTAATAATTTGGCATATTTTAGTTTAACGATGTAGGCCTAATAACTCTAGAGACGGAGTTTAAAGGCCGCCTCCGTCGTGGCTTAACGACTGCTAGAGCCGGGACAGTTGAACGTTCCCTCCGAAGCACGGAAGCGCTCAGATGTAAATACCACTAGCGGTCACCCATCCAAATTGTGATCGCGCAGAACTTCGCTTAACTTAGATATTACAACATCAATATTACAACATTTGCTATGGAAATAACAAGTCAACTCAAAACTTATTTATCCGGTAAAAATACACTTTCTTTTTGAACCAGTTTTTTGTTTGTGTTCGATAAACGACTTATTGCAAAAAAAATATAAGGAAAATCTAGTTTAAACCCGGTTTTCCTGTTTTGTATGTAAATATGAAGTTTTTTCCTTATTGCTAGAATTATGCGTAAGGAAATTCCATCTTATGCCTTATCGAACCACCTTTGACACATCAATCATTACATTACATAATGTAGGTACTACTACTAATATTACTAGTTGTCCTGTGAGAACATAGACCTCGCGAGCCTTTATAACCGTGCAATAACCAACACTTTCCCTTTTCCCCTGGCTAAGTAAATCTAATTTCAGGTGCTTGAATTTTCCAATAGGCCCTTATGTAGACTTTTGAGCAAAATAAGGGTATAAGTTTTAGCGATTACTCGCGTTCCCTTGGTCCTAAGAGGTCGAATCTGGTGTCTACGGATTTGTCTCATAAAGGCGAAGAGGACTGTGTAGTCTTATTGATATTGGTAGAAGTCAATTTTCAGGAAAAAAAATAAAAAAATAATTTCCCCTTTTTTCCCCTTTCCAGTCCCCCTTTTTGGAAATATTTTTACACCATCTTGTGTAGAATGAAATCTTTCGTGTGCTCCTTAAATTTGATTGAAATCCGTCGATAAATAACGCTACAGCAAACTTTCCCTCTTTTCTCCCCTATTTTCCCCCCAATCAAAAATCCCCGACGACAAAAAAAATCTAATAATTCATATAACCTGTGTACCAAGTTTCGTCCAGATCGGTTGAAAAATGCGACCTGTAGAGGAGAACAGACAGACAGACAGACAGACATCCGGACAAACGCATTTTTGGCCAATGTGGAAACTGAGACGCTTCGCTCGCTTCGCTCGCTCGGTCAATAAATGCGAAAGTTTAGATGTTTGGACGTTTGTGTTTCAATCACGTCGAAACTACTGAACCAACTTGGATGAAGCTTGGCATATATATAGTTCGTAGCCTGGATTGACACATAGGCTACTTTTTATCCCGAATAATTAACAGGATCTACAGGATAAAATGAACGAACAGGATTAGCAGCGCCAATTTAGCAAGAGGATGATGACATGTCATGTCACGTCAGTTTGACAGGACGTAGTACTACCTCTTTGGTCTAACGACTAACGTTTGACATTCGAGAACGGGTTCGGTGTAATGTCAAGTTTCTCAAAAAAGTATCCGCTCGGTACACGCACAGATAATATACACAGATAATATAATGTGCACGGAAACGGTACTCGCGTACTAAGTCGCGGGTAACTGCTAGTAATAAATATATTGTTTACTAATTTTATGTTTGTTTGTTTGAAGTGACTAAAAACCCACTTATGCCGTGATAGATACCCACATTCTTTGCCTTCTTGACAATACTCTTTACAACCTATGACAGGCGTCACAGCTCGATTGGTAATGGCTCTGCCTTCCGTGCTGTGGGTCGTGGGTTCGATCCCCACTGAGAACAAACATTTGTGCGTGGAAAACATAAATGTTTGTTCTATGTCTAGGTGTTACTATGTATTATAATGTATTTACAAAAAAAAGTATATAAGTATTCTATCAGCATCTAGTTCCCATATCACAAGCTTTGCTTAGTTTGGGACTAGAGGGCGTTCTGTGTATAGTCCATGAATATTTATTTATGATCTCCCCAAA
Source organism: Gandaritis pyraliata (assembly GCA_947859175.1). Classification (NCBI taxonomy): domain Eukaryota; kingdom Metazoa; phylum Arthropoda; class Insecta; order Lepidoptera; family Geometridae; genus Gandaritis; species Gandaritis pyraliata. The sequence goes on along the minus strand of OX401878.1, from coordinate 1,630,608 downwards.
CTGAACATTTCTTCCCTCTTTCTTGCTCTGACCGTCCGTTACGTTTCCTCTCAACATATCCTCAAAACCCGTGTTCATAAAACCTTTTACACTGATTCCTTTACTATCAGCGCGATACGCCTGTGGAACTCCCAGTATATATCCCGCGCAAGCGCCCATAGACAAACATCATCATCATCATCCACAGCCTGACTTCACCCACTGCTGAGTATAGGCCTCTCTCTTTTTGTACCATCTCTCACGACCCCGCGTCATGAACCCATGGACAAACCTCACATGAAATCAGTCGTGACTTAAGAAAATCAATTGTTCGTTTATAAACCAACATCAATATAAATCACATCAATATGAGAAAACTTATCGTAAGGTAAGTTAATACAAATGATATTTCACGCGCGTGTCTATTTAATTCATTTCAATTCAAGCGCTCGTGGCGTCAATTTTCACCTCTGATTCAGAAAACCAATGGATACGCCCTACCAACAAAAAAAGCTTGTATACTACGGAACAAAATATGGCTGCCTTCTTAGTTGTATTGACAGCAGATCTACCACAAACTCAGAACAAAACATGGCACTGGTTACGCAAACATAAAATCATGACGTCGCAAAAAAAAATCGAAGGGACAAAATATTGTCTGAGTATTTGTTTGGTTAAAAACAAACAAAATAATATTTGACAGCTTATGTGTCGATTTAATTTGTATAGTAGAATGGGGCCCCTCCATGTTTATGTTTCCTACCTCCATAATTTACACCGATTTAGTTAAGGCGAAGGGTAATGTCAAACAACCTTCTTGCTCGCATATTTCAACATTTTAAACATTTTTAAACTCACTGAAGCCTTGAGCCTTGAGTTGACTTGAAACTTGACATTACACCGCACCCGTACTCGAATGTCAAACTGACGTGACATGACATGACATCATCCTTCCTCTTGTCAATTGGCGCTGCTAATCCCGTTGATTCATTTTATCCTGTAGAGCCTGTTTATTTTTCGGGATAAAAAGTAGCCCATGTGTCAATCCAGGTTACGAACTACATATATGCTAAGATTCATTACGAGCCATACGTACTCGAACCATACGAGAACATGTAGGTAGGTAGTCTTGTTTTTCCTTATTTTCAGTTTATTTTAGTTTAGTTTTAGTTATTAGTTACATAGTACCTATCTACTTTAATTTCATTGTAAATTTTGTGTGTGTTTGTGTGTGTTCAGTAACAAATAAATAAGTTTATCTATCTATTTATTTATTTCTTGAACATTACAAACTAACTATTACTAGATACAGTATAGGTATAGCTAGGTGGGTACTTACAAATACTATTTAATAGCATAGGTAGGTAACAACGTACATAAGCAATTTAAATTTTTTTTTTTTCAAAATCGATGTTTTACTCGAATTCTCAGTGACGCAATGCATTCTTATAGGCAGAGATTACCGCTTTACATCAGGTGGCCCATCGGCTTGTCCCATCATTTAATTGTATAAAAAAAATTCTAACGAACAAACTGAAGCAGATGAAGACGCGAGTTTTGTAAACTAAAAGGTGATTCAAACGTAATTCAAACGTAATTTATTCAGAACAAGGTACATATAGAACTAATTACAAGATAAAACGAGTAATACTAGTTTGATGTTTTCTTTGCCAACAATACTGTGTATTATTATGCGCGTATCAATGCAATAACATAAGTACAAGTCGATCATTAATTTTCCTTAACCACCACTATATAACCGTGAGAAAACCTGGATGCATCACAGAACCAACCTTCCATCTCAACAAGCAAACAACCCTAAGAAAAAAAAAACAAAATGGCTGCGATCAAGGCTGTATCCGTCTTCTTCATCCTGCTGGTGGCAGCGTCAATGGTGATTGACGTCACCGAAGCTGCTAGGAGGGTTGGACCTTGCGATCAGGTAAGAATACCACCATCATCATCATTCCCCTGCCTTTATCCCACGCTAGGTGTGGTCGGCACAACATGTCTTCTTTTTCAACTCACTCCTATCATTCGTCAACTCAGAATCTACTCACATTCATATCCTATTTCACACAATCCAACCACTTCTTCTTCGGCGTTCCTCTATCTGCGTAGGTAAACCACCAAAAACTACCAAATTTATAAAAACAGGTTGACCTGTCCGCCAAACTGGTTCAACCACCATTCACCTACCAGCGCCTGAATCCTCATAAATCTCTACAGCGTTTATAAATTCGTGGGTAAATTCTCTTCATTCTATGATCCTCATAACTTTAGCCCAACAATGATCCCAGACCAGCGCTACTGTATGCTAAATGCAGTAGCATATGCTGAGCTTAGGCCTTTTCACCACCACGGAGACACATTATATGTATATTTATAGTTATAATTTTAGTTATTTTTTAGTTTATCTATATTGTTATTCTATTTTTAGTTTAGATTTATGTATAGAATTGTGGTGTGAAATAAAACTTATCTATCTATCTATCAAATTCACCATGATCACGATCAAACCCAGAGTCTGTTGGATGAGAAACCCTTCAGTTTTCTTCAGCCAAAGCTGACTACTCTTCACATAATGATCATCATAAAAACAGGATTCTCAGGGATATCAAAAAACAAATGGTTTCCCACCTTCAGCCAAACCTGGGGTCCCAGTGAAAAGTTTGGCTACCTATACCATCCTCTCAGCCTAGTCGGTATCTACAGGAATGACAATATCAATACGTGCGGAACTGAGTATGCCAAGGGTTTCCTCACAATGTTTCCCTTCATCATTTGAGAGCACTGGCATTGCGCATAAATTCTATGATAAAAAAAATTTTCAAATATGTTGTATTCAACTTTTGCACATGCAAATTTATTTCCGTGTTTGGTCTGAATAAGCCCCTTTTCGGCTTATAGGGACAATATTTGACAGGCGTCACAGTTCAGTCGGTGATGGATCTGCCTTCCGTGCTGTGGGTCGTGGGTTCGATCCCCACCAAGAACAAACATTTTTTTGTGGCAAAACATAGATTTTTGTTCTATGTCTGGGTGTTACTATGTATTATAAGTATGTATTTACGAAAAAAAAGTATATAAGTATTCTATCAGCATCTAGTTCCCATATTACAAGCTTTGCTTAGTTTGGGATCGTGTGAAATGTCCATGAATATTTATTTATTATTATTTATTAATTTGTTACACGCTGCAAAATATATCCTCGTATTTAATATCCATTTCTTCACAGGTGTGCCCCCGTATCCCACCAGAGAGGGATGAGTGTTGCCGCGCCCATGGACGTTCTGGCTACTCCCACTGCTCAGGAGGAAAAATGTATTGTAAATAAATGACCCCCTCCCACAATAATATGATTTTTCGCTGATCAGTGATGTATTTTGCTGATCAACGTGTAACTGATCAATTTGTGAATTAACATGTTTTGCGGACTTACGTTTTAAAATCAACTGTTTTAATAAATTTATTTATCTTCATACACTAGTTTCATTTATAGTCGGGTGCAAATGGAGTGCGCGTGTATTCTGTTGAATGCGTGAGCATTTCGCAAACGTTTAGTATTACGAGTAAGATACGTATGTGTATCATGCGACGTTTATTTTTGAGGAAAATCGATACATAAATATGTATGATAAGTTAAGTAGGTACCTACTTTGGTACCGTACCTACTGAATATCTATAAGGTAGCCCACTGTAGATGAATTAGGGTAGCGGAAGACCACGGAAGCAAGAGTAATTAGAGACCTAAAAACTTTGAGACTAGCTAGCATTCCCTGCAAAACAGCTTTTGCCCACAAACGCGTTCTTTCTCAGTATGCACTTATACAACTTATGCTGGTTTTCAGGGGTGCCGAGAGTGGAGTGGCACTCCACTCTCGACACCACTGAAAACCAGCGCTAAAGGAGCCACCGTGCACCTTTAGCATTTGCTGAGTGGGTTCCTTTTTTTACGCATTTTAATGTTTTATTATTAGGTAAATATGTATTTGTATGTTGCGTAAAATAAATAATTTCTATTTCTACTTCTATAAACAATCACACCGACTTTACAAACATTGCAATTTCAATAAAAGCTTTCAAAATACAACCGATCTGGGAAACTATTTTTCTTTTTTTTATAAGTCGCTCAAAAGTAGTAATCCTATCCTACTAATATTATAAATGCGAAAGTTTAGATGTTTGGATGTTCGTGTTTCAATCACGTCAAAACTACTGAACCAACTTGGACGAAACTTGGCATGGCAGTAGTTCGTAACCTGGATTGACACATAGGCTACTTTTTATCTCGAATAATTAACAGGATCTACAGGATAAAATGAACAAACGGGATTAGCAGCGCCAATTATTAGCAAGAGGATGATGTCATGTCACGTCAGTTTGACAGGACGTAGTACTACCTCTTTGGTCTAACAACTAACGTTTGACATTCGAGTACGGGTTCGGTGTAATGTCAAGTTTCTCAAAGTAGGTTGGGTATCCGCGCGGTACACGCACAGATAATATAATGTCGGAAACGGTAGTCGCGTACGAAGTCGCGGGTAACTACTAGTAATGAATAAGTATTTAATGTACAAAATATTTGTAATTCATGTCAAAGGAACGCAGACGAAAATGCGTGCGAATCAGCCTGTATCTGTATAATATTTTGAATATTTTTCCTTATCGTATGGTATATAACCACGCTGGAATCAGGAATCATCACAGAACAAAGTTCGATTTCAACAAGTAAACATCTCCAGAAAAAAAACAAAAAACAAAATGGCTGCTATCAAGGCTGTATCTGTCTTCTTCATTCTGCTGGTGGCTGCGTCAATGGTGATCGAAGTCACTGAAGCTTCCACTAGGGTTGGACCTTGCGATCAGGTTCGTTTTTTTTTCACATAATTAGATATTTCATACGACATTTTTTGAAAACAAAAAGGTTCCCAATTCAGTTGTATTTTTTTTGTTTGTTACCAACTCCCGTCATTTATGAACCGATTTCAAAGATTCTTTTTTTATCTGAAAGGATGTACTTCCAAGTTGGTCAATTTTTTATTTCAAGTTTGCCAAGTTTCACTTTTCATCAAAATCAGTGCAGTAGCTAGGCTTATAAAAAAAAAACTGAAAAAAATTATGCCATCCACATCCATACACGAAATTGCGAATTTTGCTTTTCTGGGACTTTTTATTTAGTGATGTTTACGGTCACAAGAACATTCTCAATGAACTGCCATCATCATCATCGAAGTTGGTTTTCCTAGTTTTTTGAAACTTATGATGTTAAGTGGTAACCAATGCCTATAACGATGCATTGCCTCACTGAGGACGTTTACTGAAGACGTGCCCTGTGATGCATTGCACTGCGCCCGTCACTCTGAGACAAAGGTGTTGAGTCTCATGTGCCTGTAATTGCACCGGCACCCATACCCTTCAAAGATATTACAGTACAACGGATCTGTATCCCTCTGAAGTTAGATGCAACGTTTGCGCATGTACTGTTGTGCGGAAAAATTTGACTCAAAAATGGATTCTGCGCAGATGCTTCAGAGGGACAAAGATCCGTTGTGACTACTATAGTGTCATTGTATTCTAGTTCCCATATTACAAGCTTTGCTTAGTTTGGGACTAGAGGGCGTCGTGTGAAATATCCATGAATATTTATATAAACTAGTTGTCCTGTGAGAACATAGACCTCGCGAGCCTTTATAACCGTGCAATAACCAACACTTTCCCTTTTACCCTGGCTAAGTAAATCTAATTTCAGGTGCTTGAATTTTCCAATAGGCCCTTATGTAGACTTTTGAGCAAAATAAGGGTATAAGTTTTAGCGATTACTCGCGTTCCCTTGGTCCTAAGAGGTCGAATCTGGTGTCTACGGATTTGTCTCATAAAGGCGAAGAGGACTGTGTAGTCTCATTGATATTGGTAGAAGTCAATTTTTGGGAAAAAAAATAAAAAAATAATTTCCCCTTTTTTCCCCTTTCCAGTCCCCCTTTTTGGAAATATTTTTACACCATCTTGTGTAGAATGAAATCTTTCGTGTGCTCCTTAAATTTGATTGAAATCCGTCGATAAATAACGCTACAGCAAACTTTCCCTCTTTTCTCCCCTATTTTCCCCCCAATCAAAAATCCCCGACGACAAAAAAAATCTAATAATTCATATAACCTGTGTACCAAGTTTCGTCCAGATCGGTTGAAAAATGCGACCTGTAGAGGAGAACAGACAGACAGACAGACAGACATCCGGACAAACGCATTTTTGGCCAATGTGGAAACTGAGACGCTTCGCTCGCTTCGCTCGCTCGGTCAATAATAATAAATATTGACGGACATTTCACACGACGCCCTCTAGTCCCAAACTAAGCAAAGCTTGTAATATGGGAACTAGATGCTGATAGCATACTTATATACTTTTTTTTTGTAAATACATACTTATAATACATAGTAACACCCAGACATAGAACAAACATCTATGTTTGCTACACACAAATGTTTGTTCTCAGCGGGGATCGAACCCACGACCCACAGCACGGAAGGCAGAGCTAATACCGACTGAGCTGTGACGCCTGTCAATTATATATTTATTTATTTATTGTATTCTCGTCCCTATGTTCGTATACTGAAAGTTGGTTTTCCCACAGGTGTGCTCCCGTATCACACCAGAGAGGCATGAATGTTGCCGCTCCCATGGACACTCCGGCTACTCAAAATGTTCAGGAGGACGAATGTATTGTAATTAACGCGTCAAACAATAATACGGCTCTTCGCTGATCAGAGGGGTAATCACAAACAAATCTGACAGTCGCCGCGTTACGTAAACCTGACGTATTCCAATCATATTGCGCGTCGACGCCAGCTCGACTGCCAATCGTTGTAGCGTCACCGCGCAGTGTATCTCGGATACGCTAGCGTAACGATACGTTTACGATTGTCACATTTATTCGTGATCAAGGCACAGTTATGTATATTACTGATCAGTGAGTACTTGATCAGTGCATTGTTGATCAGGGAATACTCTCCAAAAATGTTTTGCTGATGATTTTAATGACTTTGATATTTTTAACGGATTTCACGATTGGATTTTTTAATAAAGTTTTAATTTTCTTCATGTACTAGTTTTTTTTTCATTTGTTTCCGTTCTGGTTTTGGAAGAACAAATTGCAATAGACGTGTAATAAGTGTTTTTATTATTTGATGGAATTCGTTTTCAAGTTTTGAAGGGAAAATCCACCATTTTATCGTCAAAACAAACGACTTGACGTATGACTCGACTTGACTAAACTTGATTCAAATAATTCACTTGACACTGGCAAAAATGTCTAAACAGACAGAAGCCATATTAAACAAGTAATTAAATTTAAAGTTGTTAAATTTAAACCATGGACCGATTTTCATCAAACATAGCTAAGAACACTTCCCACTAATTCACCTTTCAAACAAAAAAAAAACAAAATCAAAATCGGTTCATCCGTTAAGGAGCTACGTTGCCTCAGACAGACACACACAGACACGTCAAACTTATAACACCCAGTCGTTTTTGCGTCGGGGGTTAAAAAAGAAGAAATAAATAAATATATAAATAAATACATATTCAGGGACATTTCACACAACACCCTCTAGTCCCAAACTAAGCAATGCTTGTAATAGTTGTAATATGGGAACCAGATGGCTGATAGAATACTTATATACTTTTTTTTGTAAATACATACTTATAATACATAGTAACATCCAGACATAGAACAAACATCTATGTTTTGCACGCACAAATGTTTGTTCTCGGTGGGGATCGAACCCACGACCCACAGCACGGAAGGCAGAGCTATACCGACTGAGCTGTGACGTCTGTCACAGCCTTATTAAACAAGTAATTAAATTTAAAGTTTAAAAAACCTCGAACCATGGACCGATTTTCATCAAACATAGCTAAGAACACTTCCCACTAATTCACATTTCAAACAAAAAAACAAAATCAAAATCGGTTCATTCGTTTGGAAGCTACGTTGCCTCCGACACACACGGACGTCAAACTTATAACACCCGTCGTTTTTGCGTCGTTGGTTAAAAAAAAAGAGAGATAGAAGATGGCAACGTGTTCTATTGACTTACCATCTAGTTGTTGATGTGTGCCGTGCAAGAGTTGCAGTTGCACTGTATGAGCTGCATTAACAATCACTATAGAGCCATCCTCTCGGCCAACCACCAGTCGATTAGCGCACAGTAGGTATATCGATGCTGTTAACTTTATTTCTGCAACAAAATTAACATCTTTTAATCAACTTCAAAAAACAAGTAGATAGATAGAGATAGAGATTTATTTATTCGACACACAATCACAAAATAGGTACAGCACAGAACAAACATAAAATAATTTATAAGTTTAAAAAACTAGAAAAACCGACTTCAATTCAACTACCAGCTTCATCATCAGATGATGATGATGACAGTTCATTGGGAACGTTCTAGTCACTATAAACACCACTCAAAAGTCACAGGAAAGCAAAATACGCAATTGCAATTGCAGTACGCAAAATGGTCGGTGTTGATTCTTTAGAGGAACAACTGGTGGGTTTTTGCTTTTCTCCAATTAAATGCGGTTTGAATGTAGGTACAAATACTGGGTTTATTGACAAATTTAGAAAAATGTAAAAAAGGTGTACACAGCACAAAGGGTGCGAAAGTCCATTAGCTTATTGAACATTAATAGTAATAATACGCGAGCATCGTTGCTAGCAGTCAAATGGTAGGCGCTGCGCCGCACCGGGCATATTTTTTTCAGTTATTTCTATTTATAACCCAAACTACTCAACCGATTTTGATGAAAATAAAATGGGACCAATCTGGAAGTATATCCTTTCAGATAAAAAAAGAATTTTTGAAATCGGTTCATAAACGATGGAATTCTCAGGTAACAAACATTAAAAAAAAAAACACATACAACCGAATTGAGAACCTCCTCCTTTTTGGAAGTCGATTAAAAAGAAAGAAAACAATAAGCAGGCTGGGCAGGTGTGAGTGCTGACCAGCGCGTATAGATAGATAGATAGAAAACTCTTTATTGTACTGCACCGGAAATTAGATATTAGACACAGTTCTATATTAAAGCGAAGTACAATGGGCGGCCTTATCGCTATGAGCGATCTCTTCCAGGCAACCTTTGGATGGACTGGATTTTAAATATACGATAGTGACGGTGCAAAAAACAAACACTACATTTCACAAACGAAACCGCATAAATAGATACTAAACTACAAATACTAAATAAGTAATTAAATTAAAAATTTTAAAATGCCCGAATTCAGACCGATTTTCATCAAACATAGCTAAGAACACTCCCGACTAATTAACCTTTCAAACAAAAAAAACAAAATCAAAATCGGTTCATCCGTTCGGGGTCACTAGAACATTACCAATGATCTGTCATCATCATCATCTGCCGATAGTCAAACTGAAGTCGGTTTTTTTATAACCGACTTCAGTATATACAATATACACGCGAGAGCAATGATTCCGGGTCACTTAAAGAATGTTAAAAATCTCGGAAACTAAAAATGATAGGTTAATGCAATAAATTGTATTTAATAGACAATGTAATACTCCTTAAATGAAGGTATTAAAACTTCTTAGTTATTGTAAAGTTATATCTTAAAAAAATCAAATTTGAAAAAGGGCCACTTTCGAAGATGGAACTACGAAATTACAGCATTTGGTTTTGCTTTTGTTTGTAATCTGTCATTTATGTGGGTATATAAACCATGTTGATAGTGCTCTATATTCATTATTCAAGCTGAAATTATGTCGCTTACGCCTGAAGAATGCACCAGAATACTTACAATGCTGGAAACCGGCCGGAGTCAGCGCGATACAGCCAGGACTGTCGGTGTGTCGCTGTCAACAGTACAAAGAGTTCTCCGACGTTACGAAGAAACTGGTTCTAACCTACGCAGACCAGGAACGGGCAGAACCAGGTGTACCACAGCACGAGAAGACCGATACTTGGTGAACACCATGCTTCGAAATCGCTTTCTCACAGGAACTGAACTCACAAATCAGTTTCGACGCCTCGGAGGAAGTAACCCAAGTGCATGGACAGTAAGACGTCGGCTTGCTGAATCTAACTTAAAACCCCTTAGACCTGCAAACGGCCCTAAACTGGAGCGTGGGCATCGTATTTCAAGACTAAGATATGCCCAGAGCCACGTAAATTGGAGTATTGAAGATTGGTCAAAAGTTATGTTCTCCGACGAATCAAAATTTATGCTCTACAAGCACGATGGAAGACACAGAGTGTATCGAAGACCAGGGGAAAGATTCAAGCAAGCATGCATCGAAGAAAAAGTAGCCTACGGTGGTGGGTCTGTACTTGTGTGGGCCGGAATTTCTTCTGAAAGTCGCACAGAGCTGGTGATCATAGAAAACGGCTCTTTAACTAGCGTAAGATATGTGGAAGAAATCCTCAATGATCATGTTGGTCCATTTATGGTCAATTTAGGTGAGGATGCTATATTTATGCATGACAATGCCCGACCTCATACAGGTAGGATTGTGAATGACTACCTTCAAGAGATGAACATTACTCGTATGGAGTGGCCAGCGCGCAGCCCGGATATCAACCCGATCGAGCATGCTTGGGACGAGCTAGGCAGATGCGTAAAACAACGAAACCCTCCCCCAATCACGCTTCGTGAGCTCAAAATTGCTCTCACAGAGGAATGGGAGAATATTCCCCAAAATCGTATAAGGAACTTGGTGTACAGCATGCCAAACCGCGTAAACGCAGTAATGGAAGCACGAGGAGGAAATACGAAGTATTAAAATTCAAGTCAAATCGTAATAAAGTTCAAAAATTTCATGTTTCCTATTTTTGTTTTAAGGAGAGATCAGCAGTTTTTTTCTTTATGTAATTTTGTGTTAATAAAATGTATGGTGACTCATATTTTTTTACTTTCATTTAAGGAGTATTACATTGTCTATTAAATACAATTTATTGCATTAACCTATCATTTTTAGTTTCCGAGATTTTTAACATTCTTTAAGTGACCCGGAATCATTGCTCTCGAGTGTATATTTTTTACAATATATTTACACACTATATTTTTAAAATTATTATAGACTGTGGAGTGTCTATTCAGCACTATGCAGCAAGTGTCTTGGGCACGCTTCCGATTGCTAATGATTTGGAAAGTAGATATGTTCTTACCAGGTTCATCAGGATGGCTCAATTGGTCCAGAATACCAACTGGACTGGGGTTCATTTCCGCCCAGGCTATGTCTAAACTTGTCAGCACGATTGGGGTGTGGGCTAGAACAATAACACAGGTATGACTGACGTCACAGCTCAGTCGGTAATAGTTCTGCCTTCCGTGCTGTGGGTCGTGGGTTCGATCCCCACTGAGAACTAACTGTTTATTCCTGACAGATAACCAAGATAACTGGTTATCACAGAGGAATTTCTTTCCTCTGAGACAACTGGTTATCTGAGAGGAATTTTTTTTCTTAACAGATAACCGTGGTTATCGACGAGGAAAAAAAATTCTCTGAGATAACCAGTTATCTAGTCTTGGTTATATGTCGGGAATAAGCCGAACAAACATTTGTTTGTGCTAAACATAGAAGTTTAGATGTTTGTTCTATCATAATCATCATCAACCTATATTCGTCCACTGCTGGACGTAGGTATCTCTCAAGACGCGCCATTGAAACCTGTCTTCGGCTCTTCACATTTGTTTATTCTATGTCTGGGTGTTACTATGTACTGTATCAGCAATCTAGTTTTTATATTACAAGCTTTCCTCAGTTTGGGACTAGAGGGCGTTGTGTGCAATATCCATGAATATTTGCTTACTAGCAGTTACCCGCGACTTCGTGCGCGAGTAGGTACCGTTTCCGTGTACATTATATAATCTGCGTATATTATCTGTGCGTGTACCGAGCGGATACTTCTTTGTGAAACTTGACATTACACTGAACCCGTACTCGAATGTCAAACGTTAGTCGTTAGACCAAAGAGGTAGTACTACGCCCTGTCAAACTGACGTGACATGACAATGAAATCCTCTTGCCAATTGGCGCTGCTAATCCTTTTCGTTCATTTTATCCTGTAGATCCTGTAAATTATTTGGGATAAAAAGTAGCCTATGTTTCAATCCAGGTTACGAACTATATATATGCCAAGTTTTTTCCAAGTTGGTTCAGTAGTTTAGACATGATTGAAACACAAACATCCAAACATCTAAACTTTCGCATTTATAATATTAGTAGGATATCTTACTTGGTGTTTCGTTGGGCACTAAAGCGGCAGCCGCATCGACATTCCACAGTGAGACAACGCCAGCCGAATCGCCGCGCAGCAGCAAGCGACGCTGCCTGCCACCGATCGATGTTATCACAAAACGCATTGATGGCGGACATGACAGCACCTGTCACAAACCATACATAGATGTAGAGAAAAACTAAAATAAACTGCAACAATTATAAAGTCAAAGTCAAAATTTCTTTATTCAATAAAATCACAAGGATCATTTAGAATCGTCTTATATAACTAGGTGATTCTAAACTTAACATAAAACATTTGAGTATAGATTAGATTAGAAAATTCTTTATTGCACATATAAAAACAGTACAGCGGCGGGCTTAATGCTATTTAGCATTTTCTTCCAACCAACCTTTGTGTAGTGTGGAGAAAAGGTAGTGCTTATATGGAAAACTTGGTAGGGCAAAACGTCTTTAACAATATATAAAGAAAAACTACTAGAGTATACTATAAGAGTAACATAGTATAACCATAATTTTATATTTTAAACCATTCAACTACAATACAAAGGAATCAGCATTTCATTAAGAAAAACGCCAGAATTTTGGCACTTTGGAAATATCATGTTTTGGCGCTTGTCAGTAGCATGTTTGTTGTACATTGCAGATTGGCACTCAAGCCCTTCTAAGTGTTCGCTAATCAAGCCGTTAATGTATAACTAGGATATGTGCTCACGCGTTCGACTGAGCACAATTATATCGTTCCATTTTCAGAGCGCCAATACAGTCGATTGTATAAAATGTCGTTATTTTAAAGTCTGTTTTGAAGTGAGCGATGGTGTGTGGTCCTAGTGTGTATGACATACCGTTGTGATTGTGAGTACTGTACCTTGTTATCAGGATGAGCTAAGAGTCCAAATAGCACTGGGCTATCAGTCTCCACAGTGGGACCATGGAATCCTTTGTGGTCCGGCACAGAGCTGGAATATTGTCTATAGTTACACACATGACAGATGTGTGACAGTTTTTGACAGCTGTCAATATGGATCGCGAAGTTAACTAATCTTTGGCAAATTCGTGGCAGCCCTAGCCACCGAACAGCCAGAATTAAAGAAGAAGTTAACCAATCTCAACCAATCCTCGGTAAAGGTTAGATAACGATCAACGTTAAAGCCATACATTTTTGACGAAATAAATATTCATGGACATTTCACACAGTAAATAAATAAATAAATAAATATTCTTGGACTTTACACACAACACCCTCTAGTCCCAAACTAAGCATAGCTTGTGATATGGGAACTAGATGGCTAATAGAATACTTAAGTATATACTTTTTTTTTGTAAATACATACCTACTTATAGTACATAGTAACACCCAGACATAGAACAAACATATATGTTTTCCACGCACAAATGTTTGTTCTTGGTGGGGATCGAACTCACGACCCACAGCACAGCACAGTACCCTTAATAATCCACTGATAATATCACCGTCCCTTTCTCATAAACTGAAACGATAAGGACGGCTATAATTTGAGCGTAAAATAGATTAGTTTAAAACAATGGAACAACGGAATCTACTTAGATAACTCTTTATTGAATACTTACATACTAAACACATGTTTTACAAACTTAAAAATCATCATCATTTCCCTGACCTTATCCCGCGCTAGGCGGGGTCGGCACAACATGTCTTTTTCTTCCACTCGCTCCTATCATTCGTCAACTCAGAATCTACTCCTCTCACATTCATATCCTCTTTCACACAATCCAACCACTTCTTCTTCGGCCTTCCTCTACCTGCGTACCCAGTCACACTCATGTTCATTACTTTTTTCGTGATATGACTTTCATCCCTCCTCATTACGTGTCCATACCATGCTAATCTAGCACTCTTCATCTTTTCAACAACAGGCGCCAATTTCAAACTTCCCCTGATATACTCATTTCTTACAAACTTAAAAATAACATAACAAATAAAGTAGGTAATACAATGGGCGGCCTTATCGCTAATAGCGATCCACATTGTGTAACTAATTTCGTCTAAAAATGTATGGTTTTGTCGCAGATCGCTATTTAACCCTTACCGAGGGTTGAATATTGGGTTTAGCCGCTGTTAGCGTCGTCACTCTAGTATCGATGACCAAAAAACGCAGAAAATGATAAACTGCATTTTTTTCTAAAGATCAGTGTCCCTACGTGTCTAAAGATCAAAAGAAATACTTATTAGTATTTATGAGAAATACTTATTAGTATTTATGAGAAATACTTATTAGTATTTATGAGAAATACTTATTAGTATTTATGAGTAATACTTTTTAGTATTTATGAGAAATACTTATTAGTATGAGAAATGTTTTGATTAATTTTACCTTGTATTTTACTGGGAGACGTCAATTAAAAATATTGGATTTTTTTTCTAATTTGAAATTATAATGTTTATTTTGATCTTTACACACGCTAGTAAAATACGAACAACGGATCTTTACACCTCTGAAGTTAGATGCAACAACAATTGCGCATACAAGTACTGTTGTGCGGAGAAATTAGCTTACCCAAAAATTACCCAAAAATCCAAAGACCCAAAAATGAGTTCTGCGCAGATACTTCAGAGGGACAAAGATCCGTTGTGACTACTGTAGCTAAGTATATTCCTTTAGTATTATTAACAAATCAAAATACTTATTAAATACATGGATAAAATGAAAGTGCTATGCAAATAATATAATACGAAAAATAAAATATATGCAACAAAAAATACTGTATTTAGTACCAGGTACCTAATATCTACATTACCACAATTTTTAAAGACTAAATTGTGGTTTATATACTTAAAATAAAATTTAATAAAACGTACTAAAACGTAGTCCATATTTCAAAACAAAACTGAATTTAAGGCATCGTTATCTTTTACAAACTATCTGTTCAGTTGAGATGGCGCCACCATCGATAATTTTGATAAAAAAATAGCAACAGCGAAGTGAAATTATTTATTTATGAGAGATATTGGCGGGACCAAAGCCTTAAAGCTTAGAGCCTACCTCATGAGCGGTTACCTCTGCTTCAAATATGAACACAGAACGTCCACGGAGCACTTTTGCCCAGTGTGGCATTGCTGTGCGTTCATGTATAATTTATATTACGACTAGCAGTTACCCGCGACTTCGTACGCGAGTACCGTTTCCGTGTACATTATATTATCTGTGCGTGTACCGAGCGGATACTTCTTTGAGAAACTTGATATTACACCTCATTACACCGAACTCGTACTGGAATGTCAAACGCTAGTCGTTAGACCAAAGAGGTAGTACTACGCCCTGTCAAACTGACGTGACATGACATGACAATGAAATCCTCTTGCCAATTGGCGCTGCTAATCCTTTTCTTTCATTTTATCCTGTAGATCCTGTTAATTATTCGGGATAAAAAGTAGCCTATGTGTCAATCCAGGTTACGAACTATATATATGCCAAGATTCATCCACGTTGGTTCAGTAGTTTAGACATGATTGAAACACAAACATCCAAACATCTAAACTTTCACATTTATAATATTAGTAGGAAGTAGGAAGTAGGATAGGACAGGATAGGATTGTTTGACTGACGTATCTAAGTTGCATGTGACCATATCTAAAGATAAATAAAGATTATGATCAATCTGAGATGCATAATTTTTTAATCATTTTCTTAACTGAACAGATAAACTAAGTAAAATATAGAATAAAATGTTTTTAAGTTGAGTGTTGTTTTTAGAATATGGACGTGGAACTCTAAAAAGCATCTGGGCATAGTGCAAGCAAAATAATTTAACTACGTTGATGTACTGTTTAACTATTTCTTTTAACCACCTTATTTATAACTTTGTTTTTGTAATCAAACATTTTAGCAATATGTTTATTATCTACGAGTTTTTTAACCCCTGACGCAAAAAACGACGGGGTGTTATAAGTTTGACGTGTCTGTGTGTGTGTGTGTGTGTATGTGTGTTTGCGTGTGTGTGTGTATGTGTGTGTGTGTGTGTGTGTGTGTGTGTGTGTGTGTGTGTGTGTGTGTGTGTCTGAGGCAACGTAGCTTCTGAACGGATGAACCGATTTGGTTTTTTTGTTTGAAAGGTGAATTAGTTGGAAGTGTTCTTAGCTATGTTTGATGAAAATCGCTCCAAGATTCGGGGGTTTTATTAAATTTTTAATTTAATTACTTGTTATTAATAAGAGATCCGGAACTAAAGTATTAAGCATAGTAAAGAAGCACCTCGTGGCTAGGCTTGCTTTAGTCAATCATCACCGATTATCTAACTTAAGCGACGTTCCGCGCGGTCACTATTTGGATGGGTGACCGCTAGTGGCATTTACATATGAGCGCTTCCGTGCATCGGAGGCATGTTAAACGATCGGCTCTAGCAGTCGTTTAAGCCACGAGGCCTTAAGGCGGCCTAAAAGAAACTCCAGACTTGGCCACCAGCTCACACGAACGAACTATAGTTAAAGAATGGTACAGAGTAATGGAAGTTGTACACCTATTATGCCAGCACAAGAATATGATTATGACATAGTGTAGGTTTATTAGAGTCTGTCGTTTGTGAATAAAGGAGACAGGACATAGTATAGTAAACAGTACATCAAGTAACAATAAAAAAGATGTGCTGACCTACTGAGAGCCCGTCCACGTAGCCTGCTATAAAGAGAAATTGTATGTTATTTAAGTTAGCTTTTTAATACCATAAACTGTCTTAACAATTGAATTTTCCTTCATTTGAAAAATAATATTTATGTCACTTGGAAGTCTTTGGAGACCTTTGCCCAGCAGTGGGACGAGATAGGTTGAAAAAAAACAACAATACAAAAGTGCGCGAAAAAATCCTACACAGTACAAATAACAGATCTTTATCCCTCAGAAGTTAGGCGCAACAAACGATTGCGCGTGTACTGTTGTACGGAAAAATTCACCTACCCTCCAATTCGACCCAAAATGGATTCTGCACAGACACTTCAGAGGGACAAAGATCCGTTGTGACTACTATACGTACTTGTCAAAAATTTATTGAATAGTTTTTTTTTGCACTCACTTTTAGTTTTATAGAAAAAGTTGTTGGTATTGGTAGGGACTATAACATCTACAAGTTTTCGAGGTTTTATCACACCCTGTATAATAAGCACTATACAGAATGATTAAATTCAAATATTAACACAGTCTATGGTTGAACTATTCACACATAGCAGTATGTGCGTGAATGAAGATCTAGTGAATTTTGAATGAACACATGCCAATTTTTTTTAACCCGTTTACCCTAGCGGCAAAGAAAAGATTTTTAATTTTTTGTTCAGCTTATTTTAATTAAATATAACTCTTAAGGTGAGACAACAAAGAAATATGTTTGGACGTGTCTCTGACAACCTTTTAAAGACTTATTTAATCTATTAAATACCTACTAAACGATTAATTTCATTACAAGTTAAATATTGAAATCTCGGTTTGTCTACTTTCCTGTTGCAATACCCCTGAACAGGGTTCATATGATACCTACCTACAATGTAAAAACTATATTACCGTGTGGAAACAATAAATCTATTATTACCGCATCGTCACTTGACATCAGGTGAGATTGCGGTCAAACGCTAATTTATAAATTTATTTAATAAATTTATTAAAAAAATTTGATTTTCTTCTACTTTTTAATTGACTTCAAAAATAGAAAGTTCTTAATTCGGTTGATTTTTTTTATGTTTGTTACCTCAGAACTCTGTCATTTACAAGCAGATTTGAAACATTATTTTTGTCTGAAAGGATATACTTTCAGATTGGTCCCATCAAAATCTGTTCAGTACCTTTTAAATCAGAATAATTAGAAATATGCCATTCACGTAAATGAAATTGCATATTTTGCTTTCCTGTGACTTTTTAGTGGTGTTTACGGTCACTAGAACATTCCCAATGAACTGCCATCATCATCATCTGATGATGAAGCCTGAAGGTAGTCGGATTGAAGATTAGCCTTATTAAACTCATAAATGTATAAATGTGTTTGTCTAAACGGAGTAGTCAGAGTCACTTCCAAGCATTTAGCGTAAGTACTTTAAAATCCCACCACCAGAAAAACAAACATCGCTTTTATCAAAAATATATACCCCACCAACTTGTTAAAAAATAAAACATTTTTACACAACGCCCTCTAGTCCCAAACTAAGCAAAGCTTGTGATATGGGAACTAGATCGCTGATAGAATACTTGTATTTTTTTTTGTAATTATAATAAATATCGACAAAGATACTTACTTAGCAGGTAGTTTGTACAAATAGCCCTTGCCTTCAGTGGACCAGACTAACACCCTGTCAGGTGCTAGGAAATCCCCTGACATCCATCTTTCACCCGTTGGCGCTTGGATGGAGCATAGTACTGAAAAGTCACCTGTAGAAATATAATTTATAAGTTTAAAAAACTAGACAAACCGACTTCAATTTGACTACCAGCTTCATCACCAGATGATGATGATGACAGTTCATTGGGAATGTTCTAGTGACTATAAACACCATTTAAAAGTCACAAGAAAGAAAAATACGCGATTTCGTGCACGTAGTTGGCATATTTTTTCAGTTATTTCAATTTATAACCCAAACTACTGAACCGATTTTGATGAAAATTAAATGGGACCAACCTGGAAATATATCCTTTCAGATAAAAAAAGAATTTTTGAAATCGGTTCATAAATGACAGAGTTCTGAGGTAGCAAACATTTAAAAAAATCAACCGAATTGTCAACCTTTTATCAATCATGGTAATTCGTAATGTCATACTATCATTCGTTCATTCATTCATTCGTTCATGACTTACCAGCATCGTAAATTTGACAGTACTTAGCGCACACAATAAGTACAGTTCGTTGGTTGTAAGCGCAACAGTTGAGAGATAGCGCGTTGAGACAACGAATTTGTTTCGATTCGTTCTCGTAGATCGGTTCCGATTGCTTGTTTTCGTGTCCCAAAAGTGACCATACCTGAATTTTTTTAAATAGTTATCTTACTAATATTATAAATGCGAAAGTTTAGATGTTCAGATGTTTGGATGTTTATCACGTCTAAACTACTGAACCAACTTGGTTGAAAGTTGGCATATATATACACTCGAGAGCAATGATTCCGGGTCACTTAAAGAATGTTAAAAATCTCGGAAACTAAAAATGATAGGTTAATGCAATAAATTGTATTTAATAGACAATGTAATACTCCTTAAATGAAAGTAAAAAAATATGAGTCACCATACATTTTATTAACACAAAATTACATAAAGAAAAAAACTGCTGATCTCTCCTTAAAACAAAAATAGGAAACATGAAATTTTTGAACTTTATTACGATTTGACTTGAATTTTAATACTTCGTATTGCCTCCTCGTGCTTCCATTACTGCGTTTACGCGGTTTGGCATGCTGTACACCAAGTTCCTTATACGATTTTGGGGAATATTCTCCCATTCCTCTGTGAGAGCAATTTTGAGCTCACGAAGCGTGATTGGGGGAGGGTTTCGTTGTTTTACGCATCTGCCTAGCTCGTCCCAAGCATGCTCGATCGGGTTGATATCCGGGCTGCGCGCTGGCCACTCCATACGAGTAATGTTCATCTCTTGAAGGTAGTCATTCACAATCCTACCTGTATGAGGTCGGGCATTGTCATGCATAAATATAGCATCCTCACCTAAATTGACCATAAATGGACCAACATGATCATTGAGGATTTCTTCCACATATCTTACGCTAGTTAAAGAGCCGTTTTCTATGATCACCAGCTCTGTGCGACTTTCAGAAGAAATTCCGGCCCACACAAGTACAGACCCACCACCGTAGGCTACTTTTTCTTCGATGCATGCTTGCTTGAATCTTTCCCCTGGTCTTCGATACACTCTGTGTCTTCCATCGTGCTTGTAGAGCATAAATTTTGATTCGTCGGAGAACATAACTTTTGACCAATCTTCAATACTCCAATTTACGTGGCTCTGGGCATATCTTAGTCTTGAAATACGATGCCCACGCTCCAGTTTAGGGCCGTTTGCAGGTCTAAGGGGTTTTAAGTTAGATTCAGCAAGCCGACGTCTTACTGTCCATGCACTTGGGTTACTTCCTCCGAGGCGTCGAAACTGATTTGTGAGTTCAGTTCCTGTGAGAAAGCGATTTCGAAGCATGGTGTTCACCAAGTATCGGTCTTCTCGTGCTGTGGTACACCTGGTTCTGCCCGTTCCTGGTCTGCGTAGGTTAGAACCAGTTTCTTCGTAACGTCGGAGAACTCTTTGTACTGTTGACAGCGACACACCGACAGTCCTGGCTGTATCGCGCTGACTCCGGCCGGTTTCCAGCATTGTAAGTATTCTGGTGCATTCTTCAGGCGTAAGCGACATAATTTCAGCTTGAATAATGAATATAGAGCACTATCAACATGGTTTATATACCCACATAAATGACAGATTACAAACAAAAGCAAAACCAAATGCTGTAATTTCGTAGTTCCATCTTCGAAAGTGGCCCTTTTTCAAATTTGATTTTTTTAAGATATAACTTTACAATAACTAAGAAGTTTTAATACCTTCATTTAAGGAGTATTACATTGTCTATTAAATACAATTTATTGCATTAACCTATCATTTTTAGTTTCCGAGATTTTTAACATTCTTTAAGTGACCCGGAATCATTGCTCTCGAGTGTAGTTCGTAACCTGGATTGACATATAGGCTACTTTTTATCCCGAATAATTAACAGGATCTACAGGATAAAATGAACTAACAGGATTAGCAGCGCCAATTGGCAAGAGGATTTCATTGTCATGTCATGTCACGTCAGTTTGACAGGGCGTAGTACTACCTCTTTGGTCTAACAACTAGCGTTTGACATTTCAGTACGAGTTCGGTGTAATGAGGTGTAATGTCAAGTTTCTCAAAGAAGTATCCGCTCGGTACACGCACAGATAATATAATGTACACGGAAACTGTAGACGCGTACGAAGTCGCGGGTAACTGCTAGTAATTAAATAAATATATAATTGCGTTATTGTGTTTATTGTTTCTTTATTGCGTTTACAAACGCACTTGGCATAAATAAAACATATTGGTTAGCCCTAGAATTGGTGGTCTTATCGCGTAAGGCGATTTCTTACTGACGACCATAATACTCAATACTCAATACATTGATTGCTTTCACATGGTATTATAGTTGTTACATTGTAGGTAGGTATCACACATGAACCCTGTTCAGGGGTATTGCAACAGGAAAGTAGCCAGACCGAGGTTTTATTCACGTCAATAATCATATTAAACTAAAACCGTACTAACTTAACTAATTTATGGTTAATTAAACAAATAGTAGAATTAGTATCATTACCTCTCCCTGTCTTAATAATTAATCTTACTTTAACAGTGCCTGTGATTGAGATAGCAAGTACAACATCATCCTTTCTTGAAGACGGACGTAACACCTGAAATTATAATTTAATACAATTTTCATTTCATTTTCATTTCATTTATTTCCTTAAATTTTACAAAATTACATCTAGGTAGGTATTAAAACAATGAATGAGTTTTACAATGTAAACGTTGGCAAATTTGTAAGCAAGCCATATGTTCAGTCCAGTGACTACCCTCCGTACTAGTTTACACTGTGCGACGGACGGGCGTCGGTGCTCTTCCAAACTGAGCTTTGCGTCCTTGTGTTACAGTAGTTAGTGGCAAACTCGTTTGAGGTAGGTAACTAGGATGACATTGCTAGGAATAGTGTAGTACCACCACCAATTATTACTTTTTTAATACAAAAGACTGGCTTAAAAACGTCAGGCCTAAAGTAGATGATTTATACAGCATCAAGAGTCACTTTTTATCCATGCCCCGAAGAATGCTGCAGTGCCTGGGACATGATTTAGATGCAGTAGGCTTGTAGCACTATACCATCCTCTCAGCCTAGTGTCTATCCACAGGAGAGACAATAATACGTGCGGAGCTGACTAAGCCAAGGGTTTCCTCGCGATGTTTTCTATATAAAAAACTGAAATTCGAACCTCGATTTTCGATAATGAAACCAACTAAAACTCGCACTCCAATAAGTGTCTGTGTGTGTGTGTGTGTGTGTGTGTGTGTAATGTGTGTGTGTGTGTGTAATGTGTGTGTGTGTGTGTAATGTGTGTGTGTGTGTGTGTGAGTGTCTGAGGCAACGTAGCTCCCGAACGGATGAACCGATTTTGATTTTGTTTTTTTTGTTTGAAAGGTGAAAATTAGTCGGGAGTGTTCTTAACTATGTTTGACGACAATCGGTCCAAGATGGCCGCCGCCACAAAATGGCGGATTACATTTTTTTCACAAATTTTTAATTTAATTATCTACTTATTGAGTATAACAGTCAATTTATAAACGAAATAATCTTACATGCAAAGCCGATATCCAATCTGGGTTCATTTTAGAGCTGAGACTGAAGAGTATCTCCAACGAGAACGGGTCCATTATGAGTATCTCTGCGTAGTATCCATTGCAGAATAAACGTAGATCTTCACTGTTGCACATGTGGTATGCCTGTTAAGATAATTTAAAATATTTTGACTATGCTGTAAGTAAGTAGGTACATATTTTTCAGATAAAGATCCCTTATTTTTCAAATCGATTTTTCCATTAATGTTTTTAAATCCTGGTCAATAACGGTAAATCCAAGTTAATATTTCGTCTAAATCTTATTATCGTAAAATAAATATCGATAAATCGTGATAAATAACTATAAATCGTTATAATAAACTATAAATCGTGATAAATAACTACAAATCGAAATAAATAACGTTAAATCAATCAGAGTGAACCTTTTACCTGAATATTAGTATGCACTTGCGTCAGTTTGACACTCTCCCTGCATTTGCCGTCCACGAGGTCCCAGGTACACATTTCACCGGCCTCCGATGAGCTCACTATGTAGTTGTTATCCTGAAAAAACCATATAGGTATTGTTGTAACTATCGAATCTAGGGAACTTTATTTGTAAAACATACTGAAGGTTGAGATTATGCTATCGATTCTGTTGTCGCATTTTTCTAAACTAACCTAATTTGACAGCGCTAAAAATGTTGCCGTCCCTTTCTCATAAACTGAAACGACAAAGACAGCTATAATTTTAGTGCTGTCAAATTAGGTTAGTTTAGAAAAATGCAACAACAGAATCGATAGCTATGTAACACTATTATTGTCAATTTCAATTTATTATTATGAGTCATAGAAATAAACAAATGAAAAATAGCCATAGACATTTCACACAATGCCCTCTAGCCCTAAACTAAGCAAAGCTAGATTACTGATGAAATGACCAACTTACTTGTATTATTGAAGCTCTTGACAAACAAGTGACTGGAGCTGTATGCCCCACCAGCAAACACCGAGGAGTCATCTTCAAGCTCTCCGGTTCCACCTGCCATATGCATATCTGTCCATCATAGCACCCGGTGACGAGGGTTTTCTGGTCTCGGGAGAGGTAGACGGAGGATACACAGTGGGTCGGTGCGTGCTTGCCCCACAGGACCACTGGAACTATGAGGTTTGTGCCCGGCATGGTGGCCTGAAAACCAATGTTAGTAACTAGGATATATTTTATTTATTGGCAAAGAATATAGACTAATATAGACTTACCTATTTACAATAACCACTTTGTATTTTTATTTAGATATTTATTTTTAATAGTTCTAATAGCTGTATCTGTAAGTATCCCTTAAATTCAAGAAAAACACGAAATATTGATTGTGGCACACCTACACAGTACAACAACATGAAACCATGATTATCTCATGTTCCGTGCACGTTCTAAGAGAACGGGTCGTTCTATAATTGAGTAATGGCAGTGAAAACAATAAAACAAGCCGAGAAGATGTATTGTTTGTATAGTTTTCATGAAAACACATGATTTTATTCGCTGGAGAATCAGTACAAGGACATATCAATTTACGACTTACCTGGTGCAGTAGGGCGGTAGAAGTTAACTGTATACGGCGGCCACTATGTTAAATCACCATTAGAAAATCAAACTAGAATAACTATTCAAGAAAAATCATTGGAAAAACAAAATAAAATGTTGAGCACTGCGACAAAAAATCGATCAGCAGAATGAATAAACGAACGACAGCTGACTGACCTGACAGAAATTGACAGAATTGAATGAAGTTGACACTTACTTGATGATAATTTGTCTTGCAAAGTTGTCTGCAAGCTGCAACACAATAAAGTTGCGTTCATAATTATTTTGTTTCGGTAAATACCGATTTCTAGAAAAAATATGAAAGAAACCAAAACTTTTGATTCAGAACTTTCAAACCGAAAACGGTCTTGTCTTGTGTCATTTTATTGACATTTTTCAAACGCAAAACGGATTATTTTTTGTACTGATGCTTTGAGATTCATCTAAAATGGATAAAAATAAGAATGCCACTTCTTCAACGAAAATAAAATCTAAACCCAATGCCAAAGAAGAGAAGTTAGGTGAACTAGCTGCGAAAATAGATGAGACTGACGAAATGAAGCTGAAAATGCTCGCAGCTCTTGAAAAACCGGAGCCTGAGGATCTATTGTATCCTTCAGAGCTAAATAGTCATCTCATTGAGCAGCTAAAGGTATAAACCCAATACTCTAATTATGACTTCTAAGTGGGCTGTAGTTATAGGTACCTAGGTAAGGAGGTAGGTAACTCAAATACTGTTAAAAAATTCGTTATGTAGGGTACCTATGTATTCTAGTTTACTAGCTAGAATTTCAGTGGACTTAAGGTCTTAATACGATTTTATCTGTAGGTGATGACATGCGAAAACAACGAACTACGAAAATGTCTGTTCACAAAGGACCAAGATATAAAAGAGCTAAACAAAACGATCAGTGAGCTAAACCAACGGATCCGCGACATCATTTCCGGTACAGGACCTGCCATTTCCTCCAAATCTGCCGGAATAATCAGCGCTAAGATAACTGAACTCTGTAAACAAAACCGACATCTGGTAGCAGAAGTTGAGGGCTATAAAACTAAGAACGCAGCACTGGAGCGTAAAATCATGCAACTAGAAATAATTAACAAGGATAACGAGAAATTAGACATTTGCCTCTGCAAGGACGAACCGATAGATGTGAGCCCTGATGAGCTAAAAGAGCTTAACAGCAAACTGTCTGTTGTAAACAAAAAGTTGTATGACAGTAAGAACAGAAACCTTGAGTTAAAGAATGATATTCTTCTGGCTACTAAGATATTGCAACAGGAGCTAGGTGATAAATTCACAAGTATCAAAGAGCTGCAAAATGATGTGGCTGGTTGGAAAGGCAGGGCTCAGCAGATAGTGTTGCTGCAGGCCAAAGTTAGTGATTTGGAAGAGAAATTGACCGGCAAGCACAAGAATCCGATTGAAACAAAAAGCAAACCTCAGTCTGAGGTACGATTTTGCACTGCTTTTTTAGTACCTACCTAGTCGTAGTAACAGGTAACTCCCAAGAAACGCAGATTGAGATGGTGGCTGGCAAAATAGAATAGAGGCAGGTAGGTATAGGTTTGTTAGATGTTAGGTTAGATATTATGTTGATATCTGAGGTAGTGTTAATGAATGATGATACTTACACTCATGTCCACAACTTCATAATCTTCATATGATATTCCAGGTAATAAGAGACCTAGAAACGAAAAGAAAAAAAGAAGTAGAACAAGCCATGAAAGAGCTTGAGGCTCTCAGGGAAGAAAACCAAGAGCTGAAGAAGAAGCTAGATGGGGCAAGGTGTAGAATCCGCAATCTTGAGTGTGACTCGACTACAATCAGGCAAAAAATGCAAACTTTGATGGAGAAGAGTAGTCATGATGATCTACTGGTTAATGAACAGAGAGTAAGTTATCCTATCTTTTGTTCATTAGTAGCCGTGTGAAAAATAGCACGCAATTTTAATCTTCTTTTTGTTTTTAGAACCAAATCAAGAATTCAGAGTTATATTACCAAGAGATCCTCAAAGAAAACACGACAAAAATGAACAAAATGCACAGTGAAGTCACTGAATATCAAAAGCTAATCTCAAACACAGACGCTAAGATCGATGCCTTGAGGAAGCAGTCCGCTGAAAAAGCGGCCAAAATTGAAGAACTTCGGGCTCAGTTACTAAGATATGAAGAGTGTTCACTGCAAAGTGTGTTTTTTACGCCAATGAAGACCGCAACTGATAATGAAATTAAAAAACTCGCTGATCTGGTCGTCACTTTAAATGATAGACTGGATATTGAAAGACACAAATGGGAAGAGCTAGAAATAAATCACAGAAAAATAAAGGAGAGAAAGCGTCGATTAGAGCGAAGAGTGACAGCACTGGAAGAAGAACTCAAGTTTTATAAAGATTCCAAAAGAGGTTCAAAAATATCGAAAACCTCGCTAGCCAAGGAGACTCAGTTTGAAATGTTTGGTGGAATGTCGGTCACCAAAAAGCACTCATCAATAACTGCAGTAGTCGAAAAACCTAGCGAGACCACGTCCTCGGAGTCACAACCTACTGAAGGATACGAAACTCTAGATAGAGAGGACTTAAAGTACAAATTGGAGCTAGCTGATGAAAAACTCAAGATAATGGAGGACAAATTAAAAATGATTGAAGAAGAAAAACAAGATGATTATAATCATCTTACGGATATGATACAAACGTCGAAGCAATTATTCAATGAAGCCCTCGCTGTATTGCAGCGCGAGAAATGTCTTTGTTCGTAGTTTTCTAGATTTATTTTATTTTATTTTGGAAATAAATTAAATACTTTAGGTCTTAATAACAAAGTTATTTGAATATGAATCGGTTTTTTGGAGGACTGCGTGCCTCGCCTCTTACGTGCTAATTAATACGTGGTTCGTGCGGTGTCACAGTTGCATTCTGATAATAAATACCGTAACCCTGCGCACCTGAGTGTGCTCATTATTTTAAAATACCTACCTATTTTAATTAATAATGCCGATTTTGTCGAGCAATACTGTTGCGTGTGGTGTGTTTTAGTGGTAGGTCAGCAAGCAGTGGGTAACATTATAGTGGTGGTAGGATAGTAGTAGTGGTATAGTAGGATTTCATAATGGTACGTTGGCAGCCCCAATCGCCGCCATTTGTCATTTTATTTTTTGGCATGCGCGTTCGGAGATGCTTCGAAAATCGTGCTCCTGAGTGTTTCCCAACAAAAGTGAACCCAAAACTTCGTTTGTGAATTGTGAAAACTTGTGTTGCTCTGCGTAATAACAGTGCTGATAATAGTTTTAGTGTTTTGTGCGGCAGACATTCATCATGAATAAAACTTGCGCAAGGTGTGAGAAAACAGTGTATCCAACTGAGGAACTGAAATGTTTGGACAAGGTAATGCAATTTTCACATGCATTCCACAACAGTAACTTTCATTTCATGCGCATGCTATCATTTAGCAACTGCTTTTCGTAACCGCTGTCAATTTCTGATAGTTCTGTGAATTTTCAAACTCTGTTTGTGATTCGAATAGGTGCTTAGCTTAAACTCGTCGGCTGCCGGCTCGTTTCACGCGGTCTACAAAATGCGTGACTCATAAAACTAGCTATAAAATGTACGCTGATATCATTGAGATGCTCCGTATAATAACACTTCTGTACTTGCGCTGACCTTTTACCTAATTAGAGACATCTGAAGTTACTTACGACCTTGTGTCACAATCGATTGTATTCAAATAAGTAGGTACTGCTCACCTGCAGCTGTTTTTGCCACTTAGATAGGGGCTATTGTGTTAAATGTTTACCTTTATTAGCATCACTGGCGGTAGATAAGATAAACTTATTTGTTTGATAACGCAATACATAATTAGCTAATTATGTACTATTCTGATTCTGAAGATTATCATTTTGACAGCTTTGATAATAGCTTTTAATATAAAACAAAAGTACAGTACGGTCAACAGATCTAGGCGATCAAGAAGCAATGCGGGCAATAAATACTACTCGGTGGCAGAAAGATTTACTTATAATGGGAGTACAGACTATTTTACAAAGAGCCCGTTTATTTTGTAATCTTCAACAGGTCACAAAATATTAGTTCTTGTTTGCAACTGAGTTCCGATTCAGACTTAATACTGATTCTAAATAAAGATGAATCCTCAGCTATTGGTTTTTGGCTAACGTTTTTTTGCTATACGGTAGTAGTACTTACCCGCACAAGCTCTTTCACAAGAAACTCTTTTACTACTAAAATATAAGGGTAAGGACCAAATTTTTTGCATTGTCACACACTGGATTTCACTACTGAATGTGTCACAATGGAACAAATGTTGTACTACATTTGTTCTGTTGTGACACTTTCAGTAGTGAAATCCAGTGTGTGATGATGCAAAAACTTTGGTCCTTACACATTAACTTTAATCCCCAAAGCTTACAGGAGTGGACTTATTGCCCCATGCATTGCTTAATGCCTACTTACTAGTAACTACTAGTACGAGTAACTTAATGCCTGCCATAGCCATAACCAACTTTATGAGATCACCATTATAGATTTAATTATCCTTATGACAATTACTGGTCATGCTTGAAGTTAGGTTTTTGTTAAAATACCTACCTATAAGTTTATTGCCTGTTGGGCTAATGCTAATATTAGACTCGTATGTTAAATCAATGATCAAGTATAAACAGAAACACAATAACAAATATTATTTTAACAAAATCGCATAGATTTTGTTAAACAAATATTTCTTATATTGCTACCGAGACTAATATAAAGTATTTTACTAGAAATAATTCTTGTATTGAGACAATACTAGCAAGATACGATGGAACTGGAACTGACATCATAACAGACGCTAAGTTCCGTAAAAACAGATAAAAAAAATATAAATGATTCTAAAACCTAATTTTAGACTTCTATGCTAAAACAATGCTAAAGTATTGAAAGTCAAGCATAGATTTTGTTAAAAAAGTTTACTAAGACCAAAATATCTTACTCGAAATAATTCGAAAATCTACAAAAAAATCTCATTGTAATACCTATTACTCAATTGATATGAGAACCAGCTTGTTCACAGTTACCTAATCATTTTAGCGTGAAATCATTTTCCTTGAAGGCTAAATTGCACATTCCATTGAAGATCGAACTATGGCCACCATTATGAATGTTTGACAACAATGTTTAAACTCGTAATTGGCTTCTAGATAAATCGAAGATGTTACTATATTAATATAATATAAATTTGCATGCCGATGTGTTTGGTGAAATATGTGAAACCGATTAGATACTGTAAGAACTTGTAACCATATTTGTAGCAAATAAACCATTTCATTTCATTACTTCGGAATTATAAAAACTAAAACATGAAAAAAGGCAAAAAGTTATGATTCCGGCCAGGATCGAACTGGCGGCCTTCTGCGTGTAAAGCAGATGTGATAACCACTACACCACGGAACCCATTAGACGGAGGCTCGAAATAGCGAATCGTATTCCGTGTGGCGTGGATATGACGTAACAAGTAGCTAGTCTGAAGGCCAATATATTCCGCACACACAGTGCTGTCGATTCTGTTATTGCATTTTGCTAAACTAACCTAATTTGACAGCACTAAAAATGATGCCGTCCCTTTCTTGTGAACTGAAACGACAGAGACAGCTATAATTTTAGCGCTGTCAAATTAGGTTAGTTTAGAAAAATGCAACAACAATCGATACCAATGCCGTCAAACTTAACACCCCTTCCTTTTTATGTCGGGGGTTAAGTACCTCCGTATCAGGTCTGGCACGACACGACTAGGCCAGCATAGATCAGCGTTTTACGATGAGTTATACATCATTGAGGAAATGACTTTTGAAGCGAAAGTACTCGTTTATCAGGATATCTAGACGTTTTCACTTCCCGCGCACATTCTACGTCACCGGCATGGAAGTTAAACTCAAGACACATCTTAATTTCGCAGTCGGGTAGTGGGTATAACGAGAAAAACAGACAGACCGCTAATAAATAAACTGGCATTTACATCAGTGCCTTGATCACGAATAAATGTGACAATCGTGAACGTATCGTAACGCTAGCGTATCCGAGATACACTGCGCGGTGACGCTACAACGTTCGGCAGTCGCGCTGGCGTTGACGCGCAATGTCACTCGAATACGTTAGGTTTACGTAACGCGGCATCTGTCAGATTTGTTCGTGATTAGCCCTCTGAGCGTTTCCTTGCTTCGGAGGGCACATTAAACTGTCGATCCACACAACGCAGGCCTTAAGGCGGCCTAGACACTACTCTAGAGTTGGCTACTAATACGAACGAACGATAGGAACGATCATAAACAAGTAATTAAATTAAAAAACCCCCGAACCTTAGACCGATTTTCATCAAAAATAGCTAAGAACACTCCCGACTTTTCATTTCACCTTTCAAACAAAAAAAAAATCAAAATCGTTTCATCCGTTTGGGAGTTACGTTGCCTCAGACACCGACACGTCAAACTTATAACACCCCGTCGTTTTGGCGTCGGGGGTTAAAAAAGGAAGAGTTGTTTCCATTTGGCCAAGAATCAAAATAAAACAAAGCAATATTCACCACCCACATTTTCCGATGACAAAGGCATGATGATCTGGTCAACATCCTTGCTCAGCGATCCGGCAAGAGTCATTGTGCTGCATTCCGGTGCCGTGACGGATGGTCACCATCCATTACTGTTTCTATAGGATATTTCGTTTTGGAAAAAGATTAGATGAAACACTTAATACGGTTAACAACTGCTGTTGTCACAGTTGTCACATTGTCGATAGGCGTTACAGCTCAGTCGATAATAGCCTTCCGTGCTGTGGGTCGTGGGTTCGATCCCCACCAAGAACAAACATTTGTGCGTGGAAAACATAGATGTTTGTTCTATGTCTGGGTGTTACTATGTATTATAAGTATGTATTTACAAAAAAAAAGTATATAAGTATTCTATCAGCATCTAGTTCTCATATTACAACCTTTGCTTAGTTTGGGACTAGAGGGTAATGTCCAAGAATATTTATTTATATTTTTTTATACTAAATGATGGAACAACCTGATGTTAAGTGGTAACCAACCACTGCCTATAACAATGCATTGCCTCACTGAGCACGTCCACTGAGGACGTGCCCTGTAATCCATTGCATTGCGTCCATCCCTCTGAGACATGTCGGTGTTAAGTCTCATGTGCGTGTAATAGCACCGGCAGCCATACCCTTCAAACCGGAACACAGCAATGCGAGCATCACTGTGCGGTAGAAATAGGTACGGTGGTAGTACTAGGAAGCAGGCCGTAGTTTGTTGTCCATTCTTGTTGTCTCTGGTCGCGTGGAACTGGCACCTAGAATCACCTAGTTGAACACGATTCTTAAATGATAACTATGATTTCTCCGGACAGGCTCATTCACAAAAAGCTTTACTACTACTCTAAGCTCTTACTACTAATGCTACTAAAAGCTCTACTACTACTATAAGTTCTACTACTACTAAAGGTTATGAAAAGCTACCTTTAAAAACACGCCACACCATCTTTTCGCACGCCCAGGAAGACTGGCAGACAATGCTCTTAGCATTAAGCCCTCCTAGCACTACTTATTTGTGTGAAATATTAAAATAAAATAAATAATAAAAGCTGTTTGGATATTTACGTCTGTCTACTTCTCAAAAACATTGACACCCTACAAGGTACCTCCACTACCATCAGTTGATTCAATAACTCAGTTCGGCATAAGTATGACAGCCCCCGTATGCCAATCTTTTGCTGTCAAGTTATATTTCACTGCCCAGTGTAATTTCTTCAGGTCACGTGGTACAATTTTGTACCACGTGATCATTCTTTTTAGACACTTGACAGCAAAATATGCGCGAAGACAAATTAAATGACATCATAATGTCACTATTTATTCACAGAATAACTATGAGTTAGTATGAACTGACCATGATTTAAAACTTTGCAGTTCAACTTTGATTGGCATACCCCTGCTGGGCATCGTCACTAGTTTTAAAACCGTTTAAAACTATGATTAAACTTGTTATAGTTATTGGAAGATTTCACAGTGAGACTACACACGATATCGGTGGAGATTGCATATCGGTATCGTCGAATCCCCAGTAGCTAAGCTTGCTTAGTCAATCTTCACCGATTATCGACTATTAATACTCAATACTTTATTGCGTTCATGTTGTACAAAAGGATCTTAAAATATATTTATGCTACCAACACGAGCCCAGTTAGGGCACGACAATTTAAAAATGGTCAATAGGTATTTTAACCATATTACTAACATATATGAGTCATATAGAAGCAAAGGTAGCAACATCCTTTTTTTTTCCTCCAAATTGTATTTCCTATTTTTGGAAAATAGAGAGTTTATTCATTAATTCTGGTGGTGGTATATGATAATAAAATCATTGGTTATTATTATTGTAACTCATAATTACTATTCTGCTACTACGCCACTACACGCAAAGAAAACAAAAAAAAATGCCTACCGTCATTTTAGTAGACATGGGATGATATTTTGGACGCCACAGACGAAGGGGTAAAAGTGGCGAAGTTCTATTCGAACTTCGTCTAGTGTTTGTTGTCACCATTGACACGTAAGAAGAAGAAGAAGTAGACATGGATGTTGCTACCATTTTTTTTTGCTTCTATATGTCTCATATATTAAATAACATTTTTATATTCTTTAGGTATCTACTCAATATTCTAATTTACATACTTATTAATATTGCACTTTAAAATAAAACTAAAAATTACAAAGTTGCTTATTACTATTTATCGATTAAGTTAAGCGACGTTGCACGATCAATATTTGGATGGGTGACCGATGGTGGCATTTACATTTGAGCGCTTTACACGAAGGAGGCCTCAAGGCGCCCTAAAATCTCCATCACTGATTGCAAATGCTGATTGTGTGATTACACGTAGAAACTTATATTCGTAATACGAATAACACAGCATACGAATTTCGTATGCTGTGTTACCGCGAAAATATAGTAAACAGACGAAATTCCGCGCATAATGAATCATAATAAAATGCTTTGCTTTTCAAAATAAACAACTGGTCTTGTAAGGCCGGTTTACACTTCAAAGCGCCGGTTTACTGTTAACATCATTAGTAAACAAGTAATTAAATTAAAAAATAAAAAAACCCCCGAATCTTGGACCGATTTTTATCAAACATAGCTAAGAACACTCCCGACTAATTCACCTTTCAAACAAAAAAAAACAAAATCAAAATCGGTTTATCCGTTAAGGAGCTACGTTGCCTCACTCACACACACACACAGCCACGTCAAACTTATAACACCCCGTCGTTATTGCGTCGGGGGTTAAAGAAGAGATAAAATTAAAAAAATATGTATTAGACTTATGAGTTCAGCTCATTTTAAGCTACAAATAAATACACGAAGAAAGGCGCTAAACAACTATGGTAAAACCTTAGAATATAGAAAACTTCTATAATCTGAGAATAAAACATGACGAGACATGCATTACATGTAATTCTTCGTATGACTCACTTATTACGTTATGTATGACTATGTAACAATTTGACCTCGTTGCATTTATCTTTAAGAATTTCGTAGTTCACATATTAATAATTGCTACACCAGGTATTTTTACGTGAAATTTTTCTAATTTCCTCACTTCTAGAAAAACAATACGATTTCTCATACTGTTTGCATAAAAATTGCACACATAATGAAAAAAAAAATTATAATATACGACTGAGTTTGATTGGACCCGCGACCTAAGTAAGCTTGTTGCAAATCTGTTGCGAATAACATAACCTTCCTTATAATGATAATTAAGAAGTTTATTTCAAAAAGGGTTATTTAATAAAGTGATTACGTGATACAATACCTACCTACTCATTTATGCTCTAAAACCACAAGGATCGTAAAATCGTCTAATAAGGCTCTAATTGACAATCTCGCAATCAGATCTTAGAAAAACCGGCAACAAACCTATAGTTTTTTGTATAATGCTTGTCGCAAATCTGTCGCAAAAAGCATAATAACCCTACCGGATACAGGGTCGCTTTGAACACTAGTACTAGAAAGCCGTCAGCAGTTGCCCTAATTTGCCCGTAGATGGCGTCGCGGGTCGCCGAGGTCGCTCTAAAGAGGTTAACACACATCTGGTTATGAAATAACAGAAATAGACACAATTACTTCGGATTGGCTTTCCTGACAATCGTTGGAGCAAACTAATACTCGAGTGGAGACCACGTTTAGGCAAGCGTAGTGTAGGACGCCCTCCGGCGAGATGGAGCGACGATCTGCGAAATGTAGCGCTGACACTGGATGAGAAGAGCCGAAGATCGAGCTCAATGGCGCGTCTTGGAAGAGTCCAGCAGTGGACGAGTATAGGTTGATGATGATGATGTGGCTTTCCTGCCGCCTTATTCTCACTTCTGCAGAGATTTTACTCTAATAGGGATGACGTCACATCTCGGCCAAAAACTCGTTTCACCCACTAGTTAAACGAGTTTTCGATGTCATTCTGACCTCATCCTAATTAGAGTAAAATCTCTGCCGAAGTGAGAATTAGGCACCTATCTGTCACTTTTACTTTATAGTCTGAAATAGACACGTATACCACTTTTTAAAAGACGTGTATACCAAACGATTGCATATATGGCCTTATAAACGTTGATTAAGAGGAAATGCGGGCGGAGAGACTTTAGAAAATTAGGTATTTGAAGAAACTATCGCTGTCGCTACCGTCCCCCCTGCCCTCAAATTCGTGCAATAAGGACAACTGCAGATCCGACTCAAAAGCATAAGTAAAAAGTTGAAATTCGAGGTTTGGCTCTCGCCTATTTCCTCCTCCAATATTGAACCTATTTAAAAGATATTTTAGACACTGAATAAGGAGGATATATACTACGCCGCTATGTTTTTCTTTTTTCGTTAATAGTTGTCAAATTTGTACACTAGGACTCTGTTAACAGCGATCTAAATAAGCAATTTTGAGCATTTTTTGAGGGTTCTAGTGCTTATAAAAATAATTTATCACCAAAAAGGAAAACATAGGGGCATAGAAATAGTGATTATTTATTATTCTGTGAAAAATCATTGCTCTAGGATCATTAACCAAAAAGAAAACAGGCGAGAGCGTTTGTATGGAGAAAAGACCACCCACGTTTCCTCTTAAGGTGGCAGGTATCAAAAAATAATTCACGTATTTTTTATGTATGTATGACAGGCGTCACAGCTCAGTCGGTAATAGCTCTGCCTTCCGTGCTGTGGGTCGTGGGTTCGATCCCCACCGAGAACAAACATTTGTGCGTGGCAAACATAGATGGTTGTTCTATGTCTGGGTGTTACTATGTACTATAGTATGTATTTACAAAAAAAAGTATATAAGTATTCTATCAGCCATCTAGTTCCCATATCACAAGCTTTGCTTAGTTTGGGACTAGAGGGCGTCGTGTGAAATGTCCCTGAATATTTATTTATTTATATTTTATCCCTTCTTCTCAATGCATACGTCCATATCAACAATCGCAATCTCTCTTCATATTTTCAAATATTATTATTTATCCACAGGTTTGGCATAAAGGCTGTTTCAAATGCCAGGACTGCGGGATGACTCTGAACATGAGAACATACAAGGGTTATGGCAAGTTGCCGTACTGTGAAGCGTAAGTTTTTCCAGAATATTTAATAAAATCCCCACTGAAATAAGAGACTTACAATTTAGATTATTTACTAGAAAATTAAGATTATGGCTTGTTGACAAAACTTTCTATAGCGTTAATGACTTTTTGAATAGGTAATGACATTTTGTAATAATTTTTTAATTCGATGTTAAATGCTTCTAATTTTATTTTAGTAGGTACCAGTGATTAACTTGACATAAATAATATAATATAAATTTGCATGCCGATGTGTTTGGTGAAATATGTGAAACTGATTAGATACTGTAAGAACTTGTAACCATATTTGTAGCAAATAAACCATTTCATTTCATTTCAATACCCTGTAGTCCGGTCAATTTAGACCAAAAAATGAGAGTGAAGTTACATAAAGTCCCAACAAGCTGAATTTCAGTGAAATTGTTCAAAATATAATTACAAACAATGTCTAGAAGTTCCCCATCATTCCCCTGTAAGGAAAAAATTTAATTCAAGGTCAAAGGTCAAAAAAATGAGTTTTTCGCGATTTTCAGCAAAACGGTAAGTTTTATCATAAAAGTACCTCAGACAAAAATTGTAGATCATAAAATGTATCAATACTTTTTTCTTACGAGCCACCGTTTCTGAGGTATAACGATTCAAAAAGTTATAAAAGTCGCGCTAAGTACACTACCTTATAGGTGGCGTGGAAACGTGTGCATATTATGACGATAACAACTTTTATAACTTTTTGAATCGTTATATCTCAGAAACGGTGGCTCGTAAGAAAAAAGTATTGATACATTTTTTATAGATAATTTTATGATCTACAATTTTTGTCTGAGGTACTTTTATGATAAAACTTACCGTTTTGCTGAAAATCGCGAAAAACTCATTTTTTTGACCTTTGACCTTGAATTAAATTTTTTCCTTACAGGGGAATGATGGGGAACTTATAGACATTGTTTATAATTATGTTTTGAACAACTTCACAGAAATTCAGCTTGTTGGGACTTTATGTAACTTCGAATGTCTAAATTGACCGGACTACTGTACTTGCAGCCAAGTTATCAAGACAATTATGTATTTATAATACTTATGTACAAAATACACATAAAAATAATAAAAAAAAAATCATTTAAACCTTGAATTTGAATGTTATAGGCACGTGCCCAAAGCGAAGCACACGACAATGGCGGACACCCCGGAACTCAAGCGGATAGCTGAAAACACGAAGCTACAAAGCACTGTCAAGTACCATGCCGAATTTGAAAAGAGCAAAGGGAAGTTTACACAGGTAAGTTCACACCGAGCTAACCACTTAACATCAGGTGGGCTATCGGCTTGTTGCATCATTTAGTTGTATAAAAAAAACAATATGTACAGTCGGCTACACATCAACCTATACACTGTTTGAACTTTGAACTATTATAATTTGAATGTTGCGAATCATGCGAGAGTGACGATATGTCCTGTCTGTCTATCTGAGGCAACGTAGCTCCCGAACGGATGAACCGATTTTGATTTGGTTTGAAAGGTGAATTAGTCGGGAGTGGTCTTAGCTATGTTTGATGAAAATAGGTCCAAGATTCGGGGGGTTTTTAAATTTTTAATTTAAATACTTGTCTCTAAAAAGATGGACAGGATCACAGGAGGACAGGAGCCAGCGGTAACTCTGGATTCTGATTCCAGGTGCTCGATGATCCTGAAACTTTACGCATGCGCGCGAACACCCTCAAATTCTCCAACGCTAACTACCACGGCAACTTGGAGAAGAAAGCCCAGATGGAGAAGCAACGGCAGAACAACGAGAATGGAGAATCACTGGGTAAGGACCATCACTTCAAACTACCTTATTCAATCATTTACCTGCCTACCTGGATATTACTTGGTCACCAGAATTGGCCACTAATTCATACGAACGAACAAACCTAACACACACACACACACACATAACACATACACACACATAACACATGCACACATATAACACAACATAACATACATACACACACACACTACACACACAGAACAAATACACACACACAACACATGCACACATATAACATACATACATACATACATACACACACACATACACACAACATAACACATACACACACACTACACACACAGAACACATACACACACACATAACACATGCACACAACACATACACACAACATAACACATACATAACACATGCACACATATAACACAACATAACATACATACACACACATAACCCACTAAAGTATACTTAGGCCCGTATGCTCATAAATTGTGTGCAGATCAGTGCTTAAGCAGTGAATGTGTATACGGAC
This sequence comes from Gandaritis pyraliata, assembly GCA_947859175.1. Classification (NCBI taxonomy): domain Eukaryota; kingdom Metazoa; phylum Arthropoda; class Insecta; order Lepidoptera; family Geometridae; genus Gandaritis; species Gandaritis pyraliata. Next base: position 1,592,486 of record OX401878.1, on the reverse strand, counting down.
CTTGGAAAACTCATTCCTTGAATTTGTTGAGAATTGAGAGCATCTCTGTACATTCATGTTATTGTGTTTGTGGGAACTGGTGCAATCAAAATTGCCGTTTATGTTCATTGATGTGATGTGGTCATTTTGTTTGCTAACTTTTGTACGATCAGACTAAAGATAAATAATAAAAGACTTTTTGACACCTATTCCACTAATATAACTAGTAGTTACCCGCGACTTCGTCCACGAAAAAAAACAAAAAAAAAATAACCTAAAAAAACGAGTAAAGTAGCCTGTGTTAATCCAAGTTACGAACTGTAATATATTTCAAGTTTCATCCAAATCGGACCAGTAGTTACAGCGTTATTGAAACACAAACATCTAAACTTTGACATCCCACTACTAGTACATGTCAAAGTTTAGATGTTTATGTTTCATAAAATATTAGTGCTGTTTGCTTACTAACGGACGTTCGTACAATATTGAATATTACAACCGAGCTTAAAGGACATCTATACTAATATTATAAAGAGGAAAGATTTGTTTGTTTGCATTGAACAGGCTCCGAAACTACTGGACTGATTTGAAAAATTCTTTCACCGTTGGGAAGCTACACTATCCCCGGGTGACATAGGCTATATTATATTTTCAAAAATATTAGGGATGCTTACTAAAACTCCGCCCGTGCGAAGCCGGGACTGTCTGCTTGTCTAATACTCGACTTGCAATGTCAGTGCTATTCTCGTGTTATATAAGTATATTTCTTTGTAAAAGGATCATACAAAAAAACGCTAGGAACCAGGCCGTAGTTTCTTGCCCGTTCTAGGCTCTGGTCGCGTGGAACTGGCACTTAAAATCACCTAATTAAATAACACAATTCTAAAGGATCCTTCTGATTTTATTGAATAAACAAATTTTGAATTTGGCTCGCGTCTAGATTTTTCAATAGCTATCCTACTAATATTATAAATGCGAAAGTTTAGATGTTTAGATGTTTGGATGTTTGTGTTTCAATCACGTCAAAACTACTGAACCAACTTGGATGAAACTTGGCATATATATAGTTCGTAACCTGGATTGACACATAGGCTACTTTTTACCCCGAATAATTAACAGGATCTACAGGATAAAATGAACGAAAAGGATTAGCAGCGCCAATTGGCAAGAGGATTTCATTGTCATGTCATGTCACGTCAGTTTGACAGGGCGTAGTACTACCTCTCTGGTCTAATGACTAGCGTTTGACATTTCAGTACGAGTTCGGTGTAATGAGGTGTAATGTCAAGTTTCTCAAAGAAGTATCCGCTCGGTACACGCACAGATAATATAATGTACACGGAAACTGTAGACGCGTACGAAGTCGCGGGTAACTGCTAGTATATTTTATAGAAGCTAGATTATTATCTTTAGTCTGATCCATCTCATTGTGTTCTAACCCTCATTCTCTGTTCCATCAAGACGTACCCACAGATTTCAACCAGCAAATCGACAACTACGCGACCGAAATGCTACCACCCCCACACTTACCCCCGAAAAGTCACTATCAGACGCCGGTCACCCATCCTAGCTACCAATCACCGTCCCATCTCTCATTCTCGAACGTTCAAAACCATCATCAAGCGAACATCCCTCATCAAACCCCGCACCAAACTGCCCCGCACCAAACCGCCCCGCACCAAACTGCCCCGCACCAAACTGCCCCGCACCAAACCGCCCCGAATCAGAACCGCCAGTACCAAGACATTTACAAACCGGAGGAGTACTACCAAGATTATCCTCAGGAGTATCAGCAGAAAATCGGCAAGATACATGATTATGACCCGGCAGACGGTCCCCGGGCGCCGCTGAACACGCAAAGAGTGTCTCAAACTGTTGTCTATAAAAGCGCTAATATGAATGATAAAAGAGGTTTGTAATTTCCATCCAGCCATTAAAATCTTTAGATATTAAGCTTTGCTTAGTTTGGGACTAGAGTCGTGTGAAATATCCATGATAGATAGATAGATATATTCTTTATTGTTGAATATTTATTTATTTATTTACATAGTATTCACAATTTCTTCAAGTGGAAACGCTAACCCAATAAAATTAATTGTGTGTATAAATCTTGTCAATGTTGGTTGTAATGTTTTTTGTTGGAAACTTAAGGCATCTTGCACCAGAATCACTAAACGTATTTAACAGCTAAATCGATTTAAATCTGACGTATTTGTATGACTTGACAACTCGCTATATACTATTTAAGAGTTAAACGCGTTTAGCGATTCTGGTGCAATCCGCCCTTACAGTTAAAGAATATTATGAGCGTTTCAACGGAGGGACCATAGTGGAATTTTAGGTTTCTGAGCACCTCAATATTTAGTAGAAGTTCTCAAACAATTGTAAAACTGAACCGGTAATTTGTAAAAGTTACGAATCAAAAGTTATAAGCATTTTAAAGTGGTCCCTCGGTTCCACACATGCAATGCTGGGTTCCAAGGATCTAATCAGTATTCACATCTTCTTTCACTGTCTATATTTAGTAGAAGATTTGTAAAAAAAAACTACTTAATTTCAGCCCTTCTTCTTCTTGCAGAGAGACGAAAACACGATAACAAAGTGGTCCCTCAGTTCTACATTGACGAAAATGTTTTTGCGGTTTTACAAAAAAACTAACTGGAATTTTAAGTTTCTGAATCAGTCAATATTTAGTAGAAGTGCTCATACAATTTGTAAAATCAATCAGTAATTTGTAAAACTTACCAATCAAAAGTTATAAGCATTTTAATGTGGACTTTCGGTTGAACACTTTCCAAAACGCAAAAGTAACTTTACAAAAAAACTATAAAACTTAGAGACGTGTAATATAGCTTATCATTTAGTAAAAATTTTTACTAAATATCTACATACAACAATGAACAATAGACAGAGCAATTATCGAAATATAGCAATTTTAGTTTCCGGCATAGAGATGCAGCCGCAGGGTGACCACACGGCTTAAATTTTCGGGACAGGGAACAGCATGACAGCCGCGCGACGCGACGATTCCACTCTCTGCTGATGCGGGTGTGACTCAATGAAGTCAGTGTTGGTACTCTAAGTACCTATTCATCCATTGTATTTTCAATAGGTGAGTAAAAAAAATCCGATGATTGTCAATCAAATAAATATAAGATCATACGAAAACGGAAAGTAAGCGGAAAATCAATACTATTTATACTTAGGTGCTTACCTATCACACTATTCAAACAACTTCGAGAGGGCTTTCGTTGCCCAGTTCAACAATAGAATCTACAAGGTGCTTACCTAAAAAGAACAATCGCTAGGAAAACTTCAATAACCACTATCCCACTACTATTATACATGTCAAAGTTTGGATGTTTGTGTTTCAATCACGTCAAAACCACTGAACCAACTTGAATGAAACTTGGCATATATTTAGTTCGTAACCTGGATTGACATATAGGCTACTTTTTATCCCGAATAATTAACAGGATCTACAGGATAAAATGAACGAAAAGGATTAGCAGCGCCAATTGGCAAGAGGATTTCATTGTCATGTCATGTCACGTCAGTTTGACAGGGCGTAGTACTACCTCTTTGGTCTAACAACTAGCGTTTGACATTCCAGTAGGTACGAGTTCGGTGTAATGAGGTGTAATGTCAAGTTTGTCAAAGAAGTATCCGCTCGGTACACACACAGATAATATAATGTACACGGAAACTGTAGACGCGTACCAAGTCGCGGGTAACTGCTAGTATATTAAGGCTACGAACTATAATATAATAATATATGCCAAGTTCCATCCAAGTTGGTTCGTAGTTTTGACGTGATTGAAACACAAACATCCAAACATCTAAACTTTAGCATTTATAATATTACTAGCAGTTACCCGCGACTTCGTCCACAAAAAAAATAAAAAAAAGTAGCCGATGTGTTATGTATAAGTTAGGTATGTATTAATTTAAATTTTTAACTTTTAGTACCTGTAAAAAAAAACACGCCACACCATCTTTTTGCACGCCCAGGAAGACTGGTAGACAATGCTCTTAGCATTAAGTCCTCCTAGCACTACCTATTTGTGTGAAATTTTAAAATAAATAAACAAATAAATGTGTTTGATCCAGGTTACGAACTATAATATATTCCAAGTTTCATCCAAATCGGACCAGTAAGTAGTAACAGCGTGATTGAAACACAAACATCCAAACTTTGACATTTATAATAGTAGTGGGATAGTGGTTATTGAAGTTTTCCTAGCGATTGTTCTTTTTAGGTAAGCACCTTGTAGATTCTATTGTTGAACTGGGCAACGAAAGCCCTCTCGAAGTTGTTTGAATAGTGTGATAGGTAAGCACCTAAGTATAAATAGTATTGATTTTCCGCTTACTTTCCGTTTTCGTATGATCTTATATTTATTTGATTGACAATCATCGGATTTTTTTTACTCACCTATTGAAAATACAATGGATGAATAGGTACTTAGAGTACCAACACTGACTTCATTGAGTCACACCCGCATCAGCAGAGAGTGGAATCGTCGCGTCGCGCGGCTGTCATGCTGTTCCCTGTCCCGAAAATTTAAGCCGTGTGGTCACCCTGCGGCTGCATCTCTATGCCGGAAACTAAAATTGCTATATTTCGATAATTGCTCTGTCTATTGTTCATTGTTGTATGTAGATATTTAGTAAAAATTTTTACTAAATGATAAGCTATATTACACGTCTCTAAGTTTTATAGTTTTTTTGTAAAGTTACTTTTGCGTTTTGGAAAGTGTTCAACCGAAAGTCCACATTAAAATGCTTATAACTTTTGATTGGTAAGTTTTACAAATTACTGATTTATTTTACAAATTGTATGAGCACTTCTACTAAATATTGACTGATTCAGAAACTTAAAATTCCAGTTAGTTTTTTTGTAAAACCGCAAAAACATTTTCGTCAATGTAGAACTGAGGGACCACTTTGTTATCGTGTTTTCGTCTCTCTGCAAGAAGAAGAAGGGCTGAAATTAAGTAGTTTTTTTTTACAAATCTTCTACTAAATATAGACAGTGAAAGAAGATGTGAATACTGATTAGATCCTTGGAACCCAGCATTGCATGTGTGGAACCGAGGGACCACTTTAAAATGCTTATAACTTTTGATTCGTAACTTTTACAAATTACCGGTTCAGTTTTACAATTGTTTGAGAACTTCTACTAAATATTGAGGTGCTCAGAAACCTAAAATTCCACTATGGTCCTTCCAGTGAAACGCTCATAGAATATTAGGGAGAACGCAAACCAAAGACAAAACGTCTTGTCGAACAGTTAGTGATGTGAAACTTCTCAGTAAAACTTTTTTAGTTACGATATGCTTCTTTTTATTTGCTGTTTTCGTTACTTGCTTATTTAATGAGAATCATCCTAAGTACTTAATAATATTATTAAGTACACTACATAATTACTTTATATTCTTATTTATTAAAAAAGCACAGTTCATTCTCTAGGTATATGCGTATAAAGCAATGTTTAATAGGTAGGTACTAAACAATGCTATAATAGATAGGTAAACATAATTTTATGCATGCGTGTTCGCTTTTAGAAGGCCGCTCGGCCAATTTAATTAATTAATTAAATTGTTTTAACGGCTGGTTTGCGAACCTATTAATAAAAAAACGTAAGAAAAGACTGTCGTGTCAATTGATGTGAGTTTCGTTACAACGAAAACAGCATATGACGAGGAAGCATTCATCATATGCTGTTTTCGTTGTAACGAAACTCACATCAATTGACACGACAGTCTTTTCTTACGTTTTTTTATTAATAGGTTCGCAAACCAGCCGTTAAAACAATTTAATTAATTAATTAAATTGGCCGAGCGGCCTTCAAAAGCAAACATGCATGCATAAAATTATGTTTACCTATCTATTATAGCATTGTTTAGTACCTACCTATTAAACATTGCTTTATACGCATATACCTAGAGAATGAACTGTGCTTTTTTAATAAATAAGAATATAAAGTAATTATGTAGTGTACTTAATAATATTATTAAGTACTTAGGATGATTCTCATTAAATAAGCAAGTAACGAAAACAGCAAATAAAAAGAAGCATATCGTAACTAAAAAAGTTTTACTGAGAAGTTTCACATCACTAACTGTTCGACAAGACGTTTTGTCTTTGGTTTGCGTTCTCCCTAATTAAAAGACAAAATAGAGTTCTGATTACTCCTTCTTCTTTTTATTTATGGTCTCTGTCTGTCATTTCGACTGACAATTTTGCAGTGAAATATTTGAAATAGTATTTAGTCATGTTAACTGTAATTTGTTTTGAAAGCAAAATAGTGGATTTTCCCTTCAAAACATGCGAACTGAATTCCATCAAATGATAAAAAAAATCATATTATAGTCACGATCTATAGTATTATAGTCGAAAAAAGTATATAAGTATTCTATCAGCATCTAGTTACCATATTACAAGCTTTGCTTAGTTTGGGACTAGAGGGCGTCGTGTGAAATGTCCATGAATATTTATTTATTTATTTATCTTTGTCCCTCTGAAGTGTCTGCGTAGAACCCATTTTTGGGCGAGCTAATACCGCATCAGTACATACGCATTTGTTGCACCTAACTACAGAGGGATAAAGATCCGTTGCGTACTGTACAAGCTTTGCTTAGTTTGGGACTAGAGGGCGTTGTGTGAAATGTTCATGAATTTATATTTTCAGGAGCACATCAGTCAAACCAATCGCAATCCCGTCCGATAGGGCGCGTGACTGACTACGACCCAATGGTATCAGAGATGCAACGATCCAATAACCATCTGCCTACCCCCGCGCCGCCGCCGGCACAGGTAACCGTTTATAAGATAAAGATAAGATAAGTTTTTATTTGTCCCCAATAGGTATGTACCATCAGCAAAAGTTCTACCTTACCACCTTAGGGGTGCATTTTCTGTAAACCGACTAGCCGTTAATCTTTGAACACCAATAGAAGCAAATTATTTCGGGTGTAAAAGTTATGAAAACAATGGGCCGTCATAAAAATAAATAGATGTTTATGTCTCTGGTTGGTCAAAATAAGAAGACAAAAGACAAAGGCGGGGTCAGGTAGCTAACTGCTTGCAAGCGAAACAGTTTCAAAAGTGGTAAGGCGGAAATTTTCGCGATAGTACATACAGGTATAAATACAGTAAGAACAGGTTAAGTAGCAATTCAGGAAGCTGCCCTGAAATGAAGAACCTGGCGGGAAAAGATATGTTACGCCGACAAAAGCGTAGCTCTTAAATTAGAAGAAGAAGAAGCAATTCTAAATAAGTCGGTTAAGACTTTCCCCAACTACCTACATCTTTCTAATTTTGACGTCTGTTGCTTTTTCTTTACAGAAAGTATACATAGCAATGTATGATTACGAAGCGATGGATAACGACGAAGTTTCGTTCCGTGAAGGAGATGTGATCTCCAACGTGTCGAGCATAGACGAGGGCTGGATGACGGGCCAAGTACTGCGCACCGGTAGGGCTGGCATGCTGCCTGCTAACTACGTGGTCGAGCGTCCCGCACAACCCTATTAGGTAACTAACAAAAATTATAAAAAAAAAAATATTATGGATTTTTTTACCCCCCACGCAAAAATGACGGGGTGTTATAAGTTTGACATGTCTGTATGTGTGTCTGAGACAACGTAGCTCCCGAACGAATGAACCGATTTTGAATTTTTTGTTTGAAAGGTGAATTAGTCGAGAGCTATGTTTGATGAAAATCGGTCCAAAATTCTAGGTTTTTTTTAATTTTAAATTTAAGTACTTGTTAATACAAACCGATGGCCCATCTTTTGTTAAGCGGTAAGCACTGCCTGTAACGATGCGTAGTCTCACTGAGCACGTCCACTGAAGTCGTGCCTTTTGATGCACTGCGCCCATCCCTCTGAGACATGTCGGTGTTAAGTGCATGTGCGTGTAATAGCACCGGCAGCCATACCCTGCAACCCGGCACACAGCAATGCGAGCATCACTGTGAGACATGTCGGTGTTAAGTGCATGTGCGTGTAATAGCACCGGCAGCCATACCCTGCAACCCGGCACACAGCAATGCGAGCATCACTGAGAGACATGTCGGTGTTAAGTGCATGTGCGTGTAATAGCACCGGCAGCCATACCCTGCAACCCGGCACACAGCAATGCGAGCATCACTGTGAGACATGTCGGTGTTAAGTGCATGTGCGTGTAATAGCACCGGCAGCCATACCCTGCAACCCGGCACACAGCAATGCGAGCATCACTGTGAGACATGTCGGTGTTAAGTGCATGTGCGTGTAATAGCACCGGCAGCCATACCCTGCAACCCGGCACACAGCAATGCGAGCATCACTGTGAGACATGACGGTGTTAAGTGCATGTGCGTGTAATAGCACCGGCAGCCATACCCTGCAACCCGGCACACAGCAATGCGAGCATCACTGTGAGACATGTCGGTGTTAAGTGCATGTGCGTGTAATAGCACCGGCAGCCATACCCTGCAACCCGGCACACAGCAATGCGAGCATCACTGTGAGACATGTCGGTGTTAAGTGCATGTGCGTGTAATAGCACCGGTAGCCATACCCTTCAACCCGGCACACAGCAATGCGAGCATCACTGTGCACACGACATACGTGCTAGTACTCAACCCGGACGAGCGAACACACAAGAAGCTCTACTACTACTAAAAATGTTACTATGGTGCCAGTTTTCACCTTTTTTTTTGATACTTTGTAACAAATACAAGTATGGAAAACCCGTTCAATGCTTTTTGATCAATTAACGTCGAAATACCAGTTTTTTTGTAGATCAAAAACTGGGTATTTTAGAAAATTTTGATATAAATAAATATTCATGGACATTTCACACGACGCCCTCTAGTCCCAAACTAAGCAAAGCTTGTAATATGGGAACTAGATGCTGATAAAATACTTATATACTTTTTTTTGTAAATACATACTTATAATACATAGTAACACCCAGACATAGAACAAACATTTTTGATTGCACACACAAATGTTTGTTCTCGGTGGGAATCGAACCCACGACCCACAGCACGGAAGGCAGAGCTATATCTGAATATATATGTGAATACTTATTTAGCAATCGTTTTTTTTTTCAGAACTCTACCAGTTCCGTGAAAATTGAATATGCGAAATGATAACCCGCTCATAAAACCAGTTAAATGGTAGATAGTTGCTTGATAACACCATTTTAACTATCACACGTTGTAGCATTTACCTTCTACTTTGAGAGAAAAAAATATCAAAGTAAAAAGTACAGAGATCAGTATCAGTATGATAGCTAAAACAGTGTTATCAAACAATTACATATCGGGCAAAAAAATATCTGTCATGATTTATTGTGATTCAATTAGATTTGGTTCAATCTTTTACTTTTAAAATGATTAAAAAAAACTTTTTGCATTCTTGAATACATTGCCACTAGTAATTAGCTATATATATATATATTTTTGTAATCGTTATATATTATAGTGTAAACGACAATTATCAAATCAAAATTTAAAACATATCTTGAAAAAAAAACTCATTTTATATAACTATTAAGATATAGCTTTATACTGGCTACTTTATAAGTTATATCATCGATTAATAATACAAGGTTATATACATTCTATTATGTATTAGTAATAAATATATTTAAAAGTCACAAAGTTATATTATTAAAAATATGTTAAAATTTTGACAGAAAAACTTCTGATGAAAGTATAAAAATTAAACAAACATTTTGCATTTAAAATACACACTTTTTGAAATTTAAAAACGTAAAAGTTATGATTAAAATTATAAATAATGACTTAAAAGTTGAGAGATATGGCATTTCTCCATTGTGAGTTCTCATGTGAATTTTTTTAAGATATCTACTTTAAGACATAAAATCATTTTACTTGGATTTTGTATCTGTATTTTATTGTTTAAGTATTATAGGCTAATACTTTGTTAATATCAGTTCATTAAATCTATTGATCTAAAGACCGATAACTTAAAATTACATTTTAAAAAAATATTGTGTGAAACTGTTAAACAGGGTGTACCTAATAAATAATTGTTCCCTTCTGTCACCCTAATCTGTGCCCCTTAGGGTGGGAGATGGGACAACAAAGTCCGATCTGTCACCCTAGCACACATGTCAGATGAAACTTAAAAATTTATATTTCAGATTAATTAGTAAAATTTGCTACTTACTCCATTTTTGCCAATTACATGGATCATTTTTATTAGAAAAAATTTTGTATTGTTTTCTTAAAATCGTAAGTGCTTAAACTGTAAGCAGTTAAGTTTTTGAACTGATGTAAACATTTCCCCTTGTTATATTGTTATTTTTAAAACTATATATAATAAGTACGCCGTACGCTTTGTACATAAACTAATTTTTATGGAACAATAATTTTTACGACTGTAAAATTATATTTTTATACAATTTCGGTGTAATGTACCAAGAGATTATAAGCGCTTTAGTACCTATAACTATGGCTATAAGTATTTTATACAAATTTTAAACACCCGACTTGCTTTAATTTTTGATTCGCATTGACAAATTGATTGACGTAAAAATCATCAAAATTGGCCCACGCGTTTGGTCTCTAGAACGCCACAAAGGAACAAACATACATAAGCTGATAAACACATTACCCTCACTTTGCGCGCAGTCGGGTAAAATACTGCTTTGCAATATTGAATTGGTATTTAAATTATTATTTCTTAAAATTGTGGATCATCAATACAATTTTATATCCATACTGCCTTAAACATCGCTTAATGCTCTACGATAAACAAAAGTGCCTAAAACGTCAGATAACTAAAAAGGTTAAAAAAATCCAGTGAAGTAAAAATTTGGTACTCAGAAAACACATTCCGTACTCAGAAAACAAGTTGAAAAATGACGATCAAAGTTATAGAACTCCATTACACTTTGCGGTCAGACCGGAGTTTTAAATCAGCTTTTCCATAGCTAGATAAGATAGAGCGTAGTTTTATTTATTTTTTTAACAAATAAAATTGTTAATACATCACATTAAGGCTTCGCATGGAGATTTATGTATGTGCCTTTAACTGTTTAATAAAATTTATAAGCAATTTTGACTTTTATTTACCCCAAACCCAAAATAAGTAGGCAGGTACTAGACTTAAAATCTAGTCTAAATTATTTTATTTTCTTGTATCTCGTCTAGAACGTTTTTGCAAAATTTAATTTAGTTTGTGTAAGATGATAGTTCAGAATGAATTTATATAACAATCAACTCAAAAGGAGAGAACTTAGTAACTCCTGAAATATTAATTAGGTACCTAGGGCTGGTGATTATCTGGGCCAGCGAATCAGTATTGCTATTCAGCGCGGCAATGCAGCCAGTGTCTTGGGCACGCTTCCGATTGGTACTGATTTGGATCAGTTGAGCTATCTATAAATCGTTTGCAACGGTGTGTAGATAGCTCAACTGCTTCATGTGTATTTTGTACATATTATAAATACTATATTAGTCATAATTTTCTTTGTGAATAAATATTATACCTACCTAAAGAGATAGAATAAAAATTGTTTGCGTTTATAAAATTACCTACTTAATACATAGTTGTTTTTAAAAGAAACAAAAGTATGGGTTTTATATACATTTATTTACTACCTTTATAATAAACTCTTAAATAATTCACTATTATAATACTCCGTTATGCAACTTCGCTAGACTCCATATCTAAGCATCTTTGAAATGGGTACAAACTTACAAAATTTCACAAGACTTTTAGGCACATACAAGGCACAAGTATCAAGCTTAAAAAATACATTTCCAAGTTAGTTCTAACCTGCGAATTGCGCTGTTTCAATAAAAATAGTTATAACCATTTATAGCGTAATTCCACCTAGTATTATTCAATTTGATGGAAAAAGTTACACGCGTATCAAAATGTCAATTAATAGCCATTTTGAAGTTGTTGAAAGAGCGCAATTGAAAAGGAGGTTTTTTACGTACGAATGTCCGTTAGTAACTTCAACCGTCGGATTATTTATCTCATTGGATAATAAGCGACCAATGAATACTACTAAAGGATGCTCATATCTATTCACAAGAAAGAACTACTACATAATGCTTGATTCATAACTTAAAAAAATATTATCTTAGTGCAACTAAAACTAAACAGAAATATCAATAGGTAATTAACCCTAACAACTTAAAATACCGCCTTTAGGCCAACTGCCTATTAAAAATAAGCAAAAATATATTTTTAAAGCTTTAATCATACATAATTCTTAAACGTAATAAAACATAGAGATGCCTTTAAAATAAAAACAATTTGAAGTCAATTTAGACCTTTAGAAAAACTTTTATAAACATACAAAACCACTAAACTTATCAAAACAAAGAAAATATAAATAATGTTTTTAACAGGGGTTCGACTATTACAATATGTAAAATATTTCAAATAGAGGCAGCACATGGCCCACCTGATGTTAAGCGGTTCGACTTAGGCGTGGATAAGTCATAGCGAAAGATGGCACTGTTTAAACATTTTTTTTATTCGAGTGATAAATTCCATTAGGCTGGTTTTCAGGTTAATAAGTTAGATTTCGCCAACATACATTATTATACCTTGGTTAGTGTATAAATAAATTCCACAATACATTGCACAAAATCGTTTTAAACGAATAAATATTACAAAATATTAAGGCAAGTTGAAGTCTTATCGGCGATAGCGATTTCTTTTAGAAAATGAAGTCTTTTTTTATAAATTTTTTTTGAACCAAGCGTTAACTTTTATCGGTAACTCCAAAAATATTCACAATTTTTAATTGAAATTTATTGTTACTTTATAATAAATCTTACATAAAAATGTATTTTTTGTGAATAAATCATAATTTTACTTTTTACAATCTAATTTTATTAAAAATATACCTATTAGACTTGCACTTTGGTCATACTAAATAATAAATCTACTCGTAACATAGAAAAAATAACAATTTGATTAGTAATCATAATCTTCACTCAGTAACAATCTAGATATATTCCTTGACATATAATCTAGATTTTATCTCTCTAGTATGTACTTTTCGGTGTTTACGGTCACTAGAACATTCTCAATGAACTGCCATCATCATCATCTGATGATGAAGCCGGTAATCGAGCTGAAGTCTGTTTTCATAGTTTTTTAAACTTATAAACTACTAGCAGTTACCCGCGACTTCGTACGCGAGTACCGTTTCCGTGTACATTATATTATCTGTGCGTGTACCGAGCGGATACTTCTTTGAGAAACTTGACATTACACCTCATTACACCGAACTCGTACCTACTGGAATGTCAAACGCTAGTCGTTAGACCAAAGAGATAGTACTACGTCCTGTCAAACTGACGTGACATGACATGACAGTGAAATCCTCTTGCCAATTGGCGCTGCTAATCCTTTTCGTTCATTTTATCCTGTAGATCCTGTTAATTATTCGAGATAAAAAGTAGCCTATACGTCAATCCAGGTTACGAACTATATATATGCCAAGTTTCATCCAAGTTGGTTCAGTAGTATTGACGTGATTGAAACACAAACATCCAAACATCTAAACTTTCGCAGTTATAATATTAGTAGGATAGGATAAATCTGTCTATCAATCTAGTATGTTTTTAGTTGTTAGTAGCGCACAGCAATAGTGCGTTAGTATCGTCGACTCTTTCCAGTCGGTATGTAGAGTTGTCTGGAAGATGGCGTACTAGGTCGTCGGTAAGCCTCACCCGCGCTCCATTCGGGCCGGATACCAGTACCGTTTCACAATCCTACAACAATATATTAATAAATATTAATGGACATTTCACACAACGCCCTCTAGTCTCAAACTAAGCAAAGCTTGTAATATGGGAACTAAATTACTGATAACTTATGTACAGTTTTTCTTGTAAATACATACTTATAATAGATAATAAGATCCAGACAATAATGAAATGAAATTTATTTGTCAGAAACATGGTATAAATATTCTCACATTTTACCAAATGATGAAATTTTTTAAATTAATTTACCCATTATAAGTTACCTAAATTCCATTAAAATAAAATGTCACACAATATTCATAACAAAAATAATATAAACAAACATCTATGTTTGCTACACACAAATGTTAGTTCTCAGTGGGGATCGAACCCACGACCCACAGCACGGAAGGCAGAGCTATACCGACTGAGCTGTGACGCCTGTCACAATATAAATAAATAAATATTCATGGACATTTCACACGACGCCCTCTAGTCCCAAACTAAGCAAAGCTTGTAATATGGGAACTAGATGCTGATAGAATACTTATATACTTTTTTTTTGTAAATACATACTTATAATAGATAGATACTAGATGTTATAAGTACCTTAGCGCAGTCATGTGCGAGATCCTTCAGTTTGTGCAATAGTTCGTGCGCGCGGCACGAGTGCAAGTACAATGCACTGTAGATGTTACTACCACTCGGGCACACGTACACAGTTAGCCGTGGTTCTATGCGTCTGTAACAAAGTGGAAATATATAAAACAGGAGTTACAACCCGCGACTTCGTCCTGTTACTTTGAATAAAATTAATACTGTTAATCCAGGTTACAAACATACAGGACTACTTGTCGACCGTTCTCTCGAGTGGAAAATCTAAACGGCTCTAGTCAAGGAAAGACTATGTAACGAGTAACGGTTTCGAGAAATCCCCTTCGCAGGGGCAACACGCAGGGGAATTCTAGAATAAGCCGAAAATAAGATATATTTTTTTTAATTAACCTGTCTCGTCCCACTGCTGGGCAAAGGTCTCCCCCAGAGACTTCCAATACTCCCTATCCTGAGCCTCCTCCCACATCTCCAAATCTATCTCCAGAATAAGATATTACATTTATAAAATTTCAAAAAATTTGATTATTTTTAAGAAATTTGATTTTTTATGAGTAAAAAGTGGCTTCGGAGCTGTATAAATCATCTTTAGATGCAAAGGTATCTTTATTAAAATAGATATATACTTGGCGTGCAATGCGTTGAATAGACGGATGCCATCAGCTAGTCCACATATTTGTATGATGTCGTCACGGGATAGTCTGAAACAAAAAAATTCCCATTTTATTGATCAAAACAATAACTGTATACAAATAATAATAAGAAAATAGCATTTTTAACAAAAAAAAATTATTAAAATGAACTCTGAATTCTAAATGCTAGAGATAGAAAACAGAGTTCAGATACAGAGCCATACAAAGAGGTAACGTTGCCAGCCTTTTGGGCACCCTGCCTACAAAAAAATTGTAATATGATAAGTTTCAATCGACTTCATCCGATTTATGGCGTTTTTCATGGTCTATGGTAGAAGCACTTCGTGACTAGACTTGCTTAGTCAGCCTTCATCGATTATATTATCTAAGTTAAGCGACGTTCCGCGGGTCACTATTTGGATGGGTGACTGCTAGTGGCACTTACATATGAGCTTCCAAGCTTCAGAGGGCACGTTCAACTGTCCCGGCTCTGGCAGTCGTTAAGCAACGGAGGCCTTAAGGCGGCCTAATAAACTCCGTCACCAGAGTTGGCCCCTAACTCATAAGAACGAAAGTTTTGTGTTTTTTTTTTTCATAATTCATAATATCTTTATTCAATAAATTTCAGGTGTGATACAGGATCTTAAAAAATAGCATATGTTTCACTAAAACCTGCCTTTACAGGCGTATGAATAGGAAAAATAAGTACATAAATCATTCTCGTTATAAATTAGTCCTACCTATATTTTATAGTCAAAGAATTCATTTATGCTATAAAAGCATTTTTCAGCAAGCCATTGAGTCAAATTGGATTTAAATCTATGAAATGTTATAATTTTCAAATTGAACGTTACCTCAGCAAGTCAGATCCGGAAAAGTTGGCGAAAGTATTAGCGTGTTGCGAGAACCGATGCCGCGTCAGCCAGGCCTGGGTTTCAGTGGCGGATGCCTCTTTTGATAACCCATAGTTCTGTAAACATTATACGGGTTTGGTCATATATTCATGGACTTTACACACAACGCCCTCTAGTCCCAAACTAAGCAAAGCTTGTAATATGGGAACTAGATGCTGATAGAATACTTATATACTTTTTTTTTTGTAAATACATACTTATAATACATAGTAACACCCACTTATAATACATATTCCTCCTTCCTATCCGAATTAGTACAAAAAATGTATAAACAAGTAATTAAACGGTGTGTAGATAGCTCAACTGCTTCATGTGTATTTTATATATATTTTAAATACTGTATTAGTCGTAATTTTCTTTGTGAACAAATACTATTACCTTTAAAAAAAAATAAAGTATCGATCATCATCATCTTCATCATCGATCATCTTGACTTGCTGGATCAATGGAAAAACAAAGGTGTAAATAACTTATTAGCAATTTTTACTTTAGTAATTAGCTGTCTTTTTTCCATTATCTAAATTTTTTTTTTTTTTTTTTTTTTTCATTTATTTAGTGCACATTATTTCTAAAGAATGTACCCTAATATGATTACAATCTAGCCACAACGTGGGCTAATAAGTAATTTAAAATTAACTTAAATTGCTAGAATTGCTAAATCTAAGAACGTGTCCATTAACACGTTTCTTATTGTCTCTATTTAGGATTTAAGGGAAGACACTATGTTCATGTGTTCTTTAGTTTGTTTTCACTGAATTTCACTTATTTATTACACTAACTCAAAAGGTTTTTTCCTTTTGAGCCTTCTTATTAAGTCCGTATTGTCAAGGAGCTGGATCGCCTCGACGTTAACATGATGATGAAGCCATAGTTCATGTGCTTCTGCGTATTTTTGAATAACACTAGCGACAAACTCGATTTTGCTGGTGGAGATCGTCATTTCTGATGTACCACGGGGCGTTCACTATTCCCCTCCGCACTTTATTCTGGAATCGCTGGATGATTTGAATATTGCTCTTTCTGGTACAGCCCCAGAGCTGTATACCATAAGTCCATACTGGTATAAAGACTTGTTTGTAAAGTAGTTCTAACTCGTCTTTTTTATTCTTGACGTGAGCTTTCCAGCGTAGCTTCGCGTCAAGCGTCATGCCCAAATATTTTGCCGTATTTTCATACGGGATGAGCTTCTTGTTGATAGAGATGGGAAGATAGTCATCTTTTTTGTTACTTAGTGCTTAGTAAAGTGTGTTTCTGATATAAGATACACATCTATGTATTAATCATTGCTTGGCCTTGTACATAGCGGGCTTAGTGCTATTTTCAATTTTTTTCAGACGCTCATCGAAGGATGTCATAAACCTTAGTATTTCATCCAGCTTACTATCTGATTTTGTAGTCTGCTCGTTACAATGATTAGCGATTGTATGTTTAGCAGCCGCTTGTGCGTAGGACACATTTTTGTGAGTGGTGCTAGTGGCCCTTGCACCACGGCTTTGATGGTTAGTTATTGGAGTTTTGTCACTTATTAGCGTTCCAGTGACTTTTTGTGGCTGCCCGGCTAGTGGTTTCTTAACTGCCTTGCTTCTTATTTTTTGAATTTCTTTGGCGATCATGCAACCTCTGTAGTTAGCCGGATGTGCTTCTCCGCAATGAACACATTTTGGCTTGTCTTCTGCTGGTTTTTTGCAGTCTATAGTTAGGTGCTTCCCTGTGCATTTGACACACCTTGGTCCTTTGGCACAATATTTTTGTGTATGCCCATAGGCCTGACATCTCTTACATTGAGGGACCAGTTTTGTAGACTTGAGCGGTTGGATATCTATCATGCACCCAAGTATATATTTGATATCATACACCTTCCTGATTTCTTCTTGGTTATTGAAGGTCAGCATAAACATGTTGAGTGGCTCCTTACTTTTCCAGCTCAGTTTATTGACCGCATCTTCAATCTTATAACCTTTACTTTTTAGGTCTTCTATGATTCTCTCTGGTTTGCAAGAGCACGGTAGTTTTTTAACCATCACTCTTATTGGTCTCTCTTGTTTGTTTTCGTAAGAGTGCCAGAGGCAGTCATTTTCTGTTAAAGTTTTTGTGATGCACCTGTATGATTCTTCATCACACGAGTTAATTTTAACACAGTCACCGCTCATCAATTTTATATTGAAGGTGGCTGCTGGTTGGTTTTCTATCAGAAAGTCATAGAAACTTTGGTAATTGTTAACTCCATCCACTACTATGGGTGGTGGAGAGGGGACCTTCTTAGTTTTTTCTGTTGTAGCTTTGTTGGCTTCTTGAGGTGAGAGTGAAGGTGAGGTGTTCAATTTCCTTTTTTTCCTCGACTTAGTTCTTATCCACTCCGTTTCTCTAGCAAGTTCTTCTTCGTCGGTTGCATATTCAACGCCGGCGGAAGAAGTTTCCGTGGTAGTAGTAGAAGTTTTCACGGGGTTTTTTTCCGGTACCTCTTTGTGTTGCAGTAGACTTTCAATTTGGCTTTGCAAGACTTTTACAAGATCTTGTAGTCTTTTACATTCGTTTTTTTCTTCTTGATAGTAGCATTTCGCTTCCATAAGTTCTTTATATAAGAGATGTTCAGTTTCAGTTTTTAACTGTATGTTTACTTGTTTATTAGGTGAAGCCATTGTTCAGGCACGTAATAACGTCGCCTTAGCAAAATGATTTGCTGTTCGCGCACATTCCTTACGTGATGACTGACAAGACTGACATTATCTAAATACCTTCTAATTTTTTTTCCACTTTATTTGGGACGGATAATATTATTTTGTTTGTTTATACAACTTATATCAGTGACAGGATTCAAAAGACTAATAATATTTTGTTTGAAACAGCTAACTTTGCGATTGCCAAGATCCCGCCACTGTACTGTGAAGGAGTAGTTTAGTTACCTTATCAGGATCCTCGGTAGGCTGAGGCAAGTCCGGCAAAATGGTGGCTGGGGAGTGACATTGCGGTGAATTCACTTTAATCTCATTGCCGCTGCAAATTCAAATAAATTAGCTTCAGTAATAATTCGGTAATAGACAGGAGTCGCAGCTTAGTCGGTATAGCTCTGCCTTCCGTGCTGTGGGTCGTGGGTTCGATCCCCACCAAGAACAAACATTTGTGCGTGGAAAACATAGATGTTTGTTCTATGTCTGGGTGTAACTATGTATTTACAAAAAAAAAAGTATATATAAGTATTCTATCAGCCATCTAGTTCCCATATCACAAGCTTTGCTTAGTTTGGGACTAGAGGGCGTTGTGTGTAAAGTCCATGAATATTTATTTATTATTTACAAAAAAAAAGCATATGAGTATTCTAATTTAGTTCCCATATTACAAGCTTAGTTTGGGACAAGAGGGTATTGCATAAAATGTCATAAATATAAAAAACAAAGTTTGTAAAACATGTGTAAAAGGTAACATATAAATTATCTAGATTAGATGCAAAGGCCCAGAATTTTTCATTCTTTGTGTTAAATCATTGTTTACGTAGATCAATGCCAAAACTTTTGAAACTAAATATAGACGACCTTCATACACATTTATTTAATCAAAGCTAATCACAACAATAATCTTCCTGAATGCTAAACTTAGTTTTAATAAAAGCTGGTTTTAACGTTTCAGTGTTTCCCGGCTCTAGCAGTTGTTAAGCCACGACGGAGACAAAACAGCAGAGTTGCCCACTAATACATACGAACAAATGAAACAAATTTAAGAAATTTTAAATATTAGGTGCATACTCACTCTTGGCAGAATAATGGCTTCATTTGGGGAGGCGAAGCCAGGATCGCTGTAAAAAAAATTTTACTCTATGGTCCATATTCGCATTTACTGATCAAGCACTGATCCGGAGTCAAGCATAGAAAATCTATGATTGAGTAACAACTTTTTTGACAGAATATGAGCCTAAGTTTAGACTTCTGTGGTCTCGACTTAGGCATATAGGCACTACATAAAAAAAGGTTTGATATCATATAGACTTTCCACTGGAGCTCTATTAATTTTAATAGTAGTTTATTGGTAAAGACCTTGTAATGGTTACAGAGGGGTGCATTGTTATTGTTACAGAGGGGTGCGGCATGTAATTGAGACATTGTAGGGTAAACTGTGTATTTATCTTAAATCCAAGTGAGTATAGTAGTCACAAGTGTCACAATGGATCTTTGTTCTTCCGATGTATCCGCGCAGAAATAATTCATGGGTCGAATGGGGGTTAGAAGTTTTTCAACACAACAGTACATGCGCAATCGTTTGTTGCACCTAACTTCAGAGGGATAAAGATCCATTGTGTATACTGTAGGTTTATAATTACCTGGAGGCGATTTAGTGACAACCATTGGGCTTGGCACTGGTTTCGGAGCCACACTGTAACAAGAAAAACAAGGTGTTTAGGTACATTTTTTTTTTGAGAAATGTGAGGTGATAAAATAAGATGCTCTCTCGAATACCTATTAAATCATAACCACTGCCTACCGCATAGTATTGGTGGGAAAATTAACAGATCAGCAATTCAAGGTTAATTTTAAATAGTTTATAAAAAGACATAAATACCTATTTATTGTCCAACTAAAGCAACATATTTTGTATTAATAATAAATTGAATCTAGGTAGAAATTACTGTATTTTATTTGTACATCAATGTTTAAACTTCTACGGCCAAACTTGTTGCCTTTGTCAGAATAGAGAAACTATTAGCTAGAATCTCAACAGAGGTTAAATAATTTGCTGTTCTTATTAAAGAAGTGGTAAATATGATTTAGTAAATATACACGCTGTCTATATTTATATTGATTGTTTATGTAGTCAGCTGTGTCAAGCCTGTATTTCAAAACAAACCATTTAGCTGTTATTAGACCAGTTAATTTGGTTCCATAATGCGCAATGATTGAAAATACAGTCGAAAACGCAAAGAATCGTCAACAAGCTAGCTTAGATCAGGTGCGAAGCAGTAAAATCCAGATATTTACGGTAAACGTGAACGCCGACATTGTACCAGTACATTCGCCGCGCGGAACCTTCTAGCCAGTTCTGTGTACGTAGCAGGGTCCGCATCGATTTCCACCTCAGCTCGGAGGAGGGAGAACTTCATGCGCCAACCTCTAGCCTCCAAACCATGCACGAACCGCGCTTTCAAGTACACCCCTCGACCAGAATGGCGCGCACTAAGTCTCTGCTCGAAGACGAGCATTATTCTCTTCGCGTCAGCTGTAATCCTGTCTCGTCAGGTTGAAGAAGATGAAGGCACCAGATCCTAGGCGGAAGGAGCGCCCGCGTACAACCATAGCTTCACAGCAATACCCCACAACAACCATTTGTAAAACGAACTGAACGGCACAAAAAACTACGTCCGAACAGTTATTTATCCAACATTATTTTACGCAAACACACTTTGAAACAGATCGCGGTTCGTGCTGTTCAAATAAAACAACAAGAGACGCGAGAAATATCAAAGAAAAGACGATGTATTGATTTCAATGAATGCGAAATAATTTCGTAAACAGAAATGAGTTCACGACGCACGGCGGAGAGCGAATGACTGACTGAAGGCAAAGCGCGCTGATTGGTCGAATAAATTGCGGCTAGTAGGCGCGTTCCATGATTGGATCACAACCGGTTCGAGTCGGTTTGTGGAGGCCGCGGGCGGCTACGATCGGTGCATCGAGCAACACGTCACTGAAACTAGTGATGTGACGATGGTATCGTTTTGTATCGATATTTTTTTAGTATAATCCATAGAGGTACTTTATACCTTATCTGTATACTTGCTGCGGACAAATAAAGAATTATCTTATCTTTATCGCGCAACTTATTGAACCATTACTGCCATGTAGTTATGTTTGTAATAAAAACTATTCATAGAGCTGAGTGTAGGTACAGTGCAACAAAACCAAACCGGATTCATACGGTACCTTCGTTTTGTCCAATTAAATGTAATTCGAAGCTGTACCAGAAAATACTAGCTTGCGAATTAAACTGGGTTTTATCGCCCATTTCCCATCTGCGAAACTCGTTGCAGTTACGACTCGCTTACGAAAGCTGTAATAAAACTGCATTTATGAGATATTTTATGTTTATAAGCGATAATTATTATCTTGCAGCCGACTTATCTTCGAAGCGGTTTCAGTTTGATCAATGAATATAGGTAAGCATGAAATTACTTTTTAATGGGTTTAGTAGACACTTATTTATGGATATTTATAATGTACCATCTAGGATTAAACATGATGATGATAATTTACAGTTTGTTTAGCGTAAAAACAGCACAGCACTACTGAAGCACTAGACTCATAACGACTACATACACTTGAATACATTGTGTTTCCAGTGTTTCATACCCGCTCCAGACCTCAGACAACATTATGTTGGATAAAATTAGTTCAGTCATCATTGGTTTACATTACACAATAGTTACGAAAACAGTTATGAATATGAGTGTGACTGGGTAATGGGTATGCAAGTAGAGGAAGACCGAAGAAGTGGTTGGTTATCTTGTGTGACCAAGTTTGAGTTACAGAATCCCTGGTTTGATTTGGCTAGTCTAGGGCCTACATTGTTGATTCAACAATGAAATCTGTAACTTTCTCATCAATTCTGTCAGAGTTCACCAATTAAAAGCACCATACGAAAATAGCGGCTGGTCTAGCGAGCTATACGGCTTGTCCATTCCCATCCTACCTTGCCCAATCCGAAATATACTAGACTAGATTTTATCACATCAAATGGTATACATTTCAACCTTTTTTGATTGCAGTTTTGAGCATTTTGCGTAACTATATTATCAGAAAATATACGTAGGTAAGTATCTAAATTCCCTATCTCTACATGTTTAGCGTCTGTTGAGGTTTTACTATTACAAACACACCACGGGATGTAGATGACCTGATCCTGTAGTTCCTAGGACATTTTAGATGGAGCAGACTTGCCGAGCACCTATAGCATCCTCTCAAATTGTATCTCTTGTTAATTATACACATGTTGCACATAAAACAGTTATTTCGGATTTCACTTGTTTGTTTCAGTTTAATCGTATTGAAGACTGCCAACAAAACGCAATGTTTTATTTGTGTATTTTATACAATTGCTAAAATCTTGCACGGTTTTATCAACAGTGAATCGGCTTTTCATTATTTGTTTCTGATCCTATAATAGCCATACCTAACCTACTAGTAGTCCTTGTATTGTGGGTACGAATACGTCACCACAACATAACAAATGGTATTACGGATGGTATGGCAACATACCATACCTAGCACCCAAACAAACTGGAATCAAATATTATGCAAACATCGATCTTGGAATCCAACATCTTTCGCCAGTTTACCTACATGTTTATGTGAGTTAGTGATCAACTCAACTCTGGTCATAGAGTTCTTAGGCCGCCATAGATAGAACTGCATAAATGCAACCTCTAAAGGTAAGATTTGACAGGACAGAGTCATCGACCTCAGTTCTCGTGCATTCTAAATAAGACTGTACAGCTGAGCGCGTACGAATCAAGTTTAGAGATTCCTTTTTGTTACAAAGATTATGCAGTGTACATTTGACCAAGGAAAGAAAGGACAATTTCTACAAAAAAACTAGCTATCACACCATCATTACGAGTTCTGAACGATCACTGATGTCATAATTCACCAGCTGCTAAGCCCTAACATTCAAGTATCTGGTACAAATGGTTCTCAAGTCATCAATGCGCTCACGAGTGCATATTGTTATCTATACCATCAAAACGAGACAGGATAAACAGAACTGGCCAAAACAGGTTGGCAATATCGGAAACCGCAGGCTGAATCTAAATATAGATGTGCAAACGAAATTGAACGTGCTCGTAGCGACTGAAAACCGGTTCGCCAGGACGAATCAATTCGGGAAGTATGGGTTGTTATGTAACTGATCTAATAAATGGTAATTTAGGTTAGTAAGTCCGAATGAAAAAGGTGATATATGGTATGAAAACCGGGATGTGGGGAAAGAAAAACACTCGAATGTAGACAATCACAGTGATTACAAACAAAAGCACTGCATAGAGCAAACGAAGTTATTAAACCTGATGACAATTAGGACTGAATCTTCGCGTACTTATAAGAAAAGACAAAAGGAATCTAACAAAAAGATGACAGCAATACAAACAATGTAGCTAGTAAGTCTAATCGCAGGATGTAGTCTCTTAACGACCAAATAGAGCATAAATTGATACTAAGGACTTTAATAAACAGCTGTGGTACCCCTCTATAAATAGATTCATAATTATGTCTATGTGACGAAGTTCGAACATTTGTGGCATGGTGTTTTGGTAGCCCTCCGAGCTTAAAAGTTTGATAGTTCAAATCATTGGCTCCTTCGAAGACAATCTCAATACTAGACAAAGGGCTTCCTCTCTTCCCTACACTACTGGTCACGGTCCCTTGCTAAATTAGATTAGTCATTGTAAAATACATCTAGGTCGTCCCTCCATTCCACCGCTTTTTTGGTCTACTTCGGGGGTCATTTCTACCAGTTATTACAGAAACAAATTGCTAAAAAACAATTCATGCCATTGAGCAACGCAATGTTAATTGCGCCGATTAGGGCCCATCCCGACTATTCCCGACGGATGTATCGAATGAGCCTATTGTTGTTTCTGTTCTATTTCTGAGCATGCCTCAACTTGCTGCTCATTCTTAGTGTTCTGCTCTATTGTAACGGTTTCATTCAACTTTTGTCACTGTGGTGTGTTGAGTTGAGACGGGTTATGGCCATTTCGTACCTTCTATTGTTATGCAAATCACAATTTGAAGTTCCATATTAAATTGATATCCAGTACCCTCGTTCGTATACGGTTCAACGAACAGCAAAATTTAGGGAAACGTATAGGCATGTGAAGATCTAATCTTATACTGCACGCTCCTCCACAGCATTTTTAAAATCAACCGGCGGTCGGCCCCCTGATTATAATTGTTTATCTTTTGGTACCACCAGAATCTAAAAAAATACAATCAAAATGACAGTTTATCCAGTAAACTGACATTCTGTTTGTAATTTGTCAGTCTAATGGTATCAAAATTTAGCCATAAAACGATCTAATCGCACCTGCTATCTGGTCAAATCGAGATATAGTCCTAAATCTTCCGACCCCATGCCACGGCCACGACATAGAAGCATCTTTATGTAACAAAGTTGCTTTGAAAGCAACATTTAAGTGAGGACTTAACAGTTCCGAAAGCCCAAGAATAAAGCCGTCCGTTTACTTCAATATCATACTATTTAGCATCAAACTAACAAAATGAAAGGTTCGATAAAGTAAAATTGGATACTCGTGTCTGGCCAGTTACTAGCCGGCTAAAACCGCTTATTTGGGGACGGTGGAGGTTCGATTTCTAACATTATGATGGTAGTGATACACTGTTGCTACGATTAACCGGTTCGGTTTGCAATTTTGCATTTACGGAGGTTGTATGTAAACAACAGATTTTCTGGATTACAATGTATTCAAACAAGACAAATAAAACAATGTCTTACTAGGCAGCAATATGTTAGCAACCTATTTTATTAATACATCTTTGTCGCAAGGACTAAATATTATCAGTTCGACCCGTGATCATGGCCCATAACAATAACTAAATATCGGAAAGCAATCAAATTACTATTATAGTCATAATTTTCTTTGTGAATAAAGTGTTTAAATAGTAAGTACCTAATATTTATTTAGTTCATCAAATTCAAATAACATTAAAGAAACACATAATATGTCGTATTAGTACTATGAAATAATTTATATTTGTTAATACAATAAATAAAATACAACAATAAAAATATTTATTATATTTGTAATAAAAAAAACTGCTAACAAAATTGCTGTATTATTCATTCGTACCAAGAACAACACTAGTAAGTAAGGAGGTATACAATAACGCAGTTTGTATTGTAAGCCGCTAGAGGTCGGGTCACAGAAGGTCGACGTGGTTAGTTCAATTGTACTGAACTATTCTTAGATGCGGCGAGAAAGTGTTTTATTGAAGCAATAAACACGCACGGAATGTCTCATGTACTTATTATGCCTGTTAACTAGGTAGGTACTAGTTGTAGAATGTTAATAGAGATAATTGAAATGAAACTATATTCTTAGTAAATCTAGAGTGCTTAAAAAATTAACTCCTGCTACAAAACATCCTGTTGCCTTTTATGGATGTCATTAGTTCATTACGTCTCAGAATGATGTACCTACTTAGTGTGATGCCTCACAGTCAATGAGCAGTAGATTGTGCTCTATGAAGTAATTCTTTGAAGTAACCGCTTAAAATCAGGTGGCCATTTGTTCCATTAAAATTACACGAATTCGAATGCCATCCTTGCACCTCTAAGTTGATTAATTAAAATAAGGTCTGGCCTACAGGTCCAAGATAGCCACGACTGGAGAGAAGGAAAAAATGCCTTTGCATTGCAGTGGGGCACTACAAATAAAAACAATTAAAATATTGCAAATAATTGGATGAAGAATACTAGAGCACTAATTAGAATCTCAAAAAGATACAATTTTAAGAATATGTGTCCACTTTTTGTTTGAATTAGGCACTATTTTCAGAATAATAAGTGTCAGCTTTTTGTTTCAATTAGGCACTATTTTCAGATTAGATGACAACTTTTTGTTTCAATTAGGCACTATTTTAAGAATAAGTGTCAACTTTTTGTTTCATTTAGGCACTATTTTAAGAATAAGTGTCAAGTTTTTGTTTCAATTAGACACGATTTACTCAATTGAATATCTACCTACATCATTGTAAGTCCGTCTATCATAATAACAGACTGCATGGTAAGTCACACCCTAAAATTAGACCAATAAAACACAATTGAACATTGCATGAGCATGAAGATAGCATTTGAGTGATTGTGAAGAGGTACTTGATTCGAGTGGTGGGAAAACTCCTGATTTGTCTAATTCTCAGTAAAATAACAACCAGATATTTTATAAAAAAGAGTAGCAAAACAAAGGGTTGGCCTACCTGATGTTAAGCGCTTGTATTGCAATTGCATTGGTTTACGCTACCGTTATATTGTAGTTATTCGATCTGGTTCAGCTAAAAATCAGCGTTAAATTGCTTTTATCACTTCAACAATAATACTGAGCTGAGACCGTTTTGGCAATATATAGTTGTATATACTTTGATTTTTGTTTGTGTTACGTTTTTGTGTGTTGTCAAATAAAGTTTTATCTTTCTTTATTTCTTTCTTTCTGATTATCGGCATAAGTATATATTCATATTCATTTCTTCATTGCATACCTACGTGGTTTAAATAAAGAGCTTAGGTTTTAGCTAAAAGAACAGCCATGTATACTGTGGGGGCGCAGATTTCTGAATGACCCTAGTTTTACAGAGTAAATAATAAATAAATAAATGAACTTTTATTTCAGGCAACCAGTTATGCACAATGGCAAAAACATAGACCCATATTGATATATACCTTAAAACTAGCATACATATTATTATAATAACAACTTAAACACTTATTGGACACGTATAGAGAACGACGTGTGGCGAACGACGTAAATGAATCCTGAATCATAATTAACGTGCCTCACAAAGCCTGACACAACCACAACACAATAAGACCCGTTTCACACGTCCCGAAAGTATGGGCTTGCAGGGAATATTGTTATTATTTATTGGTATATAGATAGACGAGCAGCTTTCGCTAATATGTGTACGTCACACAGTGTTGAAACACTTCTATACATCATTTTAAAGTCACTGCCATTTCCCTTAGTCACATCACTATTGTCGTAATGCAGCATTTTGTTATATTGCAGCATGCAAATACTTAATATTACTTAGCTCGAAAATTAGTAATTGTATCTTGGTAACCTTTGGGCACTGTTTTTGTCTTTAGATTTAGTACTTACTTTAATTTAGCTTATATATCATAATGACTGTTTGTGCCAAAATAATAAATAAATAAATAAATAAATCTTTTAAGCACTGTTTACAAGCACAAGCACACAAGCAATTACAAGCACATGACACTTAACATCTTTATGTCTCAGAGTGATGGGTGCAGTATAATGCGTCACAAGGCACGTCCTCAGTAGACGTGCTAAGTGAGGCAATGCATTGTTATAGGTAACGGCTTAACATCAGCTTGTTCCATCATTTGACAGGCGTCACAGCTCAGTCGGTAATGGCTCTGCCTTCCGTGCTGTGGGTCGTGGGTTCGATCCCCACTGAGAACAAACATTTGTGCGTGGAAAACATAGATGTTTGTTCTATGTCTGGGTGTTACTATGTATTATAAGTATGTATTTACAAAAAAAAGTATATAAGTATTCTATCAGCCTCTAGTTCCCATATCACAAGCTTTGCTTAGTTTGGGACTAGAACGGCGTTGTGTGTAAAGTCCATAAATATTTATTTATTTATAAAAAAACGTGTGAAAAATAACGAGTAAATGCCTATACACTTAGCCGCCGATGGTACCTGGCTACCGAAACGTGTGAAAAGGTTATAATAGTCATAAATCTTTAATCTACTACGCCGCACACTGCCCTAGTTGTAATGTAGTAGTTGATCAGTTGAAGACCTAGCTACGCAACGAACTATGCCAATGGCCGTAATGAACGTAAGTGTCGTGTGAAGCATTATACTTGAAGCGAGGACGATAATCTGTTACTTTTGCTGTCTTTTAGTTGATTTAGAACTATTGTATTACACGAAATAACTTAACACGTATATTTTTTTAATTAGCCTATTCTGTCCCACTGCTGGGCAAAGGCCTTCCCCTCTTCCCTCCACTCGTCACGGTCCCTCGCCAAATTAAGCCAGTCTTTTTTTTTCTTCTGCGTCCCTCTGAGAGATTCAGAGTTTTTGTTTTCCGATTTATTTCTTGCTTTATTTGTATATTTTCTACTCTACTCTTTCCTTAGTAGGACGAAAGGGAGATAACTAGGATTTACATAATCATTTACCTCATTGTAAACTAATACAATTCACGTCTTATTTTATCTTAGTTCTAATTTATACACATACTTTCTTATCTAGATTTTATATAATGCTGGTTTGATATATATATGACAAAATATATATATACAACAAATTTTATCTATCCTGTTTATTTCTTAGGCCAGTTAAATTAGGCCAGTCACTGTTAAAGACATCAAGGTCGTCTCTCCACCGCCGTTTCAGTCTTCCACCAACATTTCCATCACCGGGGATCGACTCTGTGCTAACCTTGGCCCACCTTTCAGGTTGCATACGGCAACATAGCACGTATATTAAAACGTAAATATGTTTTGTTGTGTTAAAAACGTAAGTTTTTCAGGTAGAAACAGAAATAATATATTCGTGGTGACGAACCGTGGTATGAAACCAATACTAATTTTATCGATAACCTGTCACATCACTATGTTTGATCTAGGTTGGATTTTTTTTTATTGTTGTGACAGGCAAGTGAGGTCGATGCATTCTACCGGAAACGGTATGTTTGAACAACTTTTGTCAGACATTGGGTAGGGTACAGATTTACAATAAGAGTACATAATATAAAAACTAATTTATAAATCTCAATGAAAATAACTTATATAAAATAACTTACCTTGTCTTACCTGTATTGTGGCAATTAGCTTGATGTTTCTGTACTAAACTAGTAAAAGCACCGGTGGTTTAGCGATAGCGAGATCGCCTTCCTACATCTCGATGGATACATAAATCTCAATGGATCCTAAGGTCGTGGGTTCAAATCCTATCGTGCACTAATGGGTTTTTCTACTCGTCTATATGCGCAATGGCAGTGCTCTCAAACAGTGAAGGAAAACATCGTTCAGAAACCCTTGTCTTAGTCAGCTCGGCACGTATTGTTGTCTCTCCTGTGGATAGACACTAGGCTGAGAGGATGGTATAGTGCTACAAGCCTACTGCATCTAAAGCATGTCCCAGGCACTGCAGCCTCCCGTACATCGGGGCATGGGGGACAACTGCCTCCTGACGCTGGATACATCATCTAGACTAGATGATAAGACGGTTATTGTAATTACTAAACTATTAGGTAGGGACTGTCAACAATAGAAATAGATTAACAAATTAAAATTGGCAAGTTATATTTTGGGAGCCTTTTGACAATTTTTTGTAAGTTTAGTTAAATTTTTATACTAATTTCAATGACAGAATTGCTCTTAACATTTAGCGACTACATTTACTTGGATTTCAGTCAATTTATTAATCGCTTTATGTAGGCGACTGTACACACGGCTACAGGTCAGGTTATACACCCAATACAAGCATAACTACGCTACATCGCAGAGAATCGTTGGAAAGAGAGCGCAATGGATGTAAGCGCGCGTCCCGCACAGAAACACTACCGTCCCACTCGCACAATTCCAAAAGCTCAAATTCCAAACAGTCTACATAATCTACGTAGTCTACATAATTACATTTCGTATGTAAAGGACTTACCACATTTCAGGAGAGTATGGCGGAGAGGTGATCAAAGATGGAGGCGGCATCATAGCGTCGTTGGATAACTGTTGACAAAGGGTTGACAGAAGGTCAAAGGGTTGTAAGTCATAGAAATATATAAAATGTTCTTCTTTGGGATTTGGGAGATCTAAGTTCGGGCACAGATACTAGTGTTTATTTAAGTTCACGTAAATAAATAAAATAAATAAATAAATATGCATGGACATTTCACACGACGCCCTCTAGTCCCAAACTAAGCAAAGCTTGTAATATGGGAACCAGATGCTGATAGAATACTTATATACTTTTTTTTTGTAAATACATACTTATAATACATAGTAACACACAGGCATAGAACAAACATCTATGTTTGTCACACACAAATCTTTGTTCTTAGTGGGGATCGAACCCACGACCCACAGCACGAAATAATTATGAAAGTGGGTTATATACAATATATTTACCGTAGATAGTACAGTGGCCTCACAGCCCGGCTGGTATTTCTCTATGTCAGAGCGAGGTCGACGCATCACCTTCTCTCTGTCTTGCTTGTGCTTTCGATCCGCACCCTTCAGTTTAAACACCTGGTAACAAGAATAGCATTTATTAATATTTAATTTTATTAATATTATTTTGTACATATTATATACTAGCAGTTGCCCGGGACTTCGTACGCGTCTACCTACAGTTTCCGTGTACATTATATTATCTGTGCGTGTACCGAGCGGATACTTCTTTGAGAAACTTGACATTACACCGAACTCGTACTGGAATGTCAAACGCTAGTCGTTAGACCAAAGAGGTAGTACTACGCGCTGTCAAACTGACGTGACATGACATGACAATGAAATCCTCTTGCCAATTGGCGCTGCTAATCCTTTTGGTTCATTTTATCCTGTAGATCCTGTTAATTATTCGGGATAAAAAGTAGCCTATGTGTCAATCCAGGTTACGAACTATATATAAGTATGCCAAGTTTCATCTAAGTTCGTTCAGTGGTTTTGACGTGATTGAAACACAAACATCCAAACATCCAAACATTTAAACATCCAAACATCTAAACTTTCGCATTTACAATATTAATAGGATTCCTCAGTTATCCATATTTTAATACTAGGTTGGTAAAATTATTAAGTTATTGAATACACAATAGCTGTCATTGATTGATATAAGAGTATGGGTTGGTTAAAGTTGTCGCAATAGATAGATAAATTAGTAATTTGGTAATTAATAAATATTAATAAATACACACACATACAGTACATACATACATACATTTATTATTAGTTTTTTTATTGATTGATTTATTTATTTAATAGGGGTTATTATGACCACCTGTGGGCTATAATTACCTTGATCTGGCAGGCGGCGGCGTGCAGGCGGCTGTGCTCGTCGCTGGCTAGGTATGTCTCCACTTGTATGCGAAATGGTACTCCTTTTTCACCGCCATGTTTCTTCGCTGTGAACTCCGTTGATATGCAGTTCACCTGGGGAGGAGTATTGTTTTTATTATAGTTTGTTACCTCAGAACTCCATCATTTATGAACCGATTTCAAAATATATTTTTTTTTATCTGA
The DNA here is from genome assembly GCA_947859175.1 of Gandaritis pyraliata. Classification (NCBI taxonomy): domain Eukaryota; kingdom Metazoa; phylum Arthropoda; class Insecta; order Lepidoptera; family Geometridae; genus Gandaritis; species Gandaritis pyraliata. Next base: position 1,560,614 of record OX401878.1, on the reverse strand, counting down.
AATAATGTACTTCCAGATTTTTTTTTTAATTAACCTGTCTCGGCCCACTGGGCTCGGCAAAGGTCTTCCCCAGAGACTTCCAATTCCAGATTAGTCCCAAAAGAATTTCATCAAAATCGGTCCAGTAGTTTGGCTTATAAATAAAAATAACTAGAAAAATATGCCATCCACGTGCACGAAATTGCGTATTTTGATTTTCTGTGACCTTTTCTAGTGGTGTTTATAGTCACTAGAACATTCCCAATGAACTGTCATCATCATCATCATCTAATGATGAAGCCGGTAGTCGAATTGCAGTCTGTTTTCCTAGTTTTTAAACTTATAAATTATTATATTTATTAACGCTTTTTCATAACACCGTATAACTATTTGCCTTCCGTGCTGTGGGTCGTGGGTTCGATCTCCACTGAGAACAAACATTTGTGTGTACATAGATGTTTTGTTCTATGTCTGAGTGTTACTATATATTATAAGTATGTATTTAGAAAAAAAAGAGTATATTAGTATTGTATCAGCATCTACACGCGAGAGCAATGATTCCGGGTCACTTAAAGAATGTTAAAAATCTCGGAAACTAAAAATGATAGGTTAATGCAATAAATTGTATTTAATAGACAATGTAATACTCCTTAAATGAAGGTATTAAAACTTCTTAGTTATTGTAAAGTTATATCTTAAAAAAATCAAATTTGAAAAAGGGCCACTTTCGAAGATGGAACTACGAAATTACAGCATTTGGTTTTGCTTTTGTTTGTAATCTGTCATTTATGTGGGTATATAAACCATGTTGATAGTGCTCTATATTCATTATTCAAGCTGAAATTATGTCGCTTACGCCTGAAGAATGCACCAGAATACTTACAATGCTGGAAACCGGCCGGAGTCAGCGCGATACAGCCAGGACTGTCGGTGTGTCGCTGTCAACAGTACAAAGAGTTCTCCGACGTTACGAAGAAACTGGTTCTAACCTACGCAGACCAGGAACGGGCAGAACCAGGTGTACCACAGCACGAGAAGACCGATACTTGGTGAACACCATGCTTCGAAATCGCTTTCTCACAGGAACTGAACTCACAAATCAGTTTCGACGCCTCGGAGGAAGTAACCCAAGTGCATGGACAGTAAGACGTCGGCTTGCTGAATCTAACTTAAAACCCCTTAGACCTGCAAACGGCCCTAAACTGGAGCGTGGGCATCGTATTTCAAGACTAAGATATGCCCAGAGCCACGTAAATTGGAGTATTGAAGATTGGTCAAAAGTTATGTTCTCCGACGAATCAAAATTTATGCTCTACAAGCACGATGGAAGACACAGAGTGTATCGAAGACCAGGGGAAAGATTCAAGCAAGCATGCATCGAAGAAAAAGTAGCCTACGGTGGTGGGTCTGTACTTGTGTGGGCCGGAATTTCTTCTGAAAGTCGCACAGAGCTGGTGATCATAGAAAACGGCTCTTTAACTAGCGTAAGATATGTGGAAGAAATCCTCAATGATCATGTTGGTCCATTTATGGTCAATTTAGGTGAGGATGCTATATTTATGCATGACAATGCCCGACCTCATACAGGTAGGATTGTGAATGACTACCTTCAAGAGATGAACATTACTCGTATGGAGTGGCCAGCGCGCAGCCCGGATATCAACCCGATCGAGCATGCTTGGGACGAGCTAGGCAGATGCGTAAAACAACGAAACCCTCCCCCAATCACGCTTCGTGAGCTCAAAATTGCTCTCACAGAGGAATGGGAGAATATTCCCCAAAATCGTATAAGGAACTTGGTGTACAGCATGCCAAACCGCGTAAACGCAGTAATGGAAGCACGAGGAGGCAATACGAAGTATTAAAATTCAAGTCAAATCGTAATAAAGTTCAAAAATTTCATGTTTCCTATTTTTGTTTTAAGGAGAGATCAGCAGTTTTTTTCTTTATGTAATTTTGTGTTAATAAAATGTATGGTGACTCATATTTTTTTACTTTCATTTAAGGAGTATTACATTGTCTATTAAATACAATTTATTGCATTAACCTATCATTTTTAGTTTCCGAGATTTTTAACATTCTTTAAGTGACCCGGAATCATTGCTCTCGAGTGTAGTTCCCATATTACAAGCATTGCTTAGTTTGGGACTAGAGGGCGTCGTGTGAAATGTCCATGAATTTTTTTATCTTTTATTTACCTTTATATAAACACCAACATCTTTAGTTGGGTCCCAAAAGACGTGAAGAGCATTGAGACAAGATGGCTGTTCTACTCGAATCACTCCGTAGGATAGAGGCACGTCCACCTGTACAAACAAATAATGTTTCAATTCAATTCAAGTCATTTATTCCTTAAATACATTTTGTACACTGGGAAAAGTCACATTTTACAAAATAGATCAAAAAGGGTACATTTACCGTACACACCATATAATAGTAATTTTACAATGTAACATCATCAGCCAGAGCTTCGTCAATATTATAATACGATTTTAACAAAAGAAATGTCCTCATTTTATTACTAAAGGCTTTAAAATTCAGATTTCGATTGTCTATTGTCAATTTATTGTAAAAAGTAATGCTTTTGCAGAGGAAACTCTTATCTACCTTAACAAGTCTGTGAGTCGGGACAATTATTTTGTGTTTATTACGTGTATTATAATTATGTATGTCACTATGTAATTTATATGTTTAAACTACGAACATTCGTTAGTAATGTGACGATTACAATATTCAGGGCGGCTTGCACCAGAATCACTAAACGTGTTTAAGAGGGCTATCACAGTTTGGCCGCGATACAAGGGCTGGCGCGCGTTTGAGTTCGTCTGAGAGTCTGAGAACGCATTTTATGCAGTTTTAAATTACGTTTATTCAATATAATAAAATAAATTATTTAAATAAAAAGTATACAATTTTATTGATTATGAACTAACGTTTATTTTGGTATAATTTTTACCTAATAATATTAATGTAGTATGGAGAAATTAACGGCTAATTCTGAACGTTTTTAGCAATTTTATGGTTTTGAATTGATTTTTTTTTGTAGATATCCCATACTTATTTAAGAATTCTGGGGCCGCTACGGTCAATGGCAGTATATAAGAGATATTTGTAGATATTTTTCATTTCATTTGCTTTGCACAGTAGTTCAATCCAGGAGCTTGAAAAAGTGTCTGCGCGAGTTTTATTAAAAACTTGTTTCGGAATTTTGGCTTTATTTAAATATATAAGGAAAAATTGCAAAAAGCGAGGCCGCTACGGTCAATGCGAATAACTATTCTACATCATACAATAAATCGGAATTATCTAAGAGTTTCAGTTTCAGAGATCTAGAACGTCAAAAATGGGCATTTTCACGGTTTGACCGTGATATGAGCCTTAACAGCTAAATCGATTTAAATCTGACGTATTTGTATGACTTGACAACTCGCTAAATACTATTTAATAGTTAAACGCGTTTAGCGATTCTGGTGCAAGCCGCCCTTAGAGTTGTTTTACTGTGAGGAGAGAAATCAAAAGATTATCTGTGACACCCACACTAGAGCAAATCTGTATCGTGGGTACACACACGTCTAACAAGAGAATTAACGCCTCGGTCTGTCTAATTTGTCATCAAAAGAATTAAAAAAAAATGTATACCTACTTAAATATACTATACAGGGTGTAACATAATGCCCCTATAAGTCCGAAAGGGGGGTATTCTACGCGTCATGACGAACAACATTTTGTTCTACGACTTTTAATATTTCGAAGTTTTTCATTCATGAAAATCATCTTAAAGTTTTCTTAAAAATAGCATTGCACACGTGCTAAAGTGTCTATGTGTGGGTGCGATGTCATAGAAGTGTGCGTGAGCATGTGTACTAACAGACTGGATATACGCAAAGTAAATAAACACTTTCGTAGCCTGGATTAAAACATAGGCTACTTTTTATCCCGGAAAATCAACATGATAAAACGGGACGCGGACGAAGTCGCGGGCAAAAGCTAGTATTTAATGTGTTTTTGTGCAATGTAGCGTGAGATATATAATTTTTATTTCTATTATTATAAATGCGAAAGTTTAGATGTTTGGATGTTTAGATGTTTGTGTTTCAATCACGTCAAAACCACTGAACCAACTTGGATGAAACTTGGCATATATATAGTTCGTAATCTGGATTGACACATAGGCTACTTTTTATCCCGAATAATTAACAGGATCTACAGGATAAAATGAACTAACAGGATTAGCAGCGCCAATGGGCAAGACGATTTCATTGTCATGTCATGTGACGTCAGTTTGACAGGGCATAGTACTACCTCTTTGGTCTAACGACTAGCATTTGACATTCCAGTAGGTACGAGTTCGGTTTAATGAGGTGTAATGTCAAGTTTCTCAAAGTATCCGCTCGGTACACGCACAGATAATATAATGTACACGGAAACTGTAGACGCGTACGAAGTCGCGGGTAACTGCTAGTAATTTTTATTTGTATAATGATATAATGAAGTTACCTCAACGATTCTCTCGCCGGGTCTCTCCGCGTGCCAGTGAGATATCTGCTCTCGTTCCATATACTGCAGTCGACGCTCGTGAAAGCAAATTTTGATGACACTCTGAAACAAATAGTTTTTTAATACAACTTTTTTTTTTTTTATACATTATAGACAAACGTTTGACCGCAATCTCACCTGATGGTAAGTGACGATGCGGTCGACGATGTAGCACATTTGCCTAGAAGAAACCTATTCACTCTCCTCTTGAAAAACATTAAAATTGTAAGTGTTCGGAAACACAGACGCCGGTAAAGAGTTCCACTCCTTGGCGGTCCTCAGGATAAATGTTGAGACAAAGCGCTTGGTGCGGACAGGTGGCATGTCGACCATGTATGGGTGCCGCGACTAAATAAACTAAACTAAATGATAAGTGGTAACCATTGCCTATAACGATGTATTGTCTCACTGAGAAAAATGAAGCTAATCTAAATAGATTTAAAACTCTCTTGAAAAAATTTCTCATTCTAAACAGTTTCTATCAGTTTCAGTCTCCCTGCAAGAATTTCTTAATGATAAATAGTAATAAGCAACTTTGTAATTTTTAGTTTTATTTTAAAGTGCAATATTAATAAGTATGTAAATTAGAATATTGAGTAGATACCTAAAGAATATAAAAATGTTATTTAATAATTATGTTAGTAATATGGTTAAAATACCTAGTGACCATTTTTAAATTGTCGTGCCCTAACTGGGCTCATGTTGGTAGCATGAATATATTTAAGACCCTTTTATACAACATGAACGCAATAAAGTATTGAGTATTGAGCACGTCCACTGAGGACGTGCCCTGTGGTGCACTGCGTCCATCACTCTGAGACATGTCGGTCTTAAGTGCATGTGCCTGTAATAGCACCAGCAACATCCATACCCTTTTACCCATACCATTTTTGAGTCGAATTGGAGGTAAGCAAATTTGTCCACACATCATCATCTGATGATGAAGCTGGTAGTCGAATTGAATTCGGTTTTTCTAGTATTTAACCCCCGACGTAAAAACGACGGGGTGTTATAAGTTTGACGTGTCTGTGTGTGTGTGTGTCTGAGGCAACGTAGCTCAGAAACGGATAAACCGATTTTCATTTAGTTTTTTTTTTTGTTTGAAAGGTGAATTAGTCGGGAGTGTTCTTAGCTATGTTTGATGAAAGTCGGTCCAAGATTCGGGGGTTTTTAAATTTTTAATTTAATTACTTGTTTAAATTTATAAAATATTACGGTTGTTGGTAATACATACCTTCAGTATCTTCCCCTTGTAATGAGACAAGTCTCCTAACTTCTTCAGTTTGATCTCGTACGGCTGACATTGATTCAAATATGTTAAAGTTTCTTCATTCTGTTTTGTGGCTATTGACGTGGCTGCCGCCAGTACATATTGAAATCTGAAAAGTTGAATGAACAACTTAAGATAAGCGTCACAGCTCAGTCGGTATAGCTCTGCCTTCCGTGCTGTGGGTCGTGGGTTCGATCCCCACCGAGAACAAACATTTGTGCGTGGAAAACATAGATGTTTGTTCTATGTCTGGGTGTTACTATGTATTATAAGTATGTATTTACAAAAAAAAAAAAGTATATAAGTATTCTATCAGCATCTAGTTCCCATATTACAAGCTTTGCTTAGTTTGGGACTAGAGAGCGTCGTGTGAAATGTCCATGAATATTTAATTTATTTATTTATTTATCTAACAAAATAGAGTTCGAATTAGACTATAATAACTGAACTTGCCTAGTATCATCTTTGAAGCTGGCATCAGATCGCTGCTGTATTGGAGAATGAAGGAATCCATCCAACGAACTAGCTGGTGAGCACATCAGCAGACCAGCATCTGAGGACAAGTTTTTTTTTTAAATAAACATTTTGATATAAACGAAAATAGTGTTTCAAAACTTACTCAGTTCTCTGAAGCAACTGACCTGACGTCTTCATGTCAAAGTATGTATTACTAGCAGTTGCCCGCGACTTCGTACGCGAGTACCGTTTCCGTGTACATTATATTATCTGTGCGTGTACCGAGCGGATACTTTGAGAAACTTTACATTACACCGAACTCGTACTGGAATGTCAAACGCTAGTCGTTAGACCAAAGAGGTAGTACTACGCCCTGTCAAACTGACGTGACATGACATGACAATGAAATCCTCTTGCCAATTGGCGCTGCTAATCCTTTTCGTTCATTTTATCCTGTAGATCCTGTTAATTATTCGGGATAAAAAGTAGCCTATGTGTCAATCCAGGTTACGAACTAAATATATGCCAAGTTTCATCCATGTTGGATCAGTAGTTTTGACGTGATTGAAACACAAACATCCAAACATCTTAACATCCAAACATCTAAACTTTCGCATTTATAATATTAGTAGGATGTCAAAGTTTAGATTTGTTTTTCAATCACGCTGTAACTACAGGTCCGATTTGGATGACACTTGGAATACATATAGTTCGTAGCCTGGATTAACACATAGGCTACTTTTTATCCCAGAAAATCAACAGGATCAAATGGCACGCGGACGAAGTCGCGGGAGGACGCTAGTTTATAATATTAGTGGGACATACTTTTGTTCTCCTGTACTGGTGAATGGTAACCGTTCATTGACAATATCCCGTTTTGAGACATCATTGACTGGCATTGCATCTCAGGACTTCCTGTGAGGGTAGTCAGAAATATTAGTAGGACTCATATTAAAATAGCTCGTCCGGGGAAGTACTACCACCTATTTCTGCCGCTAAGCAGTACTGTGTTCAGGCCTTTGTACTATCAGCAAAAGTTGTACCTTACCACCTTAAGGGTGCATTTTCTGTAAGCCGACTAGCCGTTAATTTTTGAATGCCAATAGAAGCAAATTATTTCGGGTGTAAAAGTTATGAAAACAATGGACCGTCATAAAAATAAATAGATGTTTAGGTTTCTGGTTGGTCAAAATAAGAAGACAAAAGAAAAAGGAGGGGTCAGGTAGCTAACTGCTTGCAAGCGAAACAGTTTCAAAAGTGGTAAGGCGGAAATTTTGCTGATGGTACCTAATCTAGATGATGTATCCAGCGTCAGGCGGCAGTTGTCCCCCATGCCCCGATGTACGGGAGGCTACAGTGCCGGGGACATGTTTAGATGCAGTAGGCTTGTAGCACTATACCATCCTCTCAGCCTAGTGTCTATCCACAGGAGAGACAACAACACGTGCCGAGCTGACTAAGCCAAGGGCTTCTGAACGATGTTTTCCTTCACCGATTAAGAGCTTTGCTCACAGAATTATCTGCTCCGAAGTTACATAAAGCTTGTATATAAATGTATTATGTAATAAATTTTTTTTCTTATTTAGTGCACATTATTTCTAAAGAATGTGCTATGATTACAATCTAGCCACAACGTGTAATACTTAAAATGCATATTTTATATTAGATAGATAGATAGATAGAAAACTCTTTATTGTACTGCACCGGAAATTAGATATTAGACATAGATATAGATATTATTTATATTAAAGCGAAGTACAATGGGCGGCCTTATCGCTATGTGCGATCTCTTCCAGGCAACCTTTGGATGGACAGGATTTTAAGTTATTTTATATTAACATATATTCTGAATATTAAATTTTTTTTTAGACCTCAAAAGTGTTTGTTCTCAGTGGGGATCGAACCCACGACCCACAGCACGGAAGGTAGAGCTACACCGACTGAGCTGTGACGCCTGTCAGAGACAAAGCTATCTAGAGAGGTTGTTCCGTGATGAGCATACCGTGCTGCATCATGGCACCATTGTGTGGTGGTGACTGATGGCATCCATTCTCATCTATGGAGTCACGGTTATCTACCACCATGCTTGTTATCTGGAAAAAAATAAGAAAATTTTACATTATCGTTCGTTCATATAGATAGATAGATAGATAGATAAACACTTTATTGTACACAAAGAAGACACAGGACATAAGAGAAAACAATTAAAGCTAATGTGCAATGGGCGGCCTTATCGCTAAAAGCGATCTCTTCCAGACAACCTTTGGATGGAAAGGATAAACAGAAACAGAAAGACGGCGGTGTACAAAGTGTGCACAAACAAACTAATATACCTATATTCATCATGTTAATTATATATTATACCTACCATTACCTACGCTATATTATATATACCTACACATATATAATATATACCTAATATATATACCTACACATATTATGAGTTAGTGGCTATATCTGGTGACAGAGTTTTAAGGCCGCCTTGAGGCCTCCGTTACTTAACGACTGCTAGAGCCGGGACAGTTTAACGTGCCCTCCGAAGCACGGAAGCGCTCAGATGTAAATACCACTAGCGGTCACCCATCCAAATAGTGACCGCGCAGAACGTCGCTTAACTTAGATAATCTTAGAATAGGTCGATTCTGTTGTTGAATTTCTCTAAACTAACCTAATTTGACAGCGCTAAATTATAGCTGTCTTTGTCGTTTCAGTTCACAAGAAAGGGACGGCAACATTTTTAGTGCTGTCAAATTAGGTTAGTTTAGAAAAATGCAACAACAGAATCGACAGCACTGTCTAAGTAAGCTTGCTAGCTTGCTTGAGATGGATTTTTCTATTCGGAATATGTACCTATGTGTGCAATGTCAGTGCTCTCAACCGGTGAAGGAAAACATCGTTCAGAAACCCTTGGCTTAGTCAGCTCCGCACGTATTGTTGTCTCTCCTGTGGATAGACACTGACTGAGAGGATGGTATAGTGCTACAAGCCTACTGCATCTAAACATGTCCCAGGCACTGCAGCCTCCCGTACATCGAAGCATGGGTAAAAAGACTGTGCGACTGTGTTCTATTTGAACCAAGGAACACACAATTTAACTCAACTAAGGAGTAACTAACGGATGTCCGTAGATTGAGAACCAAAACAATACAATTTATATGAACTATGGCTATTTTTAACATCCTACGGTAGTAATCAACGGACATCAGTAAGTATCGATAGCATAGACTTTGTTATTACCTGTCTATCATCAGCTCGGCGATGTGGCCAAGCCCTGCGCGGTGGTGAAAGCACGTTTCCAGTCGGAGAAGGTGCTTCTTGCTTGAACCCCAAGGATGGCAGAGACAGAAGTGCCTCGCTGAAGGTACAGACTTAACATTATAGGTGGATTTTATAAAGGGGTCAGGAGTAAGCAAGATCTTAGAAGACAGTATGAGAAAGAGTGATGCTAGTTCGAAGAGGTGCTCCTTGTAGCGACTGAAGCGAATCGCACCAGTAACAGAATTATTGTCTTAAATGGCTGAACACAGATTTGCAATCCATTTCGTGTACCTCGAGTTATAGATACTCAACGAAATAACTCAACACACATTTTGTAACATCTTTATGTGTCAAACAATAGATGAGATTTAGATTAATTAAAAACAAAACAGATACATACTTTGAAACTTTACATTTTAAGTACATTTGATTAAGAAGCAATAGTTACCGCTTATGGTCACTTTGAATTCACGAATATTACGTTTGGCCTTAATTTTGCACCTACGAGATTAGAAGTTGACGTCATCCATATCGCTAACTGGTCATTAGGTAAATATTTATTCTCAGTAGAGGTCTTTAACCGGCCAATTCTCCGATCTTGAAGACATACGGTTTCCCCTTATGCAAGTGTCATTGATAACGCCAAATGGCCAGTATGAATTTCGCGTATACCGTTTGGCCTATAATTTGCTTCTGTGAAAAAACATTTAACTCACTTCATAGACAACTCTCCGGGTAGGTCCAAGTCTAGGTCGTTGACCTGCCATCCTGGAGACATGTGTGATGATGAAGAGCTTGTGCCGCTGCCACCCATATCGCCCAAAGCCGCTGAAAGAAGAAATATGATATTGAACACGTGGACAAAGTGTGTTTGCGCTTGGGATCAACTTGCTGACTTATTATCATGCTCAATTATAATTGAGCATTATCTATACTAATATTATAAAGACGAAAGATTTGATTGTTCGTTTGTTTGAATTGAATAGGCTCCGAAACAACTGGTCCAATTTGAAAATTTTTTTCACCGTTGGGAAGCTACACTATCCGCGGGTGACATAGGCATTATATTTTCAAAAACAATAGGGATCCTTACTAAAACTCCAATAATGTACCCAAGCTGTAAAATAATTTCTTCAAAATTTTTTATTTTTGAAATTTTTGTTAAATACCCGTGGAAAGCCGGGCCGGGCCGCTAGTGATGTATATAGTTCCTAGCCTGTATTAACACAGGATACTTTGTATCCTGGATAATAAACAAGATCAAACGCGGACGAAGTCGCTGGCGGAAGTTCCCAAAAACTTATCCTTGGTTTTGCGTCACTTACCTACAGAGGGGCGATTACGAGTTGACAATGTAAAAACCGGCGTCAAACGTCTGACGCCGAGCACACCGGTGTGCGCTGCTTGGTATGGAAACACTGAGCGGATTTTTTGAGAAGCTTGGTTTCGTCAAGCTTCCGCTCAGTGTCTCCATACCAATCAGCGCACACCGGTGTGGTTGGCGTCAGACGTTTGACACCGGTTTTTACATTGTCAACTCGTAATCGCACCTCAGTTTATTACCTACATCATTTATTTCGTCAAAAAACCAATAGCTATGTCAAAAATCGCTATCTACTCTACCGTTACCGGCTAGAGCTAGATAAGATTTCATAGATGTTAAAGAACAGTTTTATGAATATAACAAACAGCCAAGAATCTTGTAAAACAAATAATAAAGTCATCAAGAAATTAAATCATTACACAAACATTGAACGGCGAAGTAATCTAGAATGGACCTACCTACAGTTAACTTAACGACCTGAGATAAGATGCGCTCGTGTTTGTTGGGGAATTATTATAAACAAAATGCTACTGGCATAGTTTGCTCGCTTTGCTTCTAATTTGTCTCTAACTGTTGGTGTGAAGCCGGCGTTCTATATTTTAAGAGCATCAGCTAGAAACGTCGGTAGGGTAATATCTGAACTCATTCTCTCGAAATATATACAAATTCCGGCATAAGTACCTAATCTTAATGTAGATGGGTAATCGCTAAGATATTTTCTTCCACGATTCAAATGCTGGACTGACATTTGTCACTCGAGTGTCATTTGAGTATACAATACGGCCTTTTTACTCATTTTTGGACCCTTATTTGCAACCCCTTGACCCATTTACCTCATATTATAACCAGTAAAGCTTAAGAGTACTATTCGTAGACCCACCAAATTCTATGAAGATCGGATAAGCGGTTCGAAAGTTATGCTCTAACAAGCATGCAACGCCGATTCGCCCAAATTGACACTAAGAACTTCGCTCGCTCGATCAATAACTTTAGATCTAGGACTCTATTAAGGGTCCTATAATTTAGATATGTACGTATACGCACAACGGATCTTTATCCCTCTGAAGTTAGGTGCAACAAACGATTGCGCATGTACTGTTGTGCGGAAAAATTAGCTTACCATCAATTATCCAAAGATTGATTCTGCGCAGATACTTCAGAGGGACAAAGCTCGTTTGTGACTACTATACAATGACTTAGGTGTCACTATTGGTTTATAAATTGATTTTTAATGATCCATCCTACTAATATTATAAATGCGAAAGTTTCGATGTTTGGATGTTTGTGTTTCAATCACGTCTAAACTACTGAACCAACTTGGATGAAAATTGGCATATATATAATTCGTAACCTGGATTGACACATAGGCTACTTTTTATCCTGAATAATTAACAGGATCTACAGGATAAAATGAACGAAAAGGATTAGCAGCGCCAATTGGCAAGAGGATTTCATTGTCATGTCATGTCACGTCAGTTTGACAGGGCGTAGTACTATCTCTTTGGTCTAACAACTAGCGTTTGACATTCCAGTAGGTACGAGTTCGGTGTAATGAGGTGTAATGTCAAGTTTCTCAAAGTATCCGCTCGGTACACGCACAGATAATAAAATGTACACGGAAACTGTAGACGCGTACGAAGTCGCGGGTAACTGCTAGTTAAACATAAATCTTATTCCCAGACCAATAAGCGGTTTTTACTTGAAAGTAGTCCCTACAGTGGCCCCTGGGCAAAGTACAATAATGATAAGTCTGTTTGTAGGTAGGTTTGGTTCGGTTCAGAGGTCATCATAAGTTGGGCGTTGAGACAAAACGCGCGATTACGCAAAGAAGTCTGGTACAGATTTCTGTTAGAGACAAGGATGTTTGTATTACTACATTGCTTTGTTTTTAAGAATGGAATATGTAGTATTATTTGAGGTCATTGAGTTAATATCAATAATTTTCTTTCTATCATACATAACATTTGCTTTTAATCAATGATTTATGTACTGCCAAAAACCAAGCTATAATAGTAGTACAATATATGTTTAAAAGGATACAAACATATTATGTAAAAAGTAGAAACGAATGAAAGCTTAGTAAAGTTCTTGTAAGAATTTCCAAGGAATGAATACATAATAGATGCCAATCTCTCAAAATTTTAAGGCTTATAATGCTGAAATCTCTCTGAAACAACGCCCAAGTTTTAATAAAGGCATAGATTTTTGACACTCCCAAATCAATGAAAAACAAACACACAATAACAAAGATTTTAATTGTTCCGAATTGTCACTCTTTCGTTTAGGGAGAACGCAAACCAAAGACAAAACGTCTTGTCGAACAGTTAGTGATGTGAAACTTCTCAGTAAAACTTTTTTAGTTACGATATGCTTCTTTTTATTTGCTGTTTTCGTTACTTGCTTATTTAATGAGAATCATCCTAAGTACTTAATAATATTATTAAGTACACTACATAATTACTCTATATTCTTATTTATTAAAAAACACAGTTTATTCTCTAGGTATGTGCGTATAAAGCAATGTTTAATAGGTAGGTATTAAACAATGCTATAATAGATAGGTAAACATACTTAAGAAAAGTCTGTCGTGTCAATTGATGTGAGTTTCGTTACAACGAAAACAGCATATGACGAGGAAGCATTCAGCATATGCTGTTTTCGTTATAACAGAAAATTTATTTTCACGTCACTAAGTACGCGACAAAACAGTTTTGTCGATAGATGTGCGTTGGCCCTTACAGCCCTATCAGAGGAACAGCAGCTTACCGTAAGCATTATAAGTGATGCTAGCAAATGCATGCGCACCAAATTCCGCGAATCTCCTTCCTTCCCTCGCTTCTCTTGCAGCGAACTGGAGTACAGCAGCCGCTGACACCCGCTCTGTAGGCTGGGATGTGTCTTCCACCATCGCGTCGTCAACTGTCACTTGGCACCACTCCAGTTCGGTAGTTTAACTTAGTGGTTGATAGATGGCGACGCTGGCAGCAGCTTAGCGCGGGTAATTCAAGATTTGCGTCAATAGATGGCACTAGGTTAACACGACGGTAGTTTAACTTAGTGGTTGATAGATGGCGACGCTGGCAGCAGCTTAGCGCGGGTAATTCAAGATTTGCGTCAATAGATGGCACTAGGTTAACACGACGGTAGTTTAACTTAGTGGTTGATAGATGGCGACGCTGGCAGCAGCTTAGCGCGGGTAATTCAAGATTTGCGTCAATAGATGGCACTAGGTTAACACGACGGTAGTTTAACTTAGTGGTTGATAGATGGCGACGCTGGCAGCAGCTTAGCGCGGGTAATTCAAGATTTGCGTCAATAGATGGCACTAGGTTAACATAACACGACGAAATGTAGATTTTGATCAATTTGCAGGAGTTGAACTAAATAGTCGCTAGGTGGCGACACCTTCTCGCTATTTCAAGAGTTGCGTCTATAGATGGCACTAAAACAGCACGACGAATATAAGAGTTTGATAGACCATAGACGATGAACACTTTCTGATGATAGAGAAGACTTAACAGTTGATAGCTGATACAGATGATCAGGTTTAATAGCTGATAGGTGGACTAGTTTAGCACGGGGCGTAGAAGTTCTGTACGAAGCGCGATAGCGCGATCTTGAATTGCGTTTGATAGTCAATTTTCACCAGCTCAGTATGGTATTTTGAAAGTTGCAAGTGAAGGACGATAGGTGGCACTAGTTTGGCGTAAGCATTAAGTTTGGTAGCCAAGAGAAGTCACCACTGGAGTTCCAACGGAAGTTGGCTACAATGAAAGATCAGTCTTGATTTGGCCAATTCTTTGGTTGCAGTAACTTTTAGTGTAGGAAGCTAGCTGGAAGGTTAGCTTTTTGGTCAGTTGGTTGACTGTTGTAGCTCGTAGCGAAGTCTAGGCAAGAATGCCCAGATACTGACCAGATTTCGGTCGCTTTATCTTTATCATTTTACTACTTTCTTTCACTATGTTTTATCTTTTCTAGATCCAGCTAGATGTCTTTCTTAGTCTTTTCCTTTTGTTTTGATTCACTGTCAGAAACACCAACACTTAAAAGTCCACAAATGCGATTGTCTGCATACACTTTGAAATATTTCTGTTGATTGTAGTCCATTGGTTTTAGCACTCATTGTCTTGTGGAGTTTGGTTGTTCACTTCGTATTAAGTATATCGTTTCGTACTGAATGAAATAGCTGATAATAAGAGTTTAATGTCCACTTTTGACAACTCCGAGATTCATGCGAACCTTTTTAGACTTGCTTAGAGATAACGGTTTTGTCACAACCATAGCAACATTGTTTATCAAAAAATGTATGGCTCTAAGACGTAACAACGTTGCTATGGCAATCTACTTGCTGACAACCGATATAGTTGAATATAGAAATCGGTCATAAGTGCGTTTTTTGTCAAGTTAGGATGAACTTTGGAATTGTCTAGATAAACTATGGCAACGTTTTAAATGGGTGATAACTGATAGTTGGAGACGCAATGGAAAAAGAAAATTAGGTACAATCAAACATAAAATAGGACTAACGAATCAGTCAAAGAAGTTTGTAATATCTGATGTAAACAAATCAATTAAAGTCAATTAAAGTTTATCTATGTAACTGCATGAAGATGGTCCGTGACCGACTGTCCCTGACAAGATACTGAGAAACAACGCAGAGTGCCAAAAGAGGAATAAGTAGGTAGACGACTAGATGACTTGGCGTGGATAGTAGAACTATTTTCTATGAACGTTGACGTAGCGAATGATATCATTAAACAGTGCTAAATTATGGGCACTACAAAAAGGGCGTTAAGGGGTCGGGAACACGTATGTGTTACCTCCGGTATTTTTGGCGTCCATAGGCTACGGTAACCGCTTCCCATCACGCGGGCCGTATGCTTGTTTGCCTACCTTAGTAGCATAAAAAAAGCGTTGCCGCCACTAAAACAGGTCTGTGACAAGACACTGTGTTTGCACGGTCTGAACATTGTTTACGAGAACAGTCTTTGTATTATCCACTTTTCCAGACAAAAATATATCAAGACTACATATTTATCAAAATGAGTACGTAATAACGCAATTATCAAAACAATTATGCAATCATGGATCACGAAATCCACCTAGCACCAGAGTAGGTAATCTCGTTAGATAGTGATAGTGCCATTGTTTAGATAGATACCGGTCTGGTATCGTTAATGATTGTATTTTTAACAGACTTCAAAATAGGAGGAGATTCTCAATTCATGTGTGTTACCTCAGAGCACCGTCATTTATGAACATTTTATAATAATTATAAATAGAAATAACTGGAAAAAATATGCCAACCATGTGCACGAAATTGCGTATTTTGCTTTTCTGTGACTTTATGGTGATGTTTACGGTCACTAGAACATTCCCAATTAACTGCCATCATCATCATCATCTGATGATGAAGCCGGTAGTCGAATTGAAGTCGGTTTTTCTAGTTTTTTTAATTTATATATTATTTACTTAAACACGTCCTTTCTACATCTTGAACACGGATAGCTTGTCCTATCTACGGCTGCGATGAAACTTGGCATAGTTTTCGTCACCTGAAATCGCGCATAGGTTTTTTTATACGAGTGCCAGGAGAAGCTAGTATAACAGACAGACCTTTTAGAAACGAACAAAGAAACGATAGTAAAAAACAGGAATATCTAAGAAAGGTGTTCGCAAATTCAATAAAATTTGTCAAGTAATTTATTAATTTTAATGGCTTTATAGTCGAAAAGGTGATACTAAATGAGCTCAGTCAAGTATTGGATTAAGTTGAGTAAGACGGTAAGTGAGCGATCAACGAATGAGTGCGAACGACGCAAAATATATTTTACCATCAGTCGGAAATGATAGTAAAAGTCCTGGGAAAGTCGTCTCAATTATGTGCACAAGTGTTACGTAAAATGAGCAAAAAGTTGTCCCCAACCCACAATTTAAACTTACAATTTGAATGTTTTCAAGAGGAGATTGAATAGGTTTCTTCTATGCAAAATGTCGACCGCATCGTCACTTACCATCAGGTGAGATTGCGGTCAAACGCTTGTCTATAATGTATAAAAAAACCGATTAATTGGTCTGTTTTCGGCATAAAAATAAACCAATCCCTAAAGATTCGAACCAATATCTCATACACGTATAAGATTGCCATTATTTAGCACATACGCGATAATGTTACCAAATTGGGTTATTTCAAGGCATGCCTCTGAGGGTTGCCGATAATGTTGTTGTCTAGCCAGTTATTAGTAATATTGGTGGTAAAGAATTGATTTTATTTTCCCTTGTATTATACCAATGATGAAATGGCACTACGCTAGAAAGATATTCATCAGAATTATTTGTGTGAATCATGCAAATAAATGCTAGGAAACAAACTTCAGGTTTTTTGCGAGTTCTTCCTGGTATGTTCTAAACTGAGGGGCGAGTACGAGTTTACAGTGACTTTTTTTTTGTGGATTTTTTGAGAAGCTTGACGAAACCAATCTTCTCAAAAAATCCGCTCAGTGTTTCCATACCAAGCAGCGCACACCGGTGTGGTTGGCGTCAGACGTATTGCACACTGTAAACTCGTACTCGCCCTCTGGTGTTTAGATTCATATAATTTCGAATACAAACATCTAATGCTTCATTTTTGCTGTGACTGAGCTGTGACAGTCGGTAATGGATCTGCCTTTCGTGCTGTGGGTCGTGGGTTCGATCCCCACCAAGAACAAACATTTGCGTGTGGCAAAACATAGATGTTTGTTCTATGTCTGGGTGTTACTATGTATTATAAGAATGTATCTACAAAAAAAAAGTATATAAGTTTTCTATCAGCATGTAGTTCACATAATACAAGCTTTGCTTAGGTTGGGACTAGAGGGCGTTGTGTGTAATGTAAAGTTCATGAATATTTATTTATTTATTCCCATTATTCAATATAATGTCTGGTTTTGTCTTACTAACGATTACTATCAACCCGCCATTATGTTGCTTACCTAGCTTAAATTATATCTAGTTACACTACCTAATCGTCAATATTTAAGCCTACATTTTATGATTTTAACGTAAGTACTACTTGTCTGGCTTAGACGCAGATTGCTAGCGAACCTATACAGAGGGGTTGAATGTTAGGTTTTGCAATTAGCAGAAATTGCAAATTTAGTAATCCGAAAGAGACAAACAATTATACACATATCATATATAGATCTCTGACCTATATAACCCAGCGTGTGTACAAACTAGTGATAACCAGAGTGAAGATATGAACTGACCCCAGGGTCTTCATCGACTGGATAAAAGGTGAGGAAGGTGACAGAAGTCCGTCTCACTTACTCATACGCTATTGGTAACTTGGATTGTGAGACAACTAGTATGGATACTTTAGTTGTTGACAGTTGTTGAGTGTTTAGACAAATAAGTTTTCTAACGATATAAAACTGGAGTCACTTGGGTGACTGACAGTCAAGCTGAAGGATCAAGGTTTTTTTTATGCTACTAAGGTAGGCAAGTGTACGGCCCGCCTGATGGGAAGCAGTTACCGTAGCATATGAACGCCTGCAATACCGCATGTATTACATACGCATTGCCGACCCCTTAAGAACTTTAAAACGCCCTTTTTAAAGTGCCCCATAGCCTATACTCCAGTACAACCACATTGCCCTGCATAGACACATAGACCTAGTATTAATTAAGACAGGACCTATATGTCTTAAATGATAAAACCATGTATGTATAATATAGGTAATATTATAGTTACATACATGGTTTTATCTTAAAATATATCACGTTCTAAAATCGTATGCGCCATTGTGCACTAAAATTGATAATTTGAAAAATAAATTGGAATAATCATTAATATTCGGAAATCAGACTCTTTTTGCTCGCTCTTATTCCAATTGAAACTTCGATCAACTATAATTGAACATATAATTTTTTTTTCGAACATGATAAAAAATTTGGCTGTGCGTTTATTATCATATTTATAAGAATAAAAAGATAAGATGCAATAAAACAGCGCAATGCAATAGATAGAACACTACCAGACAACACTAAAATTGTTTTATGATAGCAATCAAAACAGATACTAGTATCTTGATAGAGATAACCGAAATTAGCTGGACGAGGACTTTGAAACTTAACAAATTAATATTATGTCAGAGACACCTCCAATTTTACGAAAACTCCAATTTACAACACAAATAATTGTACACGATTGATACGTGATAATTGGAAGATCATGAAGTAAAACGTGATAATAAGTTAGTATAAACTAGCGTATGAAGACAGGATCGCTATATAATGAAGCTTCAAGGGATTTCAAGACCTTTGAAATTAATTTAGATCATTTGTACAGCGTCAGAGGCCACTTTTACCCATGCCCCGATGAACGGGAGGCTGCAGTGCCTGGGACATGATTTAGATGGAGTAGGCTTGTAGCACCTATACCATCCTCTCAGCCTAATCGGCCAACTCATAAGAATATCCAAAAAATAAAAAGACTGCAGTTCATCAGGATTGGAGTCCTGGAAACTGGAAAAGGGTACCATATGCTTATCAGGATAAGGATCAAAAGACAGCAGCTCATTATAATTGGAGTCCTGGAAACTGAGAAGGTTGATATGTATTGTATTAGTCAAACTGGAGAAATTAGTATCACAAAGATATAACCACTACATTTGAGAAGAACGTATCCAGTTTTTGGTCAACCGTTTCATGGTAAAATTTGAGAGTTTTCGCGTACTGTATAACAAAATAGTTATGTTTCACCCACTGTTTTGATCACATAATATCACAACAAACTCCACACGTGTATTTTAGCACTTAACAATACAACAACACTCACATACGTTTATATATTGTTCATTTATTTATGTTTATATATCGTAATAGTTTATCAAACGTCAAATACTCATAGCGGTTTCATATCTACTGCCCCGTTTCGTGTGTAACAAAATTCATAACTTATACGTAATTATCAAAGTGTGGACATAGATTATGCAGGTTGGGGAAGGAACTTGTCTACTGTTGTTAGGTCGAAGTGAGGCAATCGACTTCTTTATATAGGGTCTAATACGAATAATAATGACAGGGGGTGTTCAATTGGTGATAAAAATTTGTATCGAAACTTTTCTATTTGTTTGTTGTAGGTATCTAACACTTGAATATTATGCGTAAGTATGTACCTATAGTTCGTTAGACCCAGTATATTTAATATGAATAAATGACTATTCTATCTAGTCCTTAATTAAGATGGAAGATTTACACAATAATAAAAACTTTACTAAAATATTTAGAAAAATAATCTACGAGGTAAAAAACTCCGCAAGGTAGACCGACGTAATAACAGTCCAATGTCAACAAAAAAAAAAACCTATACACATGCGTATATAATCATGTGATAAAAACGTCTTACCTATTAAACGATTAATTACTACCTACTAATACATACTATACATTAAATAACTAAGTAAGTGCTGTCGATTCTGTTGTTGCATTTTTCTAAACTAACCTAATTTCACAGCACTAAAAATGTTGCCGTCCCTTTCTCATAAACTGAAACGACAAAGACAGCTATAATTTTAGCGCTGTCAAATTAGGTTAGTTTAGAAAAATGTAGCAACAGAACCGATACCAATGTATGTGGCGTAACGTACTATATTTAGTAGGTAGGTAGGAACTTAATTGTTGTAAAGATTATGAGAATCTAGATTAATGTTTTCAAATGAGTGCACGCTTAGGAATTTCAAGTATACAGCACTTGTTTTAAGCGTTCAGTTAGTATAGATATTATCAAGTGGGTGGTATGAAAAGAGCTCCAAGTGTAGCTACGGACCGGACGCATTACCAGTGTAAATGAACCCAACAGGGGATTTCTGGACTTTTTGTCTAAATATCCCCTGCCGGCAGTCGCAGGGCTGACTAAGGGGATTTCTGGACAAAACAGTCCAGAAATCCCCTTCGCAGGGGCTACACGCAGGGATTTCTGGAATGAGCCTATGCCTACTACTGTTTCATGGCAGTTACAAATTAAATATTGTTCTTCTTGTCTATGACCACGATAGTGTTATAAAAGACAATAGAAAAGAAGAAGAGAACAGATGGGATATAAACAAATGAGTTTTTGAATGAACTTAGACATAGGTAAGTAGTATCATTTAAAAACCAAGAAAACTGACTTCAATTTGACCTTCCATCTAATGATGATGACGACAGTTTATTGGGAAGTTACACTAAAAAGTCACAAGCGAAACACACAATTTCGTGTACGTGGATGGCATATTTTTTTCACTTTGTATTTTGTTTTAAAAACTAAATTACTGTAACGATTTTGATGAAATTTTTTATGTGACAAATCTGAAAGTACCTACATCCTTCCTAACAAAAATAAAATCAAAAGGGCTCGCAGGTAACTTTGGATAGTGCAATTGTCTCATCTGTACCATCCCAAATCTTTGGCCGGCCGAATGTGCGATTCGTCGTATTATATGAACCAGTTTATTATCTTGCATTTCGCACCATTATCATGATCTGTCTCATAGAGCGCTGATGGTCTAGTAGTAGAGGCTCTGCCTTTCAATTCTTACGCCGAAGAGTTAGTGGGTTTGTTTTTCGTTTATCGAGGATAATACTTGGAATTGGTTATGGGTTCATTCATAGTATCTATACTAATACTATAATTGATCTGTGTGACGCCACGGAAAATGCCATAGACGTGGCCCGTTTCTGTGCAAAACGGGATATTTAGTAGGTACGTAGGTACTTACTAAATAATAAAAAAATACATATGGGAGCCAATCGACTCGAAGAAGACGAACGAGGAATTAGTAGTTTTGTTTTTTGTTCGTACGGGATAATCTTAGGAATTACTGTTCCGATTCAAAAAAATATTTTAGCGATAGATAGCTAAAATAGTACTAAGTAATAAAATAGTACTAAGTATCTAGGCTATGTATGATTTATAGTGATAAAAAAATGAGTTTGATTGCGTTAGTTTTGCAGAAGTTGTCTTTTTGTGCGCTGATTAAAGATGAGCGCAATGCCAGTGCTCTCATGTTCAAACGGTGAAGGAAAACATCGTTCAGAAACCCTTGGCTTAGTCAGCTCGGCACGTGTTGTTGTCTCTCCCGTGGATAGACACTAGGCTGAGAGGATGGTATAGGTGCTACGAGCCTACTCCATCTAAATTTCCCAGGCACTCCAGCGTCCCGTTCATGCGGTATGGATGAAAAGTGACCCCTGACGTTGTATAAATTATCTTAATTAGGTTGCACGAAACAGAAACCGTTTAAAGTCAAGAGTGAATTCAACTCACCCATAATCTTTTTCGGCGGCACCTTCCTTTGTTCCCTCTCCTCACTGTCGTCTCTTCGCATCATCTTCCCGTCCCACTTCCTCTTCCTTCCGTCTCTCTCTTCAAAATACATCCCCAAATCGTCTTCTCTCAACAAAGCTAGTCTCACAGTCGATTCCCAACCTATATCCTCTTTTCTACCCTCATTCATAATCAAATCATATACCATAATACACACTAAAAAAAGTCTTTTGGCTTTTAGCCTGAAGGTAAGAGGGGGGAATTAAAACAGGACGAAGAATGAGTTGTAGAGTTTCTTAATTCCTGTTGTCTCTCTCTGGCGATGGCTTTGGAGAAGTTCGTTCTCGATTTTAAGCAGCATATTTCGACAGTGGGGATGTGGGTGGGGCTGAGCGGCCGAAGGTTTCCTGGTTAGTGCTGCAGGTTTGGTCTCCATCGGTTCCCGTGAGGTGACGAGGGAATCGGCGGCGATTCTGGTGGGTTTTTCAAGTCGGGGCTATGGCTCCTGGAAGGAAAACACTGTGTTATTGAAAAAAAACTGCAAATCTGTGTGGCAGTTGTGGCACTGCCCCGTAGCCCCCGTAGGTAAGTATTCGGGCCGAGATCGTCACACGCAAGAAGAATGCTCGGTAGGTACGTCAATGTATGATTTAGTCAGTAAATTACGGAGATTTACACCAGTCAACTTTAGAGAGCGTGCTGTAAGAGTTCCAGGCCTAACAAGATGGAAAAGGCATTTGTTTCTCTACGGAGACAAACGAAGTAACACTTTTAAATATAGTAATATATTCGCGAAAATGCTAACCAGCAAGGCGCGTGCGGCATGCGGCTCGTATTACCGACGACTAATTGATCCTACTTTTAAACTTTTTGTAAACATTGTAATTTATGTACAGTACGCACAACGGAGCTGTGTGGTGCCGGCGGCGAATAGTACCAACCCATTTCATCCCGTGGGTGTCGTAAAAGGCGACTAAGGGAATAAAGGAACACAGAAGACGGGCAGCAGCGTCTCTGAACCGTTTGACATCTTACTGCGATCGCCAACCCGCCTGCCAAGCGTGGCGATTATGGCAATTCCTCCCAAATGTTTGGGAGAGGCCCTTGCCCAGCAGTGGGATCCCTACGGGCTACTAAAAAAAAAAAAATTTAGTTTATGACAACTTTTTTAGACAACCTTGTGATTCAAAAATATTTTACGGTGGCATTATAAATAATTTGTCCAATTTGAATGAGATCATTGCTGTTGATGAAGTGGTAACGAAATGTATCCATTACAAAAAACATGTAATTACTTTTCTAAGTACCTCTAGCTAAGTACCTGTACTGTTTACATGTCTTAGTACCTATAATAGCAGCTTTTTGTAGTAACAGATTATGTAGGTATGAGACTTAGAGGCTATTTTGTTGTTTGTACGCACAACGGATCTTTATCCCTCTGAAGTTAGGTGCAACAACGCTTGCGCATGTGATGTTGCGGAAAAATTAGCTTACCTCCAATACGACCCAAAAATCGGTTCTGCGCAGATTATTCAGATAGGGTAAGATCTGAGATTCTACGACAAATTAAAAAACTAACAAAATTTTAGTTTTTATTCTAGGTGCGATGAAAGAAAGAAGAAAGGCGGGTTTTAGGAAACCTGCGTCGAGTAGTGGTCCAATATAGGTTGATGATGATGATGATATAATATTTACAGTGACCTCACCCCACCCCAGCCCGACTGCTTAAAATAATGGAGAACTGTTGATGGCAACAATGATCTAGCATCTTCGATCTAGAGATCCTAAAAGTTATGAATCGAGCAGGATTCGAACCCACGACCTTTTCAAATCAGAAAATGTAATTTCCTTTAATGTATGTATATGTACCTAAACACTACCAGGTGTAATAATCAACCTACACTAACGCAAAAAAATATGTATAAGATTAACAAAAATCTTAATTAATTAATCTTAGGCGTCACAGTTCGGTCGGTAATAGCTCTGTCTTCCGTACTATGGGTCGTGGGTTCGATCCCCATCAAGAATAAACATTTGTGCGTAACATAGATGTTTGTTCTATGTCTGGGTGGTATTTACAAAAAAAAAAGTATATAAGTATTCTGTTAGTCATCTAGTTCCCATATTACAAGCTTTGCTTAGTTTGGGGCTAGAAGGCATTGTGTGAAATGTCCCTGAATATATTTTTTTTTTATTCAAATTCAAACAATTTAAGCAATCCATACCAGAACAAAATAAAGCAAACGCTAAATGTAACGTAAGTCTTGAAACAACTAGTACCAATGAACATCCATATTTATGGATCCGTATTTGTGAATTTTCACCAGCTCACCTTTCAAGCGAGTCCTTAGCACTTCTATCCTTCTTGAGGAATCCTAGTATCAGCATCTGTGGGTCGACACTAAGCCGTATTGGCGAAACACAACCACTGTCCTACCATCTCCGTCCTTCAAATACCACATTCTATTCCACCATCTTTGGAAATTTGCAAATTCTTTGAGATCAATAAAAATTTGCGAAAATTTATGACGAAATTTGCTAAGAAACTAATTTCACATCCATAAATTTGCAAATTTACTAATGTGCGTTCAAAAATTCAATCGAAATTTTGAAAAAATGATATATAAAGTATAGGAGCTAAACGCAACTAAAGAAGTTCAAAAATCTTTGTCTAAAAACCAGTGCGCAGGAGTTCTGCGCTGGAAAGGTTCGCGAAATTGGCACCAGAATCCGGCAGAGTCCACCGCTAAATTGAAGGTACAAAGACGGACAAATGAATAAGTACAGTATTGTCCATTAATTCGTTGGCCAATCGCGTAAGCGGAGCCTGTGTGTGGATGTCGAAGGAATTAGGACCACTTGCCTCGCAGGGTCACGATGATCGAAGACGATGTGCGTTGGTACTGGATCATTGTGTTCTGTATGTCTATTTGCTTAAGACTTACTTCTTACCATACTAATAATAAATTTACAGTGCTAGCGGATGATAAAACCTTCAGAACCTGCCTGCAGAATGGCTATTCTGCAGGATGGAAAACTGTTGAACCCAAAGAATAACAGAATGGGTGACAAGAAACGAAACAAGAGGTCGACCGACAAAAAGCTAGAAAGATGTCTGTAGAGAAAGTTAGACTAAACTGGATGTACAAGGCCTAGATGTGTCACATCGGGACTACAATAGATGGATGCGGTGGAAAGATGGACATTTCACACAGCGCCCTCTAGTCTCAAACTAAGCAAAGCTTGTAATATAGAAACTAGATTGCTGATAAAATACTTATATACTTTGTTTTTGTAAATAAATACTTATAATATAATACATAGTGACACCTAGATATAGACAAACATCTATGTTTGCCATACACAAATATTTGTTCACAGTGGGGATCGAACCCACGACCCACAGCACGGAAGGCAGAGCTATTACCAACTGAGCTGTGACGCCTTTCGTTGAATATAAACGACGGAAAATTTCCGTTAGGCTTATTTAAGAAAACCTTATGCCCCTAAACAATGTCAAACTTTGCGGTAAGATCCTCTCCATCTCATTCCCAAGAAACTCTTACAAAAAACGCTCAAACCTACATCCTTAGTGCCTTGTCTTTAAGGTCGCCAATGCCTTGAAAAGTCAGAGGTACCCGTTTCTTAATTAAAAACAATCAGTAGTAATGAAGAAGTGCGCACACGCCAGTGCTTAAATTAAGATATATTGAGGGGAATTAACGTTTTGCGATCATTGTCTGTGCGATTTTTAAGTGGTGTGAGATGGTGCGATGCGATATAGGTTTGCAAAGACGTCAACAAATATTAAAATACTTCCAAACCCTGCTGCTGCGCTAATTACCCCCATGGCAGCCTGTCCTGCCCAACCTACACCTCAATAAACACAAAATACTTCCAAAATGCTTGCCTACCCATGACTTGCTTGCCTAGCAGTCTGTCAGACTAGTTACCCACCTGGTGCCGGCGGAAGACCAGCGTTGTGTCATTTTGACGCAACACCATGCTGAGTTCGTCACCAATTTGTAAATGTATTGTTTGTGTATTATGTATTGTATGTGTCAGTGTGATTTTGCAAATAAATGTTTCTTTCTTTCTTTCTAGTTCCTTTTTAGATTTGCAAGTTTTCCAAGTCTCCGTTCTTCATGTAATAACAACACTTATAAACCATTTTCAACGACTTCAATAACATTAACTCTTAATCAAAGGTAAGCTCTCCCAGCTTCCTTTCATTCGGTCGATGATAATGACTGTTCGATCAATCAGTTCATTTCTGATGAAAACGCATGATCTCATGTATTGTGCAGTATTACTTTAGAATTGCAGGAATCGTGGGTGTGTTCATGTAACCTTGGTTTCATTTTATCATTGGTAGTTTCAATGACTTAATAATGATTAAAAGAGAAAAAGGTGAACATGTCAGGCGTCACAGCTCAGTCGGTAATGGCTCTGCCTTCCATGCTGTGGGTCGTGGGTTCGATCCCCACTGAGAACAAACATTTGTGCGTGGAAAACATAGATGTTTGTTCTATGTCTGGGTGTTACTATAAGTATGTATTTACAAAAAAAAAAGTAGATAAGTATTCTATCAGCCATTTAGTTCCCATATCACAAGCTTTGCTTAGTTTGGGACTAGAGGGCGTTGTGTGTAAAGTCCATGAATATTTATTTATTTATTTATGTGCCGACGTCACCTAGCGAGGATAAGGGCAGAAAAATGATACAACAGCTTCTCATTCAAGTCGCGAGTAGAACCGCGAACGGATGGTCGCATGCAGCATGACTTCGCCACGTGTGACATACCAATTGACTCCTAATTATATCTATTTCATTGCAATTGTTGAGCGCATTTCCGCCTCTTCTATCGCATCATCACTACATAAAAAAAAATATTCATGGACATTTCTGACAGTCGCGTTACGTAAACCCCGTAAACCTAACGTATTCGAGTCATATTGCGCGTCAACGCCAGCTCGACTGCCAAAAACAAACGAGTTGACGTATGACTCGACTTGACTAAACCTTTTTCAAATAATCCACTAAGGGCCAACGCACATCTATCGACAAAACTGTTTTGTCGCGTACTTAGTGACGTGAAAATAAATATTTTGTTATAACGAAAACAGCATATGATGAATGCTTCCTCGTCATATGCTGTTTTCGTTGTAACGAAACTCACATCAATTGACACGACAGTCTTTTCTTACGTTTTTTTATTAATAGGTTCGCAAACCAGCCGTTAAAACAATTTAATTAATTAATTAAATTGGCCGAGCGGCCTTCAAAAGCAAACATGCATGCATAAAATTATGTTTACCTATCTATTATAGCATTGTTTAGTACCTACCTATTAAACATTGCTTTATACGCATATACCTAGAGAATGAACTGTGCTTTTTTTAATAAATAAGAATATAAAGTAATTATGTAGTGTACTTAATAATATTATTAAGTACTTAGGATGATTCTCATTAAATAAGCAAGTAACGAAAACAGCAAATAAAAAGAAGCATATCGTAACTAAAAAAGTTTTACTGAGAAGTTTCACATCACTAACTGTTCGACAAGACGTTTTGTCTTTGGTTTGCGTTCTCCCTTAACACTGGCAAAATTGTCTGTCGAAATAAATAAATAAATAAATATTCATGGACTTTACACACAACGTCCTCTAGTCCCAAACTAAGCAAAGCTTGTAATATGATGCTGATAAAATACTTATATTCTTTATGGTATATAATACATAGTAACACCCAGACATAGAACAAACATCTCTATGCTTGCTACACACAATGTTTGTTCTCAGTGGGGATCGAACCTACGACCCACAGCACGGAAGGTAGAGCTAATACCGACTGAGCTGTGACGCCTGTCAAAAATATCTTACTAATATTATAAACGACTGAGTGGTGGCCTCGCGAGGGTCATCGGTCACGAGGCAGACCACCAGCCAGATGGGCGGAGGATATTGTAAAGGAGGCAGAAGCACACTGGATCCGATTGGCACAGGATCGGAAAGGATGGCGTGATAAGTAAGAGGCCATACCCAACAGTGGGTGAACATAGGCTGATTAGATAAATGCGAAAGTTTGTCAAGTATGGATGTTTGTTACTCTTTCACGCAAAAACTACTGGTCCGATTTGGATGAAAATTCAAATACATAGTTCGTAGCCTGGATTAACACATAGTCTACTTTTTATCTCGGAAAATCAACATGATCAAACGGGACGCGGACGAAGTTGAGGGCGGAAGCTAGTATTAAATATAATTTGCCCATAAACGCCACTTCGATTCCACTATCAGTGGCCTTCATTAAGTCCTTCAGGGTACAGATTATCCTACTAATATTATAAATGCGAAAGTTTAGATGTTTGGATGTTTGTGTTTCAATCACGTCTAAACTACTGAACCAACTTGGATGGAACTTGGCATATATGTAGTTCGTAACCTGGATTGACACATAGGCTACTTTTTATCTCGAATAATTAACAGGATCTACAGCATAAAATGAACGAAAAGGATTAGCAGCGCCAATTGGCAAGAGGATTTCATTGTCATGTCATGTCACGTCAGTTTGACAGGGCGTAGTACTACCTCTGTGGTCTAACGACTAGCGTTTGACATTCCAGTAGGTACGAGTTCGGTGTAATGAGGTGTAATGTCAAGTTTCTCAAAGAAGTATCCGCTCGGTACACGCACAGATAATATAATGTACACGGAAACTAGACGCGTACGAAGTCGCGGGTAACTACTAGTCAACTATAAAGAGGTGATTGTCTTGAGTGAGAATCACACTCAAAATCTCCATTTATCCGGTTTGCTATGCATTTCTGGTAACTCTAACCCCTTCAGACATTCTTGAAGATATTGAGTGAGTTGCAGAACTTAGGCACATGAAAAGTCAAGAAAAAAACTGATATTGCAAAGTGTGGTATCGTTTTGATGGTTGGCCACTAGTGGTGTTTCTTCTGGCAATTTTTGTGCTTTAGAAAGCCGTGGTTAAGCCATGACGAAGACCCTTGGACATCCTAAAATATCCTTCACCAGTTACCAAGTAGAATATAGCTTACCATTCAAAAGCCGTAAGTATCCAAAGAACCAAATTACTAGAACTTCTGCTTGAAGAAACTAATCATTCCCAGTTAGACAAGGTCCAGAGGATGTCTCGCTCTATAACGAAGTGGTCAGCTTGCTGCGTCTTTGTTTGAAGCGCTGATGAATTCGACCTTGATCTGAAAAGATGAGAATAATTGACGGTTGAAAAAAAGTTAATTGAAGAGCATTGGAATGTCGACATCGAGCTTTAAAATAGAGTATAAACATTTGTCACATGAATGACATAGTAATGACCCTACATCTACACGTACACTTTTCTTTGCAAAACAAGCAATATGCATTCCCAGAACTCCCCATAACTATGTGCCGTAGTGCACAATACTGTGAAAGAGTTCAAAAAGGAAAGTTTTATCAGTTTCTGTACTATTCATAGTTTTACGTATTTCAGGGTTATAGACTTGTTTATATGGCAGATAAAGGCTTAAATTATTATCCCATATTCTTGAATTAAATATCGTAACGGCATATGCCTCGTTATAAATTTTTTGAGGGTAGAAAGAAAATGATGGGAAAAACGTCAAACGTAATAAGACGGTGTAGAGTTATAGAAATTATAACGAAAGATGTAATGTAACCCTTCTCCTACACAAACCCAAAACTATCCACGTGAAGGAAGACGCCGTTTTACAATTACACCATCACGGACAGCAAAATGGGACATATTACGTCCCTAATAGGGCATAAATTGAGATGGCAGACGCGCCACGCAATTTACAACCGCCATTGTAGATTGGATCTTATTGCTTCATGATACAGTAAGAAGTCGAGAGGATATGATAGTTGTTAGATGTCAACCATGGTAGGTTTTTTAAGTGGAATATATTGAAGTCGGCATGCACCGATTCGCGCCAGTTTTAGTCAGATGTATCTAATGTTTGAAGAATAGATAGAAGGAAACGTGTCACATCATCACATGATAATTTCTTGGTCTTCTTCACACAACGATAAAAAACTTGTTTTTCTAAAAATAAAACTTTTAAACCCCGACCGAAAAACCGTCTTTCTGTGACCTCGTAACTCTGTAAGTAGGGCTCCTATTTGAATGCGGTTTTTTTCAAGACAGGTGATTTATCTGAGATGGTTCTTAACCATGTTTGCTGAAAATTGGTGCAGCCGTTTCCAAGTTATTGAGGATATTCATTAGCTCTGAAAACCAGCTTTGAGAATTCTCAGACATAATTGCAGTTTGAAACATTTACTTCATCTCCATCATCTTCATCTCCAAAAACTACCGCGTGAGGTGCAGTTACAAAAGAGTTTCATTAGATATGAATAGGCGTTTTTCTTCTTCTTCTTCTCTTATATATGGCCTCTGTCCGTCATTTCGACAGACAATTTTGCCAGTGTCAAGTGGATTATTTAAAATGAGTTTAGTCAAGTCGAGCCATACGTCAAGTCGTTTGTTTTGAAAACAAAATAGTGGATTTTCCTTTCAAAACTTGAAAACGAATTCCATCAAATAATAAAAACACAGAATACACATTTATTCCAATGGCTCACACTTTATGCTATGACTGCAAGTATTATTGGTTAAAATTACACCAAAATTAAAGAACAATACTCACTATAACACCAAGAAAAACAATTAAAATAAATGTGCTATGTTGCTTTGACAAATGACAGAACTCGAAATATGAATGCGTTAAAAGGTCTACCATATGCCATATTTATTGTCATTGTCAAATTACGGTCACCTAAGTGTTGTCATAATTATGGTCATAACTATTACCAAGTTATTACCATATCACGATAGTGTGGTCACTTTAATTGCAAGTCTCCTCACCATGTTTTTTTTTAGCGTTTGAGAGCTTTCAAACTAAATAGTGCTATGAATAAAAGTTTTAGGAATGTAGACATTCAAAATTACAGATATTTCAGGCGATTTCATTACAAATTATAATGAAAATAATTTAATTAATAACAAATCTTAGGCATCAAAACTCATAAAAGATCTAAAAATACTTTTAAAATATTAGAGTTGTTTTGGCTTTCAAGGAAACTATGTTAACTTTTTTAATTTAATTATCTTGGATTTATAATCAGTATATTATTTTATATGATAGATATGATAGCTGGGATGTTTATAAAAAAAACTTAGCATCTTACATTTTCTTAGACCTAGCTAAAATCGGAGTCGTTAAAGGGATATTAAAAAAAATAGCTTACCAAAAACCTCCGTACAGGCCCACAGCGCATAGAAAAACTGCCTCCTCCATGATTCCAAATTTAAAAAAATACCGCCAAAAACTTTTTTATTTTTAATCCAGTTCTTTACTGCCAGTGCTACCAAATCAGAGCAACGATTGCAATGCAATGCTTCGGGAACTGGGAGTGGCCTATGAGGGGACAATTGGGTACAAAATGACCGCTAAGTAGCGCTGTCTTTTATTTGGAACGCTTAGAATTGATTGAGTGAGCTAGTGCAGCGCGATAGCATTCGAAAAAATGTATACCTATATTCAAAAAAAGAATTACTGGCATCCCTCTACTATTATATGGTAATTAGCAAAAGAGACCTTGTAAAATTAAAAAAAAAAGATTTATGATTTATGACACAATTTCAAATCCTCATAGTACAAGGTACAAGCTTTGCTTAGTTTTGACAGGCGTCACAGCTCAATCGGTAATAGCTCTGCCTTCCGTGCTGTGGGTCGTGGGTTCGATCCCCACCAAGAACAAACATTTGTGCGTGGAAAACATAGATGTTTGTTCTATGTCTGGGTGTTACTTTACTATATAATTATAAGTACCTATGTATTTACAAAAAAAAAGTATATAAGTATTCTATCAGCCATCTAGTTCCCATATCACAAGCTTTGCTTAGTTTGGGACTAGAGGGCGTCGCGTAAAATGTCCATAAATATTTAAAAAGAAAAATTCATCTATTACCAACTGAGCTGTATATGACGCTGTCGAGAATATTAGTTTTATGAAAGTTGATTCATTGCATCTGTACCTAGATACAGAGATAATTGTTCTTCCAGTTATGGTAATGTCAAAGTCACACTGTGTCAGTGATCAGCTAAATATGTACCTACTGACCTAATTCCCTTCTTCACCGGTCATTTTTCATAATCATAACTCACCTACTCAGATCTCCGCCTTTTGTTAAAAGATTAAACGCTAATAAACACTGACATTGGCCAATTCGTGGCAGCCCTAGCCACTGAACAGCCAGAATTAAAAGAAGATCTAATTCCTTTACGTACCTATACACTGTAGGTAATAGTAGGTATTCATATTTAAACTAGTTTGCCCCAAACTAGACCTTGCAATGTTACTAAAACAGAGATATAAAACTTATAGATTTTTATTTTCATGTTTGAGATAAACTTTCAAATCCCATCGATACAGCGATAGGTAGGGAGTTAGGTTAACTAACCTACATACATCTGGAAGAGATCGCTTTTAGCGATAAGGCCGCCTATTTGTACTCTAATTTATATGTTTCTGTCTTTTATGTGTGCAATAAAAATGTTATCTATCCTACTCAGTTTTACCTCCTAAGTCTTACCTATTA
Source organism: Gandaritis pyraliata (assembly GCA_947859175.1). Classification (NCBI taxonomy): domain Eukaryota; kingdom Metazoa; phylum Arthropoda; class Insecta; order Lepidoptera; family Geometridae; genus Gandaritis; species Gandaritis pyraliata. The sequence goes on along the minus strand of OX401878.1, from coordinate 1,527,867 downwards.
CCTACATACAGAAATGGGGTGTCTAAAGAAAAAAAATTGTTTACTTTTTACTATATTTTAGTTGATATACTTAACATTTAATAAAAACCAGTGAACACTTCAAACCGGTGATTCAATGCTGGATGACAATGCAACTTAGTATTAGATTTGAGTGCACCCTGCACATAATTGTCAAAACAAAAGAACACCCTTTTTATCCTCGCATGAACAAGCCCCATCGAACACATTATACACGGCTCTCTTAGTAAATAGATGTAATATCCTGTACATAAGTAAGGATTTGCACTCAATCTTTTATTATCAGCTATTTCTTTTTTAGTAAAATACTTTCTAGATCCAAATCTCGTGTGCCGGTACTTCTCTTTTAAATATAGAAGTATGTCTTTCTCAAAACCACTAGTTTGATAGTCTGTGTCAGATTTAGACCATGCTCCGCCATTTTGAGTTTTAGCTACATTATCGATAGCTATCATAGTTGCATGTTGTATAGGGTGGTCTTGTCGATTATCAAAAGCAACTGCTACAACTGATTGGATGGTGGGATCAACAACCACAGCCACATTTGTGTTGGAGAAATAAAGTTCATCGGCGTTGGTAAAATTGCCTGTTTTTGTAATATACCATTGAGCTATTTCAAACACCATACCCATGTAACGTCTGTGGAACTCCAACTCATCTTTTTTGAAAAAGGAATCGCTTGTGAGACTCTCCATGTATTTATCGGGATGGAAGTTGCAAGCCCATCTTTTGTTGCACTCTGCATGTTGTTTTTTTGTCTTCGGCATGTATAATGGTACTTCAACATCTTTGAAATAGTCGAAAACATCTTTTAGTTCCGGGACGTTGTTCTCAATGAAGTTCTGTATAGATTCTTGTGCTGTAGCATTTAAGTTGGTCACAGGGCATAACAGAATACACGATTTATGAATCCGCTTTAAATGCTGGAGTTCTTTTAACGGTACATTTCTGTTAAGAATGGTGATAGTTTCCGACATCATTTTCTGATCTCTGACATATCCAGCATAAACTTTAATCATCGGGATACTAGTGTAGAATTCATCACTTAAAATAGCTTTTAGATTATTTTGGGATGATGTGATTTTTAAGATGAACTCATCAAGGCCTCCTGCCCTCTTGGCTTTCTTTTCCGGGGGTTCTGAGTTTTCCATTATCGATGTTCAGCTGTAAATAAAGAAAATAACACCACTTTTTCATAACACACTGATTTTACAATTGAATAACTATTTCACATTGATAAACACTTTCACACTAATAAGAACCAGATATATTACATTATTTGTAGGTATATAAAAACATTATGGAGATGGAAAAATTACCAACATTCAACCGAGTGTTGATGTAGATATTTGAATTTGGACCACCATCAAACCGAAGTGCCCAAAGCGATGCCGATAGCACCTTTTTGTTATTGCAAAAACAGAGTAGCCTTGTTGTGTGACCATCTTGTTGATTTTTATTCACTAATGTTTCAAATATAACATTCTTACCAGATTTTTATATTCTTTGTGGTTTGACATAACATGGATATTACTTGCTAGAATAACTTGCAAATATATTCTCATTCGATTCTAATGGTATTAACACCAATAATTTATAGTAAGTAAAATTACCTAATGTATGTGTTGTTGCTACATAAAATCAAGGTTACCTCAGCATTTGTCTCAACACAGCTCTACATACATCCATGAGTAGACACCATAAATCACATAGAGCAATTAAAACGATATCTAGATCTAGATTAAACTAGATGTTTACATAAATTGATTATGTCTTTTGGTGAACATCAAGCGCTTGTCCGCATAAAACTAATATCGCTCGTCTGAGCCGTGTACAATGTGTACATCGCGAAAACTGACTTGAACACGTGAACAGCCGATTGATTGCATCGGATACAAGCTACGTGACGTGAATTTGCATGCCTAATTCGTCTCGTTGATAAAATACAAGCAAAAATATGAAAAAAATGTGATAATTTACCTGCAAGGTTCCAGTTTTCTCCCAGATAAACCGCTTGATAATTCACCAGTTACAGGCTTATTGGATTCCAATAGTAAATAATTAGAATGAATACATGAAAATATTGTTCAATTACAATACTGAACGTTATAATACCGAATAGATTACAAATCGGAAAACAGCCAGACAGCCAGCGAACAACAGCCATTAAGGCGCGTATTACGGTCAAACCGTGAAAATGCCCATTTTTGACGTTCTAGATCTCTGAAACTGAAACTCTTAGATAATTTCGATTTATTGTATGGTGTAGAATAGTTATTCGCATTGACCGTAGCGGCCTCGCTTTTTGCAATTTTTCCTTATATATTTAAATAAAGCCAAAATTCCGAAACAAGTTTTTAATAAAACTCGCGCAGACACTTTTTCAAGCTCCTGGATTGAACTACTCTGCAAAGCAAACGAAATGAAAAATATCAACAAATATCTCTTATATACTGCCATTGACCGTAGCGGCCCCGGAATTTAGAAATAAGCATGGGATATGTACAAAAAAAAATCAATTCAAAACCATAAAATTTCTAAAAACGTTCAGAATTAGCCGTTAATTTCTCCATACTACATTATTATTATTAGGTAAAAATTATACCAAAATAAACGTTAGTTCATAATCAATAAAATTGTATACATTTTATTTACATAATTTATTATATTAATTTGAATAAACGTAATTTACAACTGCATAAAATGCGATGCGTTGGCCGCTCGAATTCAGACGCGCGCCAGCGCTCGTGGAAGGTGGACCTGTGTTGATTTTCTCCGCGCCAAAAAGATCGAGCATAACCGTGCGTGTACACGTGGAGTGTGACTGACTACCTAGTTTTGATGTTAGTAACTTTTTTATTCATGACAATCATTAACACCTGTACATACCTATTGGGGACGATTAAAATCTTATCTTATCTTACCATTTATAATATTAGTGGGATGGGATGCAAAAGTTTAGATGTTTGGATGTTTGTGTAGTACATACAAAATCGATTGTTACACCTAACTTCAGAGGGATGAAGATCCGTTGTGCGTACTGTGCCAAACAGTACAATCTGCAGTGCAATGAAGAACGTGTACTTGAATAGAATATAAATTAATGATGATGAGCTAATATGAAAAGATATTTTGATAGGCCTCACAGCTCAGTCGGTACTAGCTCTCCCTTCCGTGCCGTGGGTCGTGGGTTCGATCCTCACCAAAAACAAACATAATTATTTTTTGTGTGGCATCATAGACGTTTGTTCTATGAGTCGTCTAAAGGATGCCGTGTAAAAATGTCAATGTATATATTTTTATTTGTACCTATTTATTAAAAATCATAGCCGCCATTTTTAACTTTCCTGTTTATGGACCGATTGCTTTCAAAATCGATATCTGAAGGTCCCTTTCAACCATTACCAAGAATCTAATGTCAAATTTGAAAAATCATGGCCGCCATTTTTAACTTTTCTGTTATTATATTACTAAATGACAGAGACAACTAAAATCTACATTTTTGATGTCAGCTGTCAAATTCAACTTCAAATGGTCATATCTTGGAAACTACTTATCCTAGACTACTCGTTTCATCACTAAATGACAGAGACAACTAAAATCTACATTTTTGATGTCAGCTGACAAATTCAACTTCAAACGGTCATATCTTGGAAACTACTTATCCTAGACTACTCGTTTCATCACTAAATGACAGAGACAACTAAAATCTACATTTTTGATGTCAGCTGTCAAATTCAACTTCAAACTGTCATATCTTGGAAACTACTTATCCTAGACTACTCGTTTCATTACTAAATGACAGAGACAACTAAAATCTACATTTTTGATGTCAGCTGTCAAATTCAACTTCAAACGGTCATATCTTGGAAACTACTTATCCTAGACTGCTCGTTTCATCACTAAATGACAGAGACAACTAAAATCTACATTTTTGATGTCAGCTGTCAAATTCAACTTCAAACGGTCATATCTTGGAAACTACTTATCCTAGACTACTCGTTTCATCATTAAATGACACAGACAACTAAAATCTACATTTTTGATGTCAGCTGTCAAATTCAACTTCAAACGGTCATATCTTGGAAACTACTTATCCTAGACTGCTCGTTTTATCACTAAATGACAGAGACAACTAAAATCTACATTTTTGATGACAGCTGTCAAATTAAACTTCAAACGGTCATATCTTGGAAACTACTTATCCTAGACTGCTCGTTTCATCACTAAATAACAGAGACAACTAAAATCTACATTTTTGATGACAGCTGTCAAAATTATCTTCAAACGGCATTCATTTAAGATTCTTGAGGGTGACCCTCAGATATCGATTTTGAAAGCAATCGGTCTGTAAACAAAAAAAATTAAAAATGGCAGCCATGATTTTTCATCAAACTTGACGTTAGATTCTTGATAATGGCTGAGGGTGACCCTCAGATATCGATTTTGAAAGCAATCGGTTCATAAACAAAAAAGTTAAAAATGTTGGTCATGATTTTTCAAATTTGACATTAGATTCTTGATAATGGCTAAGGGTGACCCTCAGATATCGATTTTGAAAGCAATCGGTCCATAAACAAAAAAGTTTAAAATGGTGGTCATGATTTTTCAAATTTGACATTAGAATCTTGATAATGGCTGAGGGTGACCCTCAGATATCGATTTTGAAAGCAATCGGTCCATAAACAAAAAAGTTAAAAATGGTGGTCATGATTTTTCAAATTTGACATTAGAATCTTGATAATGGCTGAGGGTGACCCTCAGATATCGATTTTGAAAGAAATCGGTCTATAAACAAAAAAGTTAAAAATGGCGGCCATGCTTTTTCTAATTTTACATAATATTCCTGATAATGGCTATGGGGGATCCTCAGATATCGATTTTGAAAGCAATCGGTCCATAAACAAAAAAGTTAAAAATGGTGGTCATGATTTTTCAAATTTGACATTAGAATCTTGATAATGGCTGAGGGTGACCCTCAGATATCGATTTTGAAAGAAATCGGTCCATAAACAAAAAAATTAAAAATGGCAGCCATGATTTTTCATCAAACTTGACGTTAGATTCTTGATAATGGCTGAGGGTGACCCTCAGATATCGATTTTGAAAGCAATCGGTTCATAAACAAAAAAGTTAAAAATGTTGGTCATGATTTTTCAAATTTGACATTAGATTCTTGATAATGGCTAAGGGTGACCCTCAGATATCGATTTTGAAAGCAATCGGTCCATAAACAAAAAAGTTTAAAATGGTGGTCATGATTTTTCAAATTTGACATTAGAATCTTGATAATGGCTGAGGGTGACCCTCAGATATCGATTTTGAAAGCAATCGGTCCATAAACAAAAAAGTTAAAAATGGTGGTCATGATTTTTCAAATTTGACATTAGAATCTTGATAATGGCTGAGGGTGACCCTCAGATATCGATTTTGAAAGAAATCGGTCCATAAACAAAAAAGTTAAAAATGGCGGCCATGCTTTTTCTAATTTTACATAATATTCCTGATAATGGCTATGGGGGATCCTCAGATATCGATTTTGAAAGCAATCGGTCCATAAACAAAAAAGTTAAAAATGGCGGCTATGATTTTTTCTAATTTGAGATTAGAATCTTGATAATAAATAAATAAATAAAATAAATATTTATGGACATTTCACACGACGCCTCTAGTCCCAAACTAAGCAAAGCTTGTAATATGGTAACTAGATGCTGATAGAATACTTAATAATTATATACCTTTTTTTTGTAAATACATACTTATAATACATAGTAACACATAATGGCTGAGAGGGGCCCTCAGATATCGATTTTGAAAGAAATCCGTTTTTAAAATAAGACTGTACTTTATAATATTGTGCGCGCGAGTTGACGACAAAAAAAATAGGTTTAATTGGAAAGTGCCAAATCACGAGTTTCACGCTCGCGAGTTGACGAATAACTCGGCCGTTTGAAGTTGATTTTGACATAATTAACTAATGTGTGCAATGTACCTAATGTTGATCGGTGCTTTAAGCTATCACCATGATACGATTCATCAAAATCTGTTCGGCGGTTTCAGCGTCAACTGTGCTCAAACGACAAACCGACAGACATACTTCAACTCCTTCAAAGAATTTATCAAAAAATAAATCAATGTAAGTACAGATTTGTAAAAGCTTAGATAGAAATTCTATCTAATAAAATAAATAAATATGAATATTCTTGGGCTTTACACACAACGCCCTCTAGTCCCAAACTAAGCAAAGCTTGTGATATGGGAACTAGATCTGATAGAATACTTATATACTTTTTTTTTGTAAATACATACTTATAATACATAGAAACACCCTAAATAGAAACAGCCATCTAAACTATTATAAATCTTTGGATACATTGAAAATTTTTATAATTTTAATGGCTTTACTTACCTAACTTCCAAGTACCAAGACTAGTTAGTTAATGTACAAACTCGAGCGGAAAGCGGCTTCAATTTGTGCGTGGGCATTTTTTTTTAGTTTGGCGGCTCAGAAACCGGAATTCGAGCGCGGCCAAACTGCGATAGCCCTCTTAAAAATAAGTAGGTAGTCCTAGTAGGTACCTATGGATGGTACGGTATGGTCTCGTTTACGGAATGAAGTTACTAAGCGATGCTATTGGCTGAAATGTTTAGAATTCTATTATAAGCCAATCGTAATACAGACTTTTCAAATTTTTCCAGCACTGGAAAAGAATCCTGTGTATGAAAACGTACTAAAAAATACGTTCCGTTTCACGGAATGCGATGGTCATCAGCTGTCATGATGACAGCTGACAGATCCAGCACTGACAGACGTAGAAAAAGGAAAAATGAGAAAATAAGAATGGTTTTAAAATGTTACAAACAAAAACACAGTAAATTCCCCAGTTTTTATTATTTAGTAGTAGTACTACAGTGTCCCGTTAAGTGTAGGCATAGGTTGCCTCCTGACGCTGTATAAATCATCTTCAATAGATGTAAAGGCCTATTTTTATTATTTAGGTAGGGCATTTTGACTACATGATTTTTAATAACTACTGCGATATTATAAAAATAATTCGAATATTTTCTTCACTTGCTTTCCACAGTCTGGTACCACGCCTGGCAGGTTTCAGCAGTAATTTCACACAGAGCGGATAATGCTCTTCCTGTTGAATCGTATTCTGAAAAACCAAAATAATATTAGATTTGAACAGGTAGATAATATGTAGGGGTTTTTTTATACAAATATGTTAGAACAATCTATGCTTGAGTTTGGATCAGTGCTTGAGCTATTTAATAAATAAATAAATAAAATGGGAATACATAAGGGCCTTAAGGATTTTATAAGTTCTACCGATCTAAGTAGGTGCGTAGGTGAAGTCAGCAACAAAAGTCGATACCTACACACATTCAAACTTACAAAAACCTCCGAACACAATCGTCCCGTAGGTGACAGATTAGAGTAAAAGTCTAAACAAAGAATGCCTGTCATTCGATTGTTTCAAAACTTGATGAAGTTCAAAAGTGGGTAACTAGCTGAACTTTGTAGAAAATATAATTTTTCTCAGTATACCTAGGTAAGTGACTTGTCATCAGGCCCCACTTTCCTATTAGGCACTCTTGGCAAGTGCCCAGGGCCCCGCGATGGATAGGGGCCCTCTAGTTTCTGCCACCATACGATAACCAATATTTATTACCGAACAACTTATTTAATTCATTGAACTTTTATTTCTAAGGTGTTCTAATTTGTAATTTTGTTTATCTACTTTCTTTGTCTATTTTAACAAAATAATGCTCTGTCAAAGTCATCGGGGCCCCTATCCTAATATGCCCAGGGCCTACGATAGGTTAAAGACGGCCCTGCTTGTCATTTTGGATTAATGTTATGTTATTTATTCCTAATAAATTGTAGAAGTAGAATATACCACAGGCAAAACACGATTAGCACTACAAAAGGGGGTGGAGGGGTGGATCCCCCATTTAAAAGAAAATAAAATAGACAGTGCAGGAAAAGCACTAAGGACGGGAAGTTTGTGGGAGGCTCAACACGCCACCCGTGTTTCTATTTCTGCTTTGCCTATTTTCTTTTGGGGCTTTGGCCCCCAATCCCTTGTCTGTGGTGCTTCTCATGCTCTGGCTACTTTGATCGCTATAGATTACTAACCAACATTTCCTCTTTTTCCAAAAATAGATCCGTTGAAAGGAGGCTTTCTGTAAGTAGCTTCAGTGATGGTCATCAGGCAGATGGCCACGACGACGATGTAAAAAGGCAGGATCACACGCATCTTGAGATAGCTGGAAGTTAAACAGAAATTTGAATTATAAAACGAATAGATTTAGGATGATATTGGGTTTAAACTAACTAGCTAGGTATATATTTCTGAAAGTGGTGACTTCATATCGATGTAGTCAGATTACTTATAGGTATTACTCGTAGGTAGTACCTAAGCTACTTGCTAAATAACCTACCAAACAATGTTGTTCTCCACAAAGACACTTGTAGACTGATGATTACTCCCTGCTCCGAGCTTCTTTTATACCAGAACGTTAAATTAAGATACCGATATTAATATGAGGGAAAATAACGAAGTTATAGGTTAGATAGGGACTTACTTGGTCTAACCAGATTGTATTTCCCTGTAGATTACCTAGGTACTTGTACCTACCTAAGTACAAACTTTCTTCAAAGTTTGATTTAACGTAGCATCAACATCCAATAACCCAAGATAATTGAATACAAACAGGACGATGAGAAAACCTCCATCTGCTTCATTAATGCACTATCAAAGTTATAATCCATGAATTCCCCAGTGGCTATCCCCTTCAATATTGTGGTCAGCGTCGACTAATCCAATAATTGAAAGGGTTGATCGAGTGTCCTCATTTCAGGGTATAAATACGCAGGAAAATATCTTTCAAGCATCAGTTGACAGTTGCCAACGGTAGAGTTACCAGCAAGCAAATAACCTCCTCAAAACCAAGGTAAAGTTTAAAACCATTTTAGACATCGCCTTTCAAAGTAATGTGAAAAATTTCTTTATTCAATAAAATCACAAGGATTATTTAGAATTTTCTAATATTTCATTAGACTGTGACTTTACAAAGAGTTTTAATGCTTAGTTATTATTATTTGGTAATAAAACATTTTTTTTATTCAACCCCGTTATGAGTTTCTCTACTATCATAATATAATATCATAACCTGTATTAGGACACTCGATCAACTATATATATATATAGGTCCAGAACTATATAGGTCCATCATCAGAGCACCAGACTCAGACAGTAGCTCATACAAATACAAATTAACTTTCAGATGTCTGCTCAAATGATGAGGCTCATCAGCGCTGTCTGCGTTGCCATTGTCATCCTGTCCCTTGCTGGGCTCAGCGAGGCAAATTACAAGAACGCGCCGATGAACGGCATTATGTTCGGCAAAAGGGGACCTTTGGGTATGATTTTTGATTCTTCTATGGTGTTACCAGCTGTAGGAATTTACTGACTTTTCAGCAAAGCTTGAGTTTTAAATCCAGCTTCTAATAAATCTATCATTTACTCTTATTTTACCTTCTCTTTATAGATTACGATTCTCGTGTCAAGACTTTCACCTCTCTCTGCGAGATCGCCAACGAAGCCTGCCAAGCTTGGTTCCCACCTCAAGAAAACAAGTGAACAGGCTCCTTCAAATAATAATACGACGACAATATAAAAACTAAATACTGATTGGTTATGCTGATATTGACGACTGATAGAGATTGATACTTTTTTGTAATATGAACTTATTGCGCAAATAAAGCTTTTCGCTCACAAGCTGTTATAACTCTTTCATACCTTTTTTTCTCATTTTCTATTTTAATTAGGTATCACCTAACACTCCAACCAAACCACATAAAAATATTTGTATCTAAGCTATATACTAAAATCTTTGGTTTGGTTGGCAGTCTATTGTAATACTGGGTCACAACAAATATATGCGTGTAAAGGAACGTAATTGGCCCATTTGTCAAAATATTTTTAGCATGGCAGGTATGCATGGCAGGCATGGCAGCACAGCACAGCACCGTGGGAACTTTTGTGAACTTTCGTTTTCCATTCACAGTGCAGTTGTCAATTTTTTGTGCTAGCTATTCTCGCTAGATTCTAATAGGAATCACGATTTCCCTGTGAAAATCTCGCAAGTGTCCAGGAAATGAAAGTAGTGATTTTTTATGTTTTGATTAGGTATTGATAACAATACTGATAACACTGAAGTGAAATGTCAATAATCAAGTGACGTTTCGTTTCATTCGCATTGGCGAAAAAATGCAATTTTGAAGTTCTACCTTCTTCAAAATAAAATGTATTTGCTAAGTTGTGAACTCGTGGTGAAATAATTTATAAAGTGATAAAATTGTTACTTTAGTCTGATCATCGAGACACCAAAATGACGACCAAGGAGTTATACACGAAGGTAAATACACTGGCTGAATATTTCCTTATTATTTTTTCTAATTTTGAAATTAGAATAACCAAATACCCTACCTTTCTTTTTAATTTTATCCAGCTAAACGGTCAGTGAATAACTAATCTATTATGCCATGCCAAACACAAGTTGTTAAGATTACATCTAAACATTTCATTATGTACCTATCTGTGCCACTGAGCATGAAATCATTCTTTACAACTTTTTATGAATAATTTACTCTATTGATACCTCTATTAGTGAAACATTGTTAGTACAACGATGAAGGATGGTTGCCATTTCAATCAGTAAAAAAAATAAAGAGATAAATAACACTTGACACTAAAATGGTTAAAAATTATAAATTAGTTCACTTTAATGTTTTGAATGCCAATATTTATGATGATGACTCAATTAGGTATCTAGGGTAGGTATTTAATATAATCATTATTACATATCAACTGCAAACATTTTGATGTAATAATAGGTTTATACATAATCTATGATTAATAATCTTGTTATGTGTTATCTTATGTTCCATATTTACAAATACATACTTTACTTAGACAAAAGAAAAAAAATCTTAAAGATTAAAATGGATGGTTTTTACCTGTTAACAGGTAAAAGTCGTCCATTTTTGCCTGTTAGTAGTTACAAGTAAAAAACAGAGTTTAAATCACCGACCGCAGGCAATATCCTTTATAATCCTAAAAGTGATTGCCGAAAAATATAATTGTCCTTTGGTGTGGAAACTCACCCAGAGGACAAAATCATTATTAGTTATAAGTTACTAACCTAGTTTAATAAGTTTCTGTTACCTACTAACAATATGGACCAAGTTGTCTCAATAAATGAACTTTTATTATTATTATTATAATATGCCCTTTTAAATCTCGGTCTAGAAGTGTGTTATATTATAAGTACCTTTTGAATGCCACAATTTCAGAACCACTATTTTAAGATTGGTCCAGGCTTGAGTTTATTAGAGCTTATAAAATGTTTACATCTATCAGTGTGAATATCTCTACTAACGGATCTAAGAAGGGGGTTGCAGGCTCAAACCCCCAAAAAAACTCTGGGTCAACTCACGGGTGGAATAATATAATAAGAGTAAGTAGCCGGGTCAAGTCGCTACCGAACTGAAATCTTGGATCCTAAATGCGTCACTATAGAAGTATTGCCACTTTGTGATGTGCCATGCTAACACGAGTAAACTGTATAATATATTGTAATAGGTGGTTCAAATTCTAGTTATGTGAGATTCTTATTGTATGACATCATAGACTAGTAGGAAGAAAAGGATTTTACTTTAAAATAAATGAGTAAATTGATAATCACATCAAAAAGTACCTATCTCTTACTACTAGGTACTATACATATAAAAAGAAAAATCTTTGGATGAAAGGAGAGGCACTCAAAAAACTAGTCACAATAGATCTTTGTCCCTCTTAAGTACCTATCAGCCCCCGTATTCCAATCTTTTGCTGTCAAGTTATATTTCACTGCCCAGTGTAATTTCTTCAGGTCACGTGGTACAATTTTGTACCACGTGACGTAGACACTTGACAGCAAAATATGCGCGAAAACAAATTAAATGACATCACAATGTCACTATTTAGTCACAGAATAACTATGAGTTAGTATGAACTGACCGTGATTTAAAACTTTGCAGTTCAACTTTGCAGTTCAACTAAGATTGGAATACCCCTGCTGTGCAGAACCCATTTTTAGGTAGAATTGCAATCGTTTGTTGCACCTAACTTCATACCTACTTTTTTTGTACATTTACGTTTGTTTTAGTAGCTACTTTTATACATACATGGGTAGATAGATATTTACCAAAATAATTAAGTAAGTCGTACCTACACATCTTATTTCACATGAGTGGTTTTAAGTAAATACGATTAAGTTACAACCCCGCCCACTTATAGAAAACACAAAGCAATACTAAGGTAGGTAGGTACATAGTACTTACGTACCTACACTACACCTAGGTACTTAGATAAACAATCTTTTTCGAGTCGATTGGCTCCCATGTATTTTTATTATCTAGTACCTAAGTACTTAGGTACCTACTAAAGATCATGTTTTGCCCAGAAACAGGCCACGTCTATAGCATTTTCCGTGGCGTCACAAAGATCTTTCCGGGTGCAGCCCCCGTATGCCAATCTTTTGCTGTCAAGTTATATTTCACTGCCCAGTGTAATTTCTTCAGGTCACGTGGTACAATTTTGTACCACGTGATCATTCTTTTTAGACACTTGACAGCAAAATATGCGCGAAAACAAATTAAATGACATCATAATGTCACTATTTAGTCACAGAATAACTATGAGTTAGTATGAACCGACCATGATTAAAACTTTGCAGTTCAACTTTGCAGTTCAACTTTGATTGGCATACCCCTGCAGGTGTTGATGCATTCTGGGCAAGACAGGAGGTGAGGCATTGTCTGTGGGGCTCCACGCTCCGCAGTCACATTGTGCTTGGTCGGAGAGATAAACAATAAGTTTATTTGATCATCAATAAACAGAATAAACACTAATGAATATTTACCTTACCTACCTACTTATCGAGCCACCTACCTACATACCTACCTAATTGACTAATATCTGTGTAGTTTAGCCACTGTGTGATCAGAATTTACACGTAGGTACCTTGGTAGCTCAATTACGTAGCATGCCCTAGATAATTTGGATTTGAAAAATAATTTTGATTTGTTTTCAAAATTTTCTGATATCTTAGATCGCCATCTTGTCACTACCTATTTATCTAACAAATTCACCTACCCACTCAACCTAGCAATGAAGGTCTTTATGTCGGAAATAAAAATCAGTTTTATGAATTGGATAAATTCTTTTGGCTACTACCTACCTTATTATAGTTGTGAAATGAAACTAGTCCAATAAATAATAAATCCAATAATAATAAACTCATGGACATTTCACACTGCGCTCTCTAGTCCTAAACTAAGCAAAGCTTGTAATATGACCCGTAACTTTGAACTTAAATGTTTGCGAGGTTCTAAGCAAAGAGAGAAAGTGCTACGACAAATGGAAATTGAAGAAAAGTCAGTAGCTGAAGAAGGCATTCTTCCTTGAAAATATGAGAGACCTGCAGGGGTATTCCAATCTCAGTTGAACTGCAAAGTTTTAAATCATGGTCAGTTCATACTAACTCATAGTTATTCTGTGACTACATAGTGACATTATGATGTCATTTAATTGGTTTTCGCGCATATTTTGCTGTCAAGTGTCTAAAAAGAATGATCACGTGGCACAAAATTGTACCACGTGACCTGAAGAAATTACACTGGGCAGTGAAATATAACTTGACAGCAAAAGATTGGAATACGGGGGCTGTTGACTTTTTCAGACTATTACTATGTTCTGTAATGCAAGGCACAAAAGAAGATCATCTCCATTTTTATGACTTCATAAAAGAGGAGGTTCTCAATTTGGTTGTATGTTTTTTTTCCGTTTGTTTTTAATTTTTTTTAACGTGTGTTCCTCAGAACTCCTTTATTTATGAACCGATTTGAAAAATTACTTTATTATATGAAAGGATGTACTTCCAGGTTGGTCACGTTAAATTTTCATCAAAATCGTTTCAGTAGTTTGGCTTATAAATAGAAATAACTGGAAAATAATATGCCATCCACGTGCACGAAATTGCGTATTTTGCTTTCCTGTGACTTTTTAGTAATGTTTATGGTCACTAGAACATTCCCAATGAGCTGCCATCATCATCATCATCTGATGATGAAGCCGGTAGTCGAATTGAAGTCGGTTTTTCTAGTTTTTTAAACTTATAAATTATGTAGGTCCGTCAGTTACGATTTTAAATGTGTTTTATAACCGGTTTGTAGGTACTCATTAGGTATTAATTAAACAAGTAAGTAACTACTTATTTATATTTTTACCTGTCGTTATTATTTTGACATTAAAATAAATTAAGAAGCTAGGTATAGTAGTCACAAAAGATCTTTGTCCCTCTGATGTATCTGCGGAGAACCCATTTTTGGGTCGAATTCGAGGTTCCTACCTAAGCTGATTTTTCCGCACAACAGTACATACATGCGCAATCGTTTGTTGCACCTAACTTCTGTGTGAGGGATAAAGATTGTGCGTACTGTACCTAACGAGTGGGTTGTGTGCGGGTCCTAAAATTAAGAACAAAACTTCACGTTAAAATATGGTACCAGGTAGGTACCTTACCTACTTAACAGAATTTTATACAGGCGTCACAGCTCAGTCGGTAATAGCTCTGCCTTCCGTGCTGTGGGTCGTCGGTTCGATCCCCACTGAGAACTAACATTTGTGTGTGACAAACATAGAGGTTTGTTCTATGTTGAGTGTTACTGTCTATTAAAAGTATGTATTTACAAAAAAAAAGTATATATAAGTATTCTATCTGCATCTAGTTCCCATATTACATTACAAGATTTGCTTAGTTTGGGACTAGAAGGCGTCGCGTCGTGTGAAATGTCCATGAATATTTTTTTTATGGCGAATTAAGGGCGGCTTGCACCAGAATCGCTAAACGCGTTTAACTATTAAATAGTATTTAGCGAGTTGTCAAGTCATATAAATACGTCTGATTTAAATATATTTAACTGTTAAACACGTTTAGTGATTCAGGTGCAAGCCGCCCTGAATGAATTTGTACTGATAATGAAATGAGGATTGTAGCTAGTCTTTCTTGTAATTAGGTCGTTTTGTTCGCCTTGTGTCTATAGTACCATTCAAGTGATACTACTATGTGTCCTTAGTACCATCAATGGTACTACCGATACTAGCACGTGTCGCTAGTACCATTGCATCGAAAACATACAAAAAAATATATTATGATATAACAGGCGTTTAATAAATTAAAATTAAAAAATTTGTTCCTAGGGTGCCAGAATATGGGTGGACCATCCAGAGAAAGTCTGGGAGAGCGCCACTGTCACCTCAGACTACCGCTCCGGAGTTCTCATCGTGAAGGTCGACCACAGCGGCGTTATCCGCCAAATAAAGGTGAGTTACCATCATACCTTCTTCTTCTAACTTAAGAGCTATGCTCTTGTCGGCGTAATGTATGCATTTCCCGACAGGTTCTTCTTTTCAGGGCAGCTTCCTTGACGTCCTTATACGACATGACATCTATCTTCGCCTTCACTTGGCTCATGTAGCTAATACGCGGTCTTCCTCTTCCTCTCTTTCCTTCTACCTTCCCTTCAATGATATTTCCGATTAAGCTGTCATGTCGTATAAGGTGTCCAATCATCTTTCCTCTCCTGTTCTCAACAACTTAGGGCTCTCTCCTCGCTTACCTACATACGCTTACCTACCATCATACCTAGACCAACGAAATTTAAAATTGTTTTCAAAACAAATGACAGCCGACTTCTAAATACTATTTCAAATATTCAGCTTCAACTTCTTGGTTTATGGCTTTTGCGACTGGTAGGTACTTGACATTGACAAATATGTTTGTTTAAATGACGGACAGAGGCCGTAAATAAGGCGAGTTCTGTCATTTGTAAAAGCAACATAGCACATTTATTTAATTGTTTTTTTTTTGTGTTATAGTGAGTATTGTTCTTTAATTTTGGTGGAATTTTATATTACTTGCAGTCATAGCATAAAGTGTGAGCCATTGGAATAAATGTGTATTATGTGTTTTTATTATTTGATGGAATTCGTTTCCAAGTTTTGAAGGGAAAATCCACCATTTTGTCTTCATAACAAACGACTTGACGTTATGACTCGACTTGACTAAACTTATTTCAAATAATCTACTTGACACTGGCAAAATTCTGTCGAAATGACGGACAGAAGCCATTTAGAAGAGAAGAAGAAGAAATGATGTGTCATTGGACATGCCCTGGTGTTTATATTCATTTCCATACTCTGAAAATAGATAATCGAGCTGCTGCCTGCTAGACATGTTCTGAAGGACAAGAAATATGTAGGACGCCTTCTGGTTAGGAGGAGTGATTTGCAAAAGGCTGCTGGTAGAAAATGCAAGCTGAAGATCAGACATGATACCACACTTTGGGAGTGTCCGCAGTGGACTGCTAATTGCTGATGATGATGTAGGTTATATCTTTAAGACTCATGTCATAATAAAGCCTTTGCATTTAATCTAGATGATTGATACAGCGTCAGGAGGCAGTTGTCCCCCATGCCCCGATGTACGGGAGGCTGCAGTGCCTGGGACATGATTTAGATGTAGGCTTGTAGCGCCTATACCATCCTCTCAGCCTAGTGTCTATCCACAGGAGACAATTACTTGCGGAGCTGACTAAGCCAAGGGTTTTCTCACGTTTTCCTTCACCGTTTGAGAGCACTGACATTATATTCAATACCGATTGTCTGAGCATTTGAATTCACCAGATCAAAGATGAGAATCACATGCCGCCTCTTCGGAACCCCTCACTCCTCATCGGGCAGAACGACCTGACCTCGCTCTCGTACCTTCACGAACCAGCTGTGCTACATAACCTTAAAGTCAGGTAAAGTAAACAACGGATCACTGTGACAGGCGTCACAGCTCAGTCGGTAATAGCTCTGCCTTCCGTGCTGTGGGTCGTGGGTTCGATCCCCACCAAGAACAAAGATTTGTGCGTGCAAAACATGGATGTTTGTTCTATGTCTGGATGTTACTATGTATTATAAGTATGTATTTACAAAAAAAAAGTATATAAGTATTCTATCAGCATCTAATTCCCATATTACAAGCTTTGCTTAGTTTGTGATTAGAGGGCATTGTGTAAAAACGTCCATGAATATTTATTTATATCTTTACCCCTCTGAAGTTAGGTGCAACAGCGATTGCGCATGTACTGTTGTGCGGAAAAATTCGCTTACCTCCAAATCGACCCAAAAATCGGTTCTGCGCAGATACTTCAGAGGGACAAAGATCCGTTCTATACCGACTTACATCAACAAACGACCTCACCCATCCTTAATTTCGGTCAAAATCAACATCCCATTGAAATACAATATAATCATTCTAATCGATCTTGAACCGATGAAGCACTGAGTATTCATGCCACATGCCCTCTAACAGAATGGTCATATACAACGTGTAACATATTGTCCCTATAAGCCGAAAACGGGCTTATTTAGGCCAATCACCTGAATAGATTGGCATGTGCAAAAGTTGAATAAAATATGTTGGAAATTTCCATTTTTTTTAAATTTTGTTTTAGATATTTGCGACCACTTTTAGTGTTTATTTACTTTGCGTATGTATCTAGCCTGTTAGTACACATGCTCACGCACCCTTCTATCACATCGCACCCACACATAGACACTTTAACACGTGTGCAATGTTATTTTTAAGGAAACTTTAAGACGCTTTTCATGAATGAAAAACTTCGAAATATTAAAAGTCGTAGAACAAATGTTGTTCGCCATGATATGTAGAATACCCCCCCTTCGGACTTATAGGGACATTATTTTACACCCTGTATATTGTCGTCAGTGATGGCATTTTATTGGTTTCCCATAGTCTTTATCATGCGTTTACCGTCAGCTGACAAAGGTTTTTATAATATTTTTTAGCAATCTTCTCCGATTCTGAGTTTAGTGACGATCTGCGCGGTCACTATTTGGATAGGTGACCGCCAGTTGCACTTACATCTGAGCGCTTCCGTGCGGAAGGCACGTTTAATTGTCGGTCTCGGCTCGAGCAGTCGTTAAGCCACGACGGAGGCCTTAAAGTGGCCTAAAAAGTTCTTCACCAGAGATCTGTTCCTATAGATTTACAGTTCACAAACGATTTACAAACTAGTTTAAGCTATCTCCATCCGCGTGTCCCTCCCTTCATAATCTCGTCGAGGTGACTACGTGTGTTATCTGCTGAAAACCAACACCATATCCTGTTGGTACTTATTTGCAATGATTCATACATTCATGTATCTATTTCCTTACTTCGTATTGTGATATAAGTGTTGAAGAAATCAAATTCTTTTTCAAATACCCTAATACATAATTTTATTTGTTCAAAACAATAACGTTATACAAATACTTAAGAAAATAGCATTTTTAACAAAAAAAAATTATTTAAATGAACGAATTCTAAATGCTAGAGATAGAAAACAAAAAGAAAATTATGAATGAATGAATGAACTATGAATGTTGAATGAATTATCCCTCTGAAGTTTGGTGCATCAACGATTGCGCATTATACTGTTGTGCGAAAAAATTCGCTTACCTCCAATTCGACATAAAATGAGTTCTGTACAGATAATTCAGAGGGACAAAGATCCGTTGTGACTATTATACATAGTAATGTTTTCATTCTTGGATGAACTCATCAAAATAATATTGAGTCACTTGTGTAAACACTTAAAATATTGATTTTTCACATTTGACCTTTAAATTCGTTGGTATAAAGTTGTTAATTGAAATAAAAAGACTTGAATCTATGCATCTAAGACAGACAAACACATTAAAAAACTCCGACCTTCATTAATTAATCTATAATATACAGTTGAAATGTCACCAATCTGGATCTTAAACAATTATAAATCGATTTGAAAAATTCTTTTTTTATCTAAAAGGATGTACAGCCCCCGTATTCCAATTTTTTGCTGACAAGTTATATTTCACTGCCCAGTGTAATTTCTTCAGGTCACGTGGTACAATTTTGTACCACGTGATCATTCTTTTTAGACACTTGACAGCAAAATATGCGCGAAAACAAAATATGGCATAATAATGTCACTATTTAGTCACAGAATAACTATGAGTTAGTATGAACTGACCATGATTTAAAACTTTGCAGTTCAACTTTGATTGGCATACCCCTGCAGCTCACTTGAAAAGGAACGCTTATTGACGTTTTTATTGAAGTTTGAAGTGATTGAAGTCTGAAGTCTGATTGAAGTCTTGTTTTCCTAGTTTTTTAAACTTATAAATTATTTTCTGAAAGCGTCAATTTATATCTTTCTAAAAACGTCAATAAGCGATCCTTTTCAAGTGAGCTGGCACCATTATTTGAATAGTTGTTTCGGAAGCAAAGACAGAAGAATAAATAACCTTGGAAAGACACGTTTTGGATGTAGTAACTGGTAACGTATGTAAAACGACTAGAAATAACTACTTTGAAATAACATTATGTTTTTATGCATAACTAGCAGTTACCCGCGACTTCGTACGTGTCTACAGTTTCCGTGTACATTATATTATCTGTGCGTGTACCGAGCGGATACTTCTTTGAGAAATTTGACATTACACCTCATTACACCGAACCCGTAACTACTGGAATGTCAAACGCTAGTTGTTAGACCAAAGAGGTAGTACCTACTACGCCCTGTCAAACTGACGTGACATGACATGACAATGAAATCCTCTTGCCAATTGGCGCTGCTAATCCTGTTCGTTCATTTTATCCTGTAGATCCTGTTAATTATTCGGGATAAAAAGTAGCGTAAAATGTGTCAATCCAGGTTACGTACTATATATATGCCAAGTTTCATCCAAGTTGATTCAGTAGTTTTGACGTGATTGAAACACAAACATCCAAACATCTAAACTTTCGCATTTATAATATTAGTAGGATTAATTATATTTATTTAAAAACACACATACTGTCCCACTGCTGGGTAAAGGTCTCCCCCCTCGTCTTCCACTCCCCGCGATCCTTGGCTAGTTCCGCTCATTTCCATAAGATGAATACAATTTCGTTATAAGCATGTGTGATATGACATGTGTATTGTGAAAATCAGCACCAGGTATAAGATTTCAATCCAGATTCCAGGCACAATCTTAGAAAATTAGAGGTAACCTTGAGATTTTTTTCTATCGAAAAAATATTTTCGATCATGTTTCTGGATTAGAGCAAATCTCGTAAATATAATGAATTTTCTTTAGATATTTTTATTTTTGGTTAGAACTTTTATTTACGGATAACTAGCTATAAACACCTTGCGATTTTCACAGTATAGATACATCCTCTTAAAAAACATATGTATTTACTTCGCTTTTCCTCATAAACTTCTAAAAAGTCCAAATTGAATACATTTCTATATGATTATTCTTTATTGCACACAAAACAGAGCATACCTAAACAAAATACAGAAATAGATGACATGTACAAAGGCGAGCTTAACCCTAACAAGAGTTTTCTTCCAGCGAGCCTTAGATTTAAGTTTTTAATAAGTATATTTTTACAGATTCTGCGATCGTAACGCCATCTACACGTATTGTGGGATAGTCCTTGTTGCTATCAATCCGTACTACGATCTACCTATTTACGGTAAGTAGCATTTGCAATGCCAGTGCTAGCAGTGAAGGAAAACATCGTTCAGAAACCCTTGGCTTAGTCAGCTCCGCACGTATTGTTGTCTCTCCTGTGGATAGACACTAGGCTGAGAGGATGGTATAGTGCTACAAGCCTACTGCATCTAAACATGTCCCCGGCACTGCAGCCTCCCGTACATCGGGGCATGGGGGACAACTGCCTCCTGACGCTGGATACATCATCTACATTAGATGCAAAGAAGCTGACAACCGTCGAATAAATTTCCGTTCGCACTGATTATAAAATCACTGAATGTAATTATGAACAATTACAAACAATACAAAGGTTTAGCAAACATAACTTTGAACCGAACAAAATGAGCAATAAATAAAATGTTTAATTTTTAAAGCGCAAATTTTGCGATTGATTACGAATTTACTAATAGTTCTATGATATGACAGGCGTCACAGCTCAGTCGGTAATAGCTCTGCCTTCCGTGCTGTGGGTCGTGGGTTCGATCCCCACTGAGAACTAACATTTATGCGTGGAATATATAAATGTTTGTTTTATGTCTGGGTGTTACTATGTATTATAAGTATGTATTTACAAAAAAAAAAAAAGTACCTATATAAGTATTCTATCAGCCATCTGGTTCCCATATTACAAGCATTGCTTAGTTTGGGACTAGAGGGTGTTGTGTGAAATGTCCCTGAAAAAAAAAAAAAAAAAAAAAAAATCTATCAGCATCTAGTTCCCATATCACAAGCTTTGCTTAGTTTGGGACTAGAGGGCGTTGTGTGAAATGTCCCTGAAAAAAAAAAAAAAAAAAAAAAAAATCTATCAGCATCTAGTTCCCATATCACAAGCTTTGCTTAGTTTGGGACTAGAGGGCGTCGTGTGAAATGTCCATGAATATTTATTTATTTATTTATATATATTTTGACAGGAGATGAAACGATCATGGCGTATCGTGGCCAGGCGATGGGTGACCTCGATCCTCACATATTTGCAGTTTCTGAAGAGGCATTTACTAAAATGGAGAGAGAAAGTCGAGATCAGAGTATTATTGGTATGAATCCCACTACTAATAAAAATGTCAAAGTTTAAATGTTTGAATGTTTAGATGTATATATTTGTGTTTCAATCACGCTGTAACTAATGGTCCGATTTGGATGAAACTTGGAATACATATAGTTCGTAGCCATTAACACAGGCTACTTTTTATCCCTAAAAATCAACAGGATCAAAACGGGACGCGGACGAAGTCGCGGACAGAAGCTAGTTATGAATATAGGTAGGTAACTTAATGAATTAACAAGTAATTAAATTAAAAATGTAAAAAACCCCCGAATCTTCGACCGTTTTTCATCAAACATAGCTAAGAACACTCCCGACTAATTCACCTTTCAAACAAAAAAAAAACAAAATCAAAATCGGTTCATCCGTTCGTGACCTACGTTGCCTCTGACACAGTCAGACACGTCAAACTTATAACACCCCGTCATTTTTGCGTCGGGTGTTAAAATTAGTCGCAGGGGGGCGATTCTAGACCGATAGACTTTTTTATCACGATAGATATTTCTTCCAAAAACTGTCATAAACTATGGAGTTTTGACAGTTCTTGGGATATATATCTATCGTGATAAAATGTCTATCGGTCTAGAATCGCCCCCCTGGTCGGACTTGGATGAGACTGGCGCAGGACCGCAGAGAATGGCACAATGAAAGAGAGGCCTATACCCAGCAGTGGGTGAGATCGGGCTGCGGATGATGATGATGATGTTAAAATTAATCTGTATTGCAGTGAGCGGTGAGTCTGGGGCTGGTAAGACAGTGTCGGCGAAGTATGCGATGCGATACTTCGCGGCTGTCAGCGGTAGCGCTACTGAGACTCAAGTGGAAAGGAAAGTGTTGGCATCGAGTCCTATCATGGAGGTAAGTAGCATTACTTAATTTATAAGCTTAAAATACTAGAAAAACCAACTTCAATTCGACTTACATCATTATTCATTACACACAGTTCATTAGGAATATTCTAGTGACTATAAACACCACTAAAAGTCATAGGAAAGCAAAATACGCAAGTTCGTGCACGTGGATGGCATATTTTTACCAGTTATTCCTGTTTATAAGCCAAACTACTGAACCGAATTTGAAAATTGAATGGGACCAACCTGGAAATACATCCTTTCAGATGAAAACAGAATTTTTGAAATCGGTTCATAAATGACGGGAGATCTGAGGAAACACACATTAAAAAAAATACAACCGAATTGAGAACCTCCTCCTTTTTTGAAGTCGGTTAAAAATTTACTACATCAGTCAAAAGCCATAGTCTGTTATCATAGCCAAAGGTCATATTAAAAAGTCAATAATAGTCAAATAACTACATAGTCAGAAGTCATAGTCAAAACTCACAGTAAAAAATGCAGTACAGCCTATGTACAGGACTTCGACCAGGCTGATGATGATACCGCTTACCCAGTAGATCATTAATTTATTTCATAATAATTATTATTTTAGATATCATTTATAGGTAAGTGTTTGACCGGTTGAGCGACGATGTCGACGATGCAGCACGCTTCCTATTCATTCATCTCTTGAAAACATTTAAATTATCGTTCGTCTAGTGGTCCGATGGTAGAATGGAGTTTAGGGAACTAAATTATAAAGCTATATCTAATTTAACAGGCCATAGGAAATGCAAAAACAACACGTAACGACAACTCATCGCGCTTCGGAAAATTCATAGAAATACATTTTGATGAGCAATACAGAATATGTGGTGCTAGTATGCGCACCTACCTCTTGGAGAAGTCGCGTGTTGTGTACCAAAGTGGGGGGGAGAGGAACTATCACATGTTCTATCAGTTGTGTGCCGCTGCGCCTTCTATGCCTGAGTTGAGGCTAGGTGAGTCACTCATAGTCATTAATACTCGTATAAAGGTCACTCATGGTCATTAATATTATATTAATAGTCAAGGTCAGTCATAGTCATCAGAATTATCACAAGTTGTTTAAGTTTGATTTCACTTCTCCATATATGCCTGAGTTGAGGCTTGATGAGTCACTCATAGTCATAGTCATTAATAGTCAAAGTCACTAAGAGTCAAAGTCAGCCTTTTGCATCTAATCTAGATGATTTATTTAGTGTCAGGAGCCACTTTTTTAACCATGCCCCGATGTACGGGAGGCTGCAGTGCCTGGGACATGTTTAGATGCAGTAGACTTGTAGCACTATACCATCCTCTCAGCCTAGTGTCTATCCACAGGAGAGACAACAATACGTGCGGAGCTGACTAAGACAAGGGTTTCCACACGATGTTTTTCTTCACCATTGCGCAAATAAATTTTTGGAGTAGAAACCCCCATTATTTATTAATATTAACAGATTTAGCGCCAAATTCATAGAAATTTCTTGTTTCAGATCATCAAGATTCCTTCCATTATCTGAACCAGGGTGGCAGTCCGACTATAGATGGAATTGATGATCTTAAAACTTTCAATGAGACGAAGACAGCTCTCACTACTTTAGGTATAAAATAAAATAAAAGTTTAAAAACCCCCGACTTTGATACCCATATTGAGGGAGTTGTGTAAAAATATGTAATCCGCCATTTTGTGGCGGCGGCCATCTTGGACCGTTTTTCATCAAACATATCTGAGAACACTCCCGACTTGCATTACAAAAAACCCAAATCAAAATCGGTTCATCCGTTCGGGAGCTACGATGCCTCAAACACACATACACACACACACACACGGACACAGTCACAAGGCACGTTCTCAGTGGACGTGCAATGAAGATAGATATTTGTTCTATGTCTGGGTGTTACTATGTATTATGTATGTATTTACAAAAAAAAATAAGTATTTAAGTATTCTATCAGCATCTAGTTTCCATATTACAAGCTTTGCTTAGTTTGGGACTAGAGGGCGTCGTGTGTAAAGTCCATGAATATTTATTTTATATTTATTTATTGCTTACAGGTGTCTCTGATTCAGAACAGCAGAATATGTTTGCGATATTGGCCGCCATCTTGCATTTGGGAAATATAGATTTGACAGCTGATAACCATGAGGCAGGCGATGATGGTGAAAATGCTTATATCAATGTAAGTCTAATACCAATACTACTAAACGCTCGTGTCTAGGCTTGCTAAGTCAATCTTAATCCGATCAAGTTAAGCGACGTTCTGCGCGGTCGGTTTTTGGATGGGCGACCGCTAGGTTTACCTAAATAATTAACAGGATCTACAGGATAAAATGAACGAACGGGATTAGCACCGCCAATTAGCAAGAGGATGATGTCATGTCACGTCAGTTTGACAGGGCGTAGTACTAGCTCTTTGGTCTAACGACTAGCGTTTGACATTCCAGTACGGGTTCGGTGTAATGTCAAGTATCTCAAAGTATCCCAAAGAGGTAGGAAACCATAAACATGGAGGGGCCTCATTCTACTATACAAAATAAATCGACACATAAGCCGTCAAATATTATTTTGTTTCTTTTTAACCAAACAAATACTGAATGTGTTGAAAGAGATAGACAATATTTTGTTCCTTCGATTTTTTTTGTGACGTCATGATTTTATGTTTGCGTAACCAGCGCCACCATGTTTAGTTCCGAGTTTGTAGTAGATCTGCTGTCAACATTACTATGAAGGCAGCCATATTATGTTCCGTAGTATACACGCTTTTTTTGTTGGTAGAACATATTTATTGGTATTCTGTATCATAGACATAGACATAAGTTTATTTGTTACATCACACATAGAAAAAAGAACATTAAAAAGAAAGAAAACACATTAAGAACCATAGTTCTTAATGTGTTTTCTTTCTTTTTAATGTTTTAATATGGTGAAGCATACTTCACCACCTGATGGCAGCTCAGCGCTGTTATTCTGCCAGAGAAGTATCCGCTCGGTGCACGCACAGATAATATAATACACAGATAATATAATGTGCACTGAAACTGTACTCGCGTACGAAGTCGCGGGTAACTGCTAGCTTATAATATTAGTGGGATAAGTAACATTTTGTATGTTTTAGCCAAACGACGAACATCTAACAGCTGTTTGCGAACTCCTCGGAGTCTCATCTACAGAGTTACGGCGGTGGCTCACACATCGACGAATCCAGGTACTTACCTACCTATCCTACCACCCATAACACACACATGGGTGTTACTATGTATTATAAGTATGTATTTAACAAAAAAAGTATATAAGTATTCTATCAGCATCTAGTTCCCATATCACAAACTTTGCTTAGTTTGGGACTAGAGGGCGTTGTGAAATGTCCATGAATATTTATTTATTTATAACAAGTTAAGCGATTTTTTGGCGCTGTCTAAATAAATCATAAAAAAATATATTCCAGAAATCCCCACTGAAAATCCCCACCAGTGGGGATTTCTGGATTTTTTTCTAAAAATTCCCATGTTTGTATACATGAAATGAAATGAAATACAGTTGTAAATACAGTAGATTGTTTTTTTTTGAAAAATCACATAGTGTTATATCTCATGCAAAAATACATGTGGGAAGAATTTATTGAATCTTAAGTCCGATAAAAGCATTATAAAAATTTAAAAGCTAATTAAAAAAAAAAATTGTTTCAGTCCGCTCATGAAGTGATTGTATCTCGAGTGTCGACATCTCGCGCGAAGTTCGCGCGAGATGCCTTAGCTAAACGTCTATACGGAGAGCTGTTCGCGTGGCTAGTAGCCGCGGTGAATAGGGCGCTAGATACCAGCAGACATAGGAAGCATTTTATTGGTAAGTGAGCCTATGCATTGGCAGAGCTAACCACTTAACATTAGGAGGGCCATCGGCTTAATAATAAAAAAATCATTTAATTCAGGCAACACAGTAAAAAATACAAGGCTTACCACTTAACATTAGGTGGGCCATCGGCTAAATAAATAAAATCATGAAATTCAGGCAACATAGTAAAAAATACAAGGCCCATATTGTAAATACCTTAAAAATAAAATATATATCTATTTTTTTTTAATTTAATTTTCTATCATTAATTTTATTATTTATTTATTAATCAATTGTTGTGTGAAATGTCCATGAATAATTGTACTATGCATACTATTTCAGGTGTACTCGATATCTACGGCTTTGAAACGTTCGAAATAAACTCGTTCGAACAGTTTTGCATCAACTACGCGAATGAAAAACTACAACAACAATTCAATTGTCACGTGTTCAAGTTGGAGCAGGACGAGTATATCAAGGTATGTTCTATCTCTCTCAGTTGACAGACGTCGCAGCTCAGTCGGTATAGCTCTGCCGTCCGTGCTGTGGGTCGTGGGTTCGATCCCCACTGAGAACTAACATTTGTGTGTGCGAAACATAGATGTTTAAGTAAATTAACTTAAATAAAGAGAAGTATAAAATGCTTTAATAGGGACCACATACGTAGTGGGGATTTGTGGAAAAAAAATCCAGAAATCACCACTGCTACACCGTAGCATGCTACGACGTATCTGGTGGGGATTTCTGAAAAAACTGAAATCCCCTCTGCAGGAGTATTCCAATCTCAGTTGAACTGCAAAGTTTTAAATCATGGTCAGTTCATACTAACTCATAGTTATTCTGTGACTAAATAGTGACATTATGATGTCATTTGATGTGTTTTCGCGCATATTTTGCTGTCAAGTGTCTAAAAAGAATGATCACGTGGTACTAAATTTTACCACGTGACCTGAAGAAATTACACTGGGCAGTGAAATATAACTTGACAGCAAAAGATTGGCATACGGGGGCCCCCGTATGCCAATCTTTTGCTGTCATAATGTCACTATTTAGTCACAGAAAAACTATGAGTTAGTATGAACTGACCATGATTTAAAACTTTGCAGTTCAACTTTGATTGGCATACCCCTGCTGGTGGGGATTTTTTAGTGGAGATTTCTGGAATATATCATTATTTGTGATGGAAATTTCGATTCTGACAAAAGATTATTTTCAGGAAGAAATATCTTGGAAGATGATAGATTTCTATGACAACCAACCTTGCATAGAGCTGATAGAAGACAGACTTGGTATTCTGTCTCTGTTGGATGAAGAGTGCAGAGTGCCGCAAGGCTCTGATGCTGGGTTCGCACACAAACTGCATACCACTTGTACTAGCTACAAGCATTTTGTCAAACCTAGGTTTGGGACTAATGGTAAGCCACAATAATAATGAAAAATAGATAGATAGAAAATACTTTATTGCACACCTTAACCTAGGGACTACTATATAATACAAAACAAAACTTAACTAATTGTACAATGGGCGATCTTATCGCTAATGAGCGATCTCTACCAGACAATCTTGGACGGAATGGACTACGAGGTACTGATGCTATCTAAAAATAACATAGAAAAAAAATTTAGAAACATGATTAATAAAAAAGTGACTAAATGACTAAAAAACACAATAGAAAAATGTGTAATCGAAAAAAAGTTCATTTATTTCACACTAAAACACGCTCTTACCTTCATTACACACACACGTAATATGTATACGCACACGAATAGTAATTTAACTGTTTTTATTAATAAAAAAACATATAGACTAAAAAAAGTTGCTAAAATACCAATCCTACTAATATTATAAATGCGAAAGTTTAGATGTTTGGATGTTTGGATGTTTGTGTTTCAATCACGTCAAAACCACTGAACCAACTTGGATGAAACTTGGCATATATATAGTTCGTAACCTGGATTGACACATAGGCTACTTTTTATCTCGAATAATTAACAGGATCTACAGGATAAAATGAACGAAAAGGATTAGCAGCGCCAATTGGCAAGAGGATTTCATTGTCATGTCATGTCACGTCAGTTTGACAAGGCGTAGTACTACCTCTTTGGTCCAACGACTAACGTTTGACATTCCAGTACGAGTTCGGTGTAATGAGGTGTAATGTCAAGTTTCTCAAAGAAGTATCCGCTCGGTACACGCACAGATAATATAATGTATACGGAAACTGTAGACGCGTACGAAGTCGCGGGCAACTGCTAGTAGAATAATATATTCGACATACACAGTGGTATCGATTCTGTTGTTGCATTTTTCTAAACTAACCTAATTTGACAGCACTGAAATTATAGCAGTCTTTGTCTTCAATTTATGAGAAAGGGACGGCAACATTTTTAGTGCTGTCAAATTAGGTTAGTTTAGAAAAATGCAACAACAGAATCGACAGCAATATACACTAAAATGTTTGTATGAATAATTTTAATATCTTCTTCCAGCGTTCATTATAAAGCATTTTGCGGATGACGTTGAATACCAATCTGGTGGTTTCCTTGAAAAGAATAGAGATACAGTTTCTGAAGAACAGGTTAGTACGAACTATTTTTTAAAAAGATATATAAATATTGATAGAAACCATCGTTCAGAAACCCTTGGCTTAGTCAGCTCTGTATTGTTGTCTCTCCTGTGGATAGACACTAGGCTGAGAGGATGGTATAGTGCTACAAGCCTACTGCATCTAAACATGTCCCAGACACTGCAGCCTCCCGTACATCGGGGCATGGATCAACATGATCAAACGATACGCGAGCGAAGTCTCGTATAAACTCAAATAATCATAAGGTTTTATTTAAAACAGGTTGAATGTATAAAAACGGCGACTAATTGTCGTCTTATTCACGAGATATTTGCAAACGAACGACAACCAGAACAAAGCAATACTCTGCCGCCCCCTTCCAAGCGAAGAACCATGCCTTCTTTGCCTATTGGTAGTCTCACTGTAAGTATTACCTAGGTCTTAAACTAAGTCATACACACACTCACACACACACACCATAGCTTAAATTACAAAGCTTACACACCCGCAAAATGAATCAATCATCCCAAGTTTTATTATTGCTCACACACTTTATAGTTTCACAAGCACAAATTACAGTATAGAACCACGCACATAATTTTTAAACACAAGCCCTCTTATTCCAATACGAGGACTAAAGTTAGTCTAGGTTTAAATCAAGGCTTAGACCATGGACTACTCGAAACGTTATTACAAAACGAAGTTTATCTCTTGTTACCGTAACATCTATGGTACTAAAGTTAGACCTACGAGACCCCTAGTTTAACTCTGGTCTATCTTTGAATCTTTGGTACTAAACTGACAGCGAAGTAATTTTTTCCTCGAAACTAACCTCAAAACCACAAATCAAACGTCAAAATAACAACATTATTTCGTTGTATTTTTCCAAATTGCATGTGGTTTGTTTGTGTTGCGAAGATGGTTGATATTATGGATTTGGAAGATATGAATGCTTTGCATTTGATTCGTTTCGTATGATAGTAAGGCCGTGGCCCCATAACGCTCAAAGTGAGCGGCTGACTTTTTGCTAGCAAATTTTGTGAGCCACCGACCGCGAGCATCGTTCACTGCGACTCAGCCGCTGACTGAGTCGGCAAGCGAAACGTCGCAAACTGCGTATAGTACGCGCTATAAGGACACTCTCCATATAAAATATATAGGGAGGCGAACTAGATGCAAACAGTTAGCCGCTCACTGTGAGCGTAATGAGGCCACGGCCTAACAAAATTTATTGACATGACAGGCAACTGACAGTCTTTCTTCTTTTGTAGACTTATGTCTGTACTACTGTCAGTGTAAGTGTCATCAACTCAAAAATGACATTTCATTAGGCCAGGTTTTGAATGAAACCATAGACTAGATGGATGAGTTTTCGTTTATCGCCGCTACTCGACACTAGATGGCGCTCTAAACACACTTATTTTTCCATATAATCTGTGGATGATAAATAAACCATGGTCTATGTCATAGTACTAACAAGTCTTTCAATAGTCTCGGTTTTGTAATAAGAAAATATATTGATACCATGATCAACTTAGTTACCGTAACAAACCTGGACTACATAGTCCTGGTTTAAACCTGGACTATCGTGATTTTCTATAATAACACCGAAAGTGTATTACTTTTTACAAAAGTAAAACCAGAAGACACAATTACAAAATATTACAAAGATCACACACCACAAAACTAATCACCTTTGTAAATAATACCAACTACACACACACACACACACACCTTGGATGGCACACAATTTATGTCACACAATTCACATATTTTCTTACGTAACCCATACAATTTGACTTACAAATGGTGTTTTTTTTTTTATTTTAAATCATATTTCGTATATATTTTAGCAACCACCTCGCCGTGCCTCAGGTAGCAAACAGACAGTAGGTGCACAGTTCAGAGCGTCGCTGTCAGCTCTCATGGCGACATTGTCTGCCACCACGCCGCACTACGTGAGATGTATTAAACCTAATGATGAGAAGAAGGCGTTTATGTTCGATCCAGACCGAGCTGTGAATCAACTACGGTGAGATATATCTCAGGGGATGATTGATCTGTGGTCGTGTGTACAAGCATTGCTTAGTTATTAGTTTTTAGATTGACAGGCGTCACAGCTTAGTCGGTATAGCTCTGCCTTCCGTGCTGTGGGTCGTGGGTTCGATCCCCACCAAGAACAAACATTTGTGTGTTGCTACACACAAATTTTTGTTCTATGTCTGGGTGTTACTATGTATTATAAGTATGTATTTACAAAAAAAAAGGATATAAGTATTCTATCAGCATTCCCATATTACAAGCTTTGCTTGTTTTGGGACTAGAGGGCGTTGTGTGAAATGTCCCTGAATATTTATTATTATTTATTAGATACCTTTGTGTGATGTGCTTGTAATAGCACCGGCAGCCATACCCTGCAACCCGGAACACAGCAATGCGAGCATCACTGTGCACACGACATATGTACGGCATGCCGACTGAATTGTCTTTGAATCAAATTATATTTTTAACAATAACCTTGATATTTTCAGAGCGTGTGGAGTGTTAGAAACAATAAGGATATCAGCAGCAGGATTTCCATCAAGATGGCCGTATCCAGACTTCTTCAGCAGGTGAGCTATTTAAAAAAAAATCTTAAAAAACATAATGTATATGTGAAAAAATTTAAAAAACTGTATAAATGTCGGCCATTGACTTCTAAAATTAGACCAATTATTTCACAATCAGACCTTTGTATCTAATCTAGATGATGTATCCAGCGTCAGGAGGCAGTTGTCCCCCATGCCCCGATGTACGGGAGGCTGCAGTGCCGGGGACATGTTTAGATGCAGTAGGCTTGTAGCACTATACCATCCTCTCAGCCTAGTGTTTATCCACAGGAGAGATAATACGTGCGGAGCTGACTAAGCCAAAGGTTTCTGAACGATGTTTTCCTTCACCGTTTAAGAGCACTGGCATTGCGCATATAAATTCTCCGGAGTAGAAAAATCCATATGTACCTACACGACCGGATTTGAACCCACGATCTCAGGATCGGATGGCAGGGTCGCTACCACTAGACCACTGCTCAAAATCTTTCACAAAAAGCCCTATTAACATCCTACTAATATTATAAATGCGAAAGTTTAGATGTTTGGATGTTTGTGTTTCAATCACGTCGAAACTACTGAATCAACTTGGATGAAACTTGGCATTTATGTAGTTCGTAACCTGGATTGACACATAGGCTACTTTTTATCCCGAATAATTAACAG
The DNA here is from genome assembly GCA_947859175.1 of Gandaritis pyraliata. NCBI lineage: Eukaryota > Metazoa > Arthropoda > Insecta > Lepidoptera > Geometridae > Gandaritis > Gandaritis pyraliata. The sequence goes on along the minus strand of OX401878.1, from coordinate 1,495,606 downwards.
GATCTACAGGATAAAATGAACGAACGGGATTAGCAGCGCCAATTACTGGCAAGAGGATGATGTCATGTCATGTCACGTCAGTTTGACAGGACGTAGTACTAGCTCTTTGGTCTAACGCATTACAGATAATATAATACACAGATAATATAATGTACACGGAAACGGTACTCGCGTACGAAGTCGCGGGTAACTGCTAGTATGAGATATGTATGAGATATGTGTATGTATACCTAATTGGGGACAAATAAAAATTTATCTTATCTTATAAATATACCAGTATATATGAGATATATCTTATTTGTGATATTCCACAGGTACCGTCTACTCTGCCTACAAAAGGATATAGACAGAGCGAACATAAAGTCCACATGTCAGAAAGTCCTGGCGAGGCACATCAAAGATCCTGATAAATACCAGTTTGGAGCCAGTAAGATCTTCTTCAGAGCTGGACAGGTAAATATACCGGAGCTTGATCAAAACTATTCAACTGTCAAGTCACTTGCTATTTCAGCTTTTACTTCGAATTAGATAGAGATGGCAAGTGACTTAACAGCATAGTTTTTCGAGCTTTCAGGAACCGGCCGTTATTTATTTAAAAATTATTTAAAAAATAGTAATAGAATAGTACTTACACACCATTCGAATAAAAAAAATCAAAATCGTTTCATCCGTTCGGGAGCTACACACACACACAAACACAAACACACACACACACACACACATACACACACACACACACACACACACAAACACGTCAAACTTATGAAACCCCGTCGTTTTTATGTCGGGGGCTAAAAATTCAGTTGCATTTCTTCGAAGTTGAACAAAGTATTACGTATTCCAATCTTTTGCTGTCAAGTTATATTTCACTGCCCGCTGTAATTTCTTCAGGTCACGTGGTACAATTATGTACCTCGTGATCATTCTTTTTAGACACTTGACAGCAAAATATGCGCGAAAACACATCAAATGACGTCATAATGTCACTATTTAGTCACAGAATAACTATGAGTTAGTATGAACTGACCATGATTTAAAACTTTGCAGTTCAACTTTGATTGGCATATTCCTGCAGGCTGTAGATGAGCTGAGCTGGAGCCAATTTGTTGCAGTAGCACATATTACAATTTTGTGTATTCTTTCTTTCTTTTTAATGGCTTTCTATGTGTGAAGTAACAAATAAACGTATGTCTATGGATGATAATCTTACTAATATTATAAATGCGAAAGTTTAGATGTTTGGATGTTTGTGTTTCAATCACGTCAAAACCACTGAACCAACTTGGAAGAATCTTGGCATATATATAGTTCGTAACCTGGATTGACACATAGGCTACTTTTTATCCCGAATAATTAACAGGATCTACAGGATAAAATGAACGAAAAGGATTAGCAGCGCCAATTGGCAAGAGGATTTCATTGTCATGTCATGTCACGTCAGTTTGACAGGGCGTAGTACTACCTCTTTGGTTTAACAACTAGCGTTTGACATTCCAGTACGAGTTTGGTGTAATGAGGTGTAATGTCAAGTTTCTCAAAGTATCCGCTCGGTACACGCACAGATAATATAATGTACACGGAAACTGTAGACGCGTACGAAGTTGCGGGTAACTGAGCTAGTGATGAATATATTTATTGTATAACAGGTGGCGTACTTAGAAAAGATTCGCGCAGACTTACAGCGTCTGTACTGTGTGCGCGTGCAAAGCTGCGTGCGACGTTTTGTCGCGCGACGCAAGTACTTGCGACTTCGGAAGGCGATTTATAGATTGCAGGCGAGAGCGCGCGGGTTTTTGGCTAGAAGGTATATAACAATACTTAACCTGAATGTTACATTGTATTTAAATAAATATTAATGGACTATACACACAACGCCCTCTAGTCCCAAACTAAGCAAAGTGTGATATGGGAACTAGACGCTGATAGAATACTTAAATACTTTTTTTTGACTTTATTCACAAAAAAATTATGACTAATACAGTATTTACAATATTTATAATATGTACAAAATACACATGAAGCAGTTGAGCTATCTACACACCGTTGCATTTTTTTTGTATTTCCAAAAAAAAAGTATATAAGTATTCTATCAGCATCTAGTTCCCTTATTACAAGCTTTGCTTAGTTTAGGACTAGAGGGCGTCGTGTGAAATCTCCATGAATATTTATTATTTATTTATTGTTTGCAGAAAAGCACAAGAGATTCGTCGAAATCGGGCCGCTATAAAAATACAAAGAAATGTACGCGGCTGGCTGTGTCGCGTCAAGTACCAAAGATTACGGAAATTAGCTATCGGAATACAAGCGTGTGCCAGGGGCTTCCTCGCTAGAAGCCTTTATAAGGACAGAATGCGGGTTCGAGCGGTGAGTACCCACATTATTGAGTTTGTGTCCCGCAAAAATGAATAGATAACCCGCATATTAGAGTTTGAGAGACAGCACTATGGGTAGGTTACCCGCAAAAAAATGACTCGTGAAACGCATTTATTAGTTTAAGAGACTTATCACTGAGTAGGTTACCCGCAAATAAATATATGACCCGTTAAAGTTAGTAGCTAATGGAAACCAATGGTTAGCGTTAAAAAGTAAATAGATGTGCATTTTTGAGATTGATATTCTGTAAATGTTGAGTAGGTTACCCGTAAAAATTAATTAAACACCAGGAAATGTGTGTAAAACACCAATACCAGTTAGTGACGCATATTTGTGTTAGAGATCAGATACATTGAGTGAGATATAAAAAAAGTGAAGGAAAACATCGTGTGGAAACCCTTGGTTTAGTCAGCTCCGCACGTATTGTTGTCTCTCCTGTGGATAGACACTAAGCTGAGAGGATGGTATAGTGCTACAAGCCTACTGCATCTAAACATGTCCCCGGCACTGCAGCCTCCCGTACATCGGGGCATGGGGGACAACTGCCTCCTGACGCTGGATACATCATCTAGATTAGGTGCAAATGTTTAGATGTTGAGTAGGTGACCCGTAAAATGTAGTGTGTTGCTTTATTATATATATCATCCCCAACAGGTAGGACGTAAAGTTTAGTCACAAAAAAAATTATGACTAATACTGTATTTATAATATGTACAAAATACACATGAAGCAGTTGAGTTATCTACACACCGTTGCAAATGATTTATAGATAGCTCAACTGATCCAAATCAGTAGCAATCTGAAGCGTGTCCAAGACACTGGCTGCATTGCCGCGCTAAATAGCAATGTTGATTATATATTATATTTGTATAAATTATTACTTGTAACAATTTATTTTTACAGGTAATCACAGTACAAAGATTCGCTCGTGGATATCTCGCGAGAGAAAAAGCTAAGAAAGCTAGACGACAAATTGTTATCGCTCAAGCTTCTGTAAGTATTTATAACGATTGTATTAATCAGGTTTAAGAGTATTTATTTTTCTCATAAGAATTTAAATTCACTGATAGAAAACAGAGTTCAAATCACCGACTGCAGGCAGGGTGCCCAAAAGGCTGGCAATGTTACCTCTTTGTATGGCAATATCTGTTTTCTATCTCTAGCATTTAGAATTCAGAGTTCATTTTAATAATTTTTTTTTTGTTAAAAATGATATTTTCTTATTAGTGTTTATCAATAAAATTCTTCTCTGTTAATCATCATCATCTTATGTCAATAAAAAGATAATTCTAATTCACTGATAGAGAAAACAGTATTATAAATGTAAATTTACGAACTAAGTACTTACAATTTTAAACTAAAATAAGTAAACACTTTTCTTGGTGTAAAAACCGGCAACATGATACCATTCTACAGTAAACATTAATTATACTTAAAAGTAAAAAATGTTTATTTCAGTGAAAAAGAATATCACTACAAAATTTAACAAAGACTATTGGTTGGACACAAAACAAAAAAAAAACAAAAAAAAACACTAAAAAAAAAGCTTAGAAATATATTTTTCAGTCTCCTCTCTAGGCTTAGCCTGTATCGAGGAGTATATATGTACTAGCTTCTGCCCGCGATTTCGTGCGCGTCCCGTTTTATCTTGTTCATTTTCCGGGATAAAAAGTAGCCTATGTGTTAATCCAAGCTACGAACTATATGTATTCCAAGTTTCATCCAAATCGAACCAGCAGTTTTTGCGTGAATGAGTAACAAGCATCCATACATACAAACTTTCGCGTTTGTAATATTATTATGTATTCTATCAGCAATCTAGTTCCCATATTACAAGCTTTGCTTAATTTTGGACTAGAGGGCGTCGTGTGAAATGTCCATCAATATACAGGGTGTAACATAATGTCGCTATAAATCCAAAAGGGGGTTATTCTACACGTCATGGCGAACAACATTTGTTCCACGACTTTGATATTTCGAAATTTTTCATTCATGAAAAGTGTCTTAAAGTTTCCTCAAAAATAGCATTGCACACCTGTTAAAGTGTCTATGTCTGGGTGCGATGTGATAGGAGGGTGCGTGAGCATATGTGTACTAACAGGCTGGATACCTACGCAAAGTAAACAAACACTTAGGGTCGTCGCAAATTTATAAGATAAAAAGAAAAATAAAAAAATAGAAATTTCTAACATGTTGTATTCAACTTTTGCATATGCCAATCTATTCACGTGTTTGGTCTGAATAAGCCCCTTTTCGGCTTATAGGGACGATATGTAACACGTTGTATATACTCGTATTTATAGATGCCCTCAAAGATAGATAGAAAACTCTTCATTGTACTGCACCGGAAATCAGATATTAGACATAGTTCTATATTAAAGCGAAGTACAATGGGCGGCCTTATCGCTATGAGCGATCTCTTCCGGGCAACCTTTTTCAAACCATGTTTTTAAAGAATTTAATTATTTCTATGGACAGATACGTCGTTTCCTAGCCCGTCGTATGTATAAACGATTAAGAATTGAAGCTCGCTCGCTGGATCACGTTAAAACACTGAACAAGGGTTTAGAAAACAAGATAATAAGTCTACAACAGAAATTAGAAGTGGCACAAAACAAGGCTAAGAAAGTGGAGCCATTGATGATGCAAATTGTTGATTTGAAGTAAGTTACTGACAGAAATTTAACAGATATTTAAAGACATTTAAGGGCGGCTTGCACCAGAATCGCTAAACGCGTTTAACTATTAAATAATTTAGCGAGTTGTCAAGTCATACAAATACGTCAGATTTAAATCTATTTAGCTGTTAAACACGTTTAGTGATTCTGGTGCAAGCCGCCCTTAGAGTTGTCGATGACTAATCTAAGCAAGCTATACTGTAAAAAAATATCTGAATAAAGGCTAATATTATTATTATAATTTATACTGACAGGCGTCACAGCTCAGTCGGTTATAGCTCTGCCTTCCGTGCTGTGGGTCGTGGGTTCGATCCCCACCAAGAACAAACATTTGTGTGTAACAAACATAGATGTTTGTTCTATGTCTGGGTGTTACTATGTATTATAAGTATGTATTTACAAAGAAAAAGTTTTCTATCAGCAATCTAATTCCCATATTACAAGCTTTGCTTAATTTGGGACTAGAGGGCGTTGTGTGAAATATCCATTAATAATACAAGTAGACTAATATTTACAAAACACAAATGAAACAGTTGAGCTATCTGCAGACCGTTGCAAACGATCTATAGATAGGTTAAAGTGATCCAAATCAGTATTTCTTATAATTTACGTGTTTCAGAGCAAAAATGGATATCTTAAAAGCTCTAGAAATTGAAGCCAAAGCTTTAAGAATCGATCAAAATGAAAAGGACAGCCTTATAAACGCACTTCAAGTAGAACTGTCGAAGGAAAGAGATGCAAACTGGAAGATTATGGAAGAAAAGAAAGAGATAGAGAATAGGTATAAGAAGGACAGAGAGATGTGGGAGGGAGAAAGCGAGAAACTGCATAATGAGCTGAAGAGTAATAAGGAACATTTGCAAATGGCTATTGAAGGTAAAACTTTTTATCATTTTTATATATTTTTTTCTATACAACTAAATGATGGAACAAGCCGATAGCTCACCTAATGTTAAGCGGTTATCTCCGCCTATAACAAGGACGTGCTCAATGAGGTTTCGCCTTTTGAAAGCATAATACATTTTCAGAGTAGAAAAATCTATAGATTCACAAATGTTGTATCAACCAAGAAATAGCATAAAAATCACTTTCATTTTATCTTGTTTTTAATAAATAATTAATTTACTTATAATAAAGTTACTTTTAAAGTTATTTAATTATAATAAAATTAGCACTGCAGCAATAAAAATAGATACTATAGGGCCATCCTTTCATATCCATAAAGGCGTCAAACAAGGAGATCCACTATCCCCAAAACTATTCAATTCATCCCTAGAAGAGGTTTTCAAGAAACTAACACCAAGCTGGACGGAAAGGGGCGTTATTGTCGGTGAAAAGAGGTTAACTAACCTCCGATTTGCCGATGATATCGTACTTTTCTCTTCATCAGCCTCGGAACTTGAAACGATGCTGAGCGACCTTAACACAGCAAGTCTCGAGGTGGGACTTAGCATGAACAGATCTAAGACCAAGCTGATGACAAACAGCACACAGCACAAGCTGAGGGTTGGGGACGGGGAGATGGACTACGTTGATGACTACGTATACCTAGGGCAATTAGTATCCTTCCAGGGACGACAAGACCTCGAAATCGCTAGACGCACCGAGAACGCCTGGAAGGGATACTGGGCCATGAAACACCTAATGAAAGGTACACTCCCACTGTCATTGAAAAGGAGACTCATGGACGTATGTATTCTACCCATCCTCACCTACGGCGCACAGACCTGGTCCTTGACTGAGCAGCAAAAGTCCCGACTCGGGGTTTGCCAACGAGCGATGGAGCGCAGTATTCTGGGAGTCAGACTAACAGACCGCGTTCGCAACAGTATTCTGCGCTCCAAAACGCAAATCGCAGATGTCGGTCAACATGCGGGTAAATTGAAATGGGAGTGGGCAGGCCACGTCTGCCGCATGTCGGATGCGTTATGGGCGAAATCCACTACAGAATGGATGCCCAAAAACGGAAAACGACCTCGCGGCAGACCACGGCGAAGATGGAGGGATGAGATTGATGCCTACCTAAAGGATTGGTCCACAGTTGCCCAAAACAGAGAAGACTGGAGAGAAGGAAGGGAGGCCTTTGCCCTGCAGTGGGACACCACAGGCTCTTAATAATAATGATAATAATATAATAAAGTTAATTAAATACTAATTCAATTTAATCTTTATTACCATGCCATAAAGTTCATTTTATCAAATTTATTTTCATGGACAATTCATAAATAGGCTTGTATCTGATAATAATAATCTATAGATAAACTAATTATTAGAATTTTATCTATCAGGTCGATATTTGGCACACCAGTCATATTTCCATCAAAATACTTACTTATTTTTAGTGTGAAACGTTAAAAATGTATTTCTAAGCCTGCTTTGTGTTAGGATAGTGTTTTAGTCAAGTTGCGAGTACACTGCTCCGTCAATTTGTTCTTTTAATTGTGAAAAACACTTGGATGGAGTAGTGTAACTTGTAACTAAAGTAAAATACTAGCATGGTCGATGCAACTTAAGTTTGTCGGTTTTGACAGCTGTAAACATGCAACATTGGAATGTTAAAGGAATAAAAGTGATTTTAGCTAATGTGACGTGAACAATGTGTTAAGTTTATTATAACTGGATACTTTTAAAGTGATGTGTGATATTTTGAGCTAAATCTATGTGTACACTGTGCAAGTGACTTGAAGGATTACTAACAATATAGTGTCACCTAAAGGTTTGGTTTACACGATGCCAGTGATTGGAGCAAGTTCGGTAAGACTAGTCATTGACGTAAGGTGACTAATAAGAGAAACAAGTTACACAATAAAAGTATTGACATCGATTCTAAGTGATTTTATTAAAAAGGTATTGATTTTGATTCAAAGATGATTATTGAAAAAGATATAGACGCTCAAAATCGGGCTTCTGATAAAGAAAAAGAGGCACGAGCTTCGGGAGCTGTGAGAGAAGTGAATCAAACTCAAAAGGAGGAATGGGAGAAGGGAGAAGAAGTGAATAAAGATATAGTAGAGTGGAACAAAGAGTTTGAATCTAGATCTAAGTTCTGGAAAGGAGTTCCAACTGATACAATCGTTAAAGCGAAGGAATCAGATAGTCGGGCTTTTGATAAAGCTAAAGAAACTCTAGTTATTGGTCCAGAAAAAGATAAAGGAAGTATAAATGATCAATTTTTTGAGATTAAAGAGATAGATGATGATAATGAAACTTTTGTAGAAGCGAATGGTTCTCAGAATTTGAGTATAAATGTAGCAAAAATAGCTCAAAATCATAAAATGCTTTTCAAAAAATCTAAAGAAAAAGCAACAGCAGGTGCTGTAACTAAAACTTTGGAAAATCCAAAAGTTACAACAAATGCAGACATTAATAAAACAATTGAAGATAAAAATCCAGTCTCAGTTAAAATAAATAATAATCAAATTACAGAATTAATAGAAGAAAATTTAAAAGAAAACCAAAGTTCAATCATAGAATGGAACAAAGAATTTGAATCAAGAGCTAAGTTTTGGAAAAGCGTACCTTCCGATTCAGATAAGATTGATCAAACAAAAGAATCTAAAAATGTAGTTCCCGAAACACTAATAGAAGTTTCAAATAAAGAAATAGTTACAGAGAAAACTACAAAATTGCACAATGATGATCTCAAGTCTAACAAAGTGTCAAAAATGGTAGACGATTTGAAAGAAACTGCTATAGAAAAAACCAAAGAGTTAAAAAATGATAAATTGTTTATTGCAATAGCTAAAGATCACCTTAAAATAGCATCTCAAGATTCAGAAATAAAAGCTGTCGAAAATATTCCGGAACTATCATTACCAACACTCAAAGACGAAGAAAAAAACACTAAAAAAGATATAATAGGTGGCTTACAAAATGCAAAAGTATTAGAAAAGGCGTCATCAGAAATAGTAAAAGTAGCGCTGATGTATGAAACGATAACTGAAAAAGCTAATACTAATCAAAGACTTGTGAAAAATGATAAATCTCATAATCTGATTCAAGAAAAAGTTACTAAAAATAATGCAGCTAGTATACAAAAACAAGATAATTGCCAAAAACATACAAGTTTAGCTCAAAATCGGGTCCAAAAGAAAGTAACTTTCGAAAAGATACACACAGATCAAACTCTTGTAGAAAAACTACGTCAAAATCAGATTTTAAAAGCTAAAGAAATTGAAATCCCAAAAAAACGTTTAATAGAAATACAACGACAAAATTCATACACTGAAATATTCATTGAAGAAGCTCAAATAGATATAGCAGAATGGAATAAGGAGTTTGAAGCGCGTGCTACGTTTTGGAAAGGTACACACGAAGACACGTCGACCTATACTGTTTGGACTTTGAACTATTATAAGTAGAAGGTTGGTGGTGGTGTAGACACGTCAGTGTGTTTGTGTGTGTCGGGCTGCGAGCGCGGCGCGCGCCCTAGCCTATTGCACCCCCGCCCCGACGTACCTCTGCATTGTATGTAGCCTAGTTATGCTTGTATTACGTGTATAACCTGACCTGTAGCCGTGTGTACTAAGACGTGGTTCTGACTACCTCCGTTTTTAAGACAAAGTCAATACGCGCGGTGCTGACTAATCCGCGGGATTCCTCACGATGTTTTCCATCACCGTTTGATAGCACTGGCATTACGTACATATTCTATGGCTTACTGCGCGCGTTGGTTAACACTGTAAGTGCAGTAAGCAGCTGAATTTAATCCTACTAATATTATAAATGCGAAAGTTTAGATGTTTGGATGTTTGTATTTCAATCACGACTAAGCTACTGAACCAACTTGGATGAAACTTGGCATATATATATATATAGTTTGTAACCTGGATTGACACATAGGCTACTTTTTATCCCGAATAATTAACAGGATCTACAGGATAAAATGAACGAAAAGGATTAGCAGCGCCAATTGGCAAGAGGATTTCATTGTCATGTCATGTCACGTCAGTTTGACAGGGCGTAGTACTACCTCTTTGGTCTAACGACTAGCGTTTGACATTCGAGTACGAGTTCGTTCGGTGTAATGTCAAGTTTCTCAAAGTATCCGCTCGGTACACGCACAGATAATAATAATAATACACAGATAATATAATGTACACGGAAACTGTAGACGCGTATGAAGTCGCGGGTAACTGCTAGTAATAATTAAATAAATTCCAATTTAAAAAACCCATTGGTATGCGTCCGGATTTAAACCCGCGACTACTAGACCACCGATCCTTTGTATTCTACAAGCTTTGTAAATAAAAGTATTTAATGTTTTGTCTCTTTCCAGAACGCGACAAAAAACACGAGTTAGAGCAGAAAGCGTTGAGTGCAGAATTAGAAGCAGAGAGACAGAGTCGGCAGAAACTACTATCTTCGCAATATGAACTGCAAGAACGACTCGATTCTATGCAACGGTGAGTCATAAATGCTAATTGACCGAAAGAGCGAAGCGTCTCAGTTTCGAGATTGGCCAAAAATGCTTTTGTCCGGCTGTCTGTCTGTCTGTCTGTCAGTAATCGCCTAAAGGGTCGCATTTATCAACCGATTTCGACGAAAATTGGTACACAAGTTCCTTGATTTATTAAAAAAGTTTTGTCGACCGCGATTTTTGATTGGGGGGAGAAAAGGAGGAAAGTTTGCTGTAGCGTTGTTTATCGACGGATTTCAATCAAATTTAAGAAGCACACTAAAAACTTAATTCTACACGAGATGGTGTAAAAATATTTTCAAAAAAGAGGAGTGGAAGGGGGGAAAAAAGGGGAAATTAATTTTTAATTTTTTCCCGAAAATTTACTCCTACCAATATCAATGAAACTACACAGTCCTCTTCGCCTTTACGAGACAAATCCGTAGACACCAGATTCGACCTCCTAGGACCAAGGGAACGCGAGTAATCGCTAAAACTTATACCCCTATTTTGCTCAAAAGTCTACATAGTAAGGCCTATTGGAAAATTCAATCACCTGAAATTCGATTTAGCCAGGGTAAAAGGGAAAGTGTCGGTTATTGCACGGTTATAAAGGCTCGCGAGGTCTATGTTCTCACAGGACAACTAGTTTAGATGTCACAACTCAATTATATAATTTATATCTAAGTTTAAAAAACTAGGAAAAACTACTTCGATTTGACTTCCGGCTTCTTCATCATCAGATGATGATGAAGACAGTTCATTGGGAATGTTCTAGTGACCGTAAACATCACTAAAAAGTCACAGGAAAGCAAAATACGCAATTTCGTGCACGTGGATGGCATAAATTTTTTCCAGTTAGTTTCAACCCCCGACGCAAAAACGACGGGGTGTTATAAGTTTGACGTGTCTGTGTGTGTGTCTGAGGCAATGTAGCTCCCGAACGGATGAACCGATATTGATTTTTTTTTGTTTGAAAGGTGAATTAGTCGGGAGTGTTCTTAGCTATGTTTGATGAAAATCGGTCCAAGATTCGGGAGTTTTTTAGTTTTTTTTTTCATGATCGGGGACTTAAATTGTTGGTATTTTTTACTAGGGCTCCGCCAACAAAGGAGCACCGCAGATCCCTATCTGATGCTAGCACCAACTCACAACAAGAGACAACAGTGGAAGATGTAAGTTTTAATTTAATTTAATGTTTTAATTTTTTTTTTTTGGCTTCTGTCTGTCCAGCCCCCGTATGCCAATCTTTTGCTATCAAGTTATATTTCACTGCCCAGTGTAATTTCTTCAGGTCACGTGGTACAATTTTGTACCACGTGATCATTCTTTTTAGACACTTGACAGCAAAATATGCGCGAAAACATATCAAATGACGTCATAATGTCACTATTTAGTCACAGAATAACTATGAGTTAGTATGAACTTACCATGATTTAAAACTTTGCAGTTCAACTGAGATTGGCATACCAATGCAGACAATTTTGCCAGTGTCAAGTGGATTATTTGAAATAAGTTTAGTCAAGTCGAGTCATACGTCTAGTAATTTGTTTTGAAGACAAAATGGTGGATTTTCTCTTTAAAACTTGGAAACGAATTCCATCAAATAATAAAAACCCAGAATACACATTTATTCCAATGGCTCACACTTTATGCTATGACTGCAAGTATTATTGGTTAAAATTACACCAAAATTAAAGAACAATACTCACTATAACACAAAAAAAAACAATTAAAATAAATGTGCTATGTTGCTTTGACAAATGACAGAAAAACGTGACGTTGACGTTTACAAATGAAAAACGTCGAAATATTAAATGTCGTAGAAAAAAATATAGTTCGCCATGACGCGTAGAATACTCTCTTTTCGGACTTATAGGGACATTATGTTACACCCTGTATATCATCATCATTGTCATTTATCTATTATTTTGCAGGACTATGGTTACGGATCAGTGCGTTCTGTGGAGACCAGCAGACCAGCTCTGGAAGCTGTCAACTGGTCTGCGGGCTCACAAGGACCACAAAATGGACCTGCACCGGTAAATAGGATAAATAAATATTCATGGACATTTCACACAACGCCCTCTAGTCCCAAACTAAGCAAAGCTTGTGATATGGGAACCAGATGCTGATAGAATACTTATATAATTTTTTTTTGTAAATACATACTTTTAATACATAGTAACACCCAGACATAGAACAAACATTTATGTTTTGCACACACAAATGTTTGTTCTTGGTGGGGATCGAACCCACGACCCACAGTACCATGTGATAAGACCATCCAAAAACTGGCGAGATGAAGTACCCATTAGTAGTAGCTCAGTCGGTATAGCTCTGCCTTCCGTGCTGTGGGTCGTGGGTTCGATCCCCACCAAGAACAAACATTTATGCATGCCATAGAATAAGATGTTTGTTCTATGTCTGGGTGTAACTATGTATTTATAAAAAAAACAGTAAGTATCAATCTATCAGCAATCTAATTCCCATATTACAAAGCTTTGCTTAGTTCGGGACTAGAGGGCGTTGTGTGAAATATAAATATTTATTTACTTTCACACTCATCCTATATACCCGAATCTTTTCGGGAGTGGAATGGGGTTTTATCACACCCTGTATGTAGTTTCAATTAATCGTTTTTTAATACATATATACATTTTTTTTATATTACTAAATGATGGAACAAGCCGATGGCCACCTGATGTCAAGTGGTTAAATCGGCCTATGACAATGCATTGCCTCACTGAGCACGTCCAGGATCTTTGTCTCTCTTGAATTATATGCGCAGAACTGATTTTTGGGTCGATAGATAGGCTTTGTCCTGACAGATAACCAAAACTAGATAACTGGTTATCTCAGAGAATCTTTTTCCTCGCAGATAACCACGGTTATCTGCAGGTGTATGCCAATCAAAGTTAAACTGCAAAGTTTTAAATCATGGTCAGTTCATACTAACTCATAGTTATTCTGTGACTAAATAGTGACATTATGACGTCATTTGATGTGTTTTCGCGCATATTTTGCTGTCAAGTGTCTAAAAAGAATGATCACGTGGTACAAAATTGTACCACGTGACCTGAAGAAATTACACTGGGCAGTGAAATATAACTTGACAGCAAAAGATTGGCATACGGGGGCTGAGATAACTGGTTAGTTAGATAGTTGAGTGGTTTTTAGTGAGTTAAAAATTATAATTGTTAATCCAGATAGCAGATGCTGGCCTGGTTTTAAGAATGCAGAACAGAATATCGGCGCTACAAGGTGAACTGTCGAGAACTTCTAAACGTGCATACGATTTAGAGGAAAGACTTATGAGTAAGTATTCGTACGTGGCCTATTCTGGTGACGGGAGTTTTAGGCCGCCTTAAGGCCTCGTGGCTTAACGACTGCTAGAGCCGGGACAGTTTAACGTGCCCTTCTAAGCATGGAAGCGCGTACTAAATGCTACTAACGGTCACCCATCCAAATAGTGACCGCGCAGAACGTAGCTTAACTTAGATAATCGGTGAAGATTGACTAAGCAAGCCTAGCCACGAGCGGTTTGTAATGAGTATTAATGTTTTCCTTCACCGGGAGTACATAAATTCCGGTGTTTTCCATCACTACTCAAGAGAATCCTATAAATGTGACATTGTTTCCTTATGATGTTTCTCTTTACAATTCAGGAACATAGCATAGATGCATTTGGTTGAAATGATGTTTTCCTTCACCATTCGAAAGAATTACATTATCTTGATTCTTTTTCTTCACCATTCAAAACTAATTTAGATGTTGCAATTTTTTACACAATGTTTTCCTTCACCGATCAAGTTTATTACATAAATCAAGATGCAAACATAGATAAATAAATAGATATTGCTATCGATTCTGTTGTTGCATTTTTCTAAACTAACCTAATTTGACAGCGCTAAAGATGTTGCCGTCCCTTTCTCATAAACTGAAACGACAAAGACAGCTATAATTTTAGCGCTGTCAAATTAGGTTAGTTTAGAAAAACGCAACAACCGAATCGATACCATTGCTGAAATATTCTAAAGGTGGAATTAGATGCAGGATTCTTAATAAAGGTGTTTTCCTTCACTGATTTCGGTGTTCTCTCCACAGCCCGTATGTCATCACCACCAACCAACCCCAACATTGACCGCTTCAGGGTCGAAGAGATGGAGATAGAGAACAAGAAGTTACGGGAGCATCTCGACAGATTAAGAGCAGCGGGGGATGCTGCGCTCATCTCTAAGGAAGTTATAGGTACTTAATAAACAAATCCTATCCTACTAATATTATAAATGCGAAAGTTTAGATGTTTGGATGTTTAGATGTTTGGATGTTTGGATGTTTGTGTTTCAATCACGGCAAAACTACTGAACCAACTTGGATGAAGCTAATAAAAAAAAAACTTATAGTTCCATTTATTTCAGAACAATTGGCAGTGATGCAAAAAGAACTAGACAGAAGAAGGGATGAGTGTATACAGCTTAAGAGCGTATTATCCAATCAGGTATGTGAAATACTACCCTCTGCTTACCACCCTACCGCATCAACTCTTTAGTGGCTCTTGGACACGATAGGACAGTTTTCTCAATAATTATAAGTTGAAAAAACTAGAAAAACCGACTTCAATTTGACTACCAGCTTCTTGATGATGATGATGATGGCAGTTCATTGGGAATGCTTTAATATAGAACTATGTCTAATATCTAATTTCCGGTGCAGTACAATAAAGAGTTTTCTATCTATCTATCTATGTTCTAGTGACTATAAACATCACAAAAAAGTCACAGGAAAGCAAAATACGCAATTTCGTGCACGTGGTTGGCATATTTTGTACCAGTTATTTCTACTTAAAAGCCATACTACTGAACCGATTTTGATGAAAAATGAATGGGACCAACCTGGATGTATATCCTGTCAGATAAAAAAGAATTTTTGAAATCGGTTCATAAATGACGGAGTTCTGAGGTAACACACATTAAAAAAGAAATAAAAAGAAAACATACAACCGAATTGAGAACCTCCTCCTTTTTTGAAGTCGGTTAATAAAAGGCCGTGTTCTTTACCACATCCATATTTTATTTCTGTGGGCGAATCAACTATTTTACCCGAATTATGCTGCCCCCGACCATATTCAGACAGGCGTCACAGCTCAGTCGGTATAGCTCTGCCTTCCGTGCTGTGGGTCGTGGGTTCGATCCCCACTGAGAACTAACATTTGTGTGACAAACATAGATGTTTGTTCTATGTCTGGGTGTTACTATGTATTATGTATGTATTTACTAAAAAAGTATATAAGTATTGTATCAGCATCTAGTTCCCATATTACAAGCTTTGCTTAGTTTGGGACTAGAGGGCGTCGTGTGAAATGTCCAAGAATATATATTTATTCAAAAACTTGGAGACATCATAGGTCCTTCTCATTATATAAGTTTAGATAAATCAGTAAACTATTAACCTAATTTCTTATCTTATTGGATCATATATCTTGGACACGTTTTGACAGTATTTATCTAAAAAATATTATCAGATAAAAACTTAGATACCTGAGATAAAAACTTGTTTGTCTGCAAACATTTATCTACATCTAAAAAAACATTGTATGTATGTCTTTTTATGACCAAAACTGTAACATATATTGATTACTAGCTTCTGCCCGCAACTTCCTCCGCGTCCCGTTTTATCCTGTTGATTTTCAAAGATAAAAAGTAGCCTATGTGTTAATCCAGGCTACGAACTATATGTATTCTAAGTTTCATCCTAATCGGACCAGTAGTTTTTGCGTGAGAGAGACAAACATACTTACAAATTTTGGCGTTTATATTAAGTATGATGGATGATACATAGTAACACCCAGACATAGAACAAACATCTATGTTTGTCACACAAATGTTAGTTCTCAGTGGGGATCGAACCCACGACCCACAGCACGGAAGGCAGAGCTATTACCGACTGAGCTGTGACGTTTGTCACTTTTATAAAATCGTTTCAGTAGTTGCAAAGTAAACATTACATTTACGAATTAAAATATTTGCCATTAAAAATAACCAAGTGTCACACTTGTTTCACAGCAAACATTTAAACACATGTCGCATTATTTACACAATTTATAACTGCAGGGGTATGCCAATCAAAGTTGAACTGCAAAGTTTTAAATCATGGTCAGTTCATACTAACTCCTAGTTATTCTGTGACTAAATAGTGACATTATGACGTCATTTGATGTGTTTTCGCGCATATTTTGCTGTCAAGTGTCTGAAAAGAATGATCACGTGGTACAATTTTGTACCTGAATACCTGAAGAAATTACACTGGGCAGTGAAATATAACTTGACAGCAAAAGATTGGCATACGGGGGCTGACATTTGGTTTATACTAAACTCAAAATAGCCTTGGTCAATGTATTTTGAAAAGACTGGGTTTATTTCGAAGATTTTTTTCAATTTAGTATGCGTTGAACGTTTATATGACGTAGACGTTTGAAACTAAGAAAAAAAGTGTATATGTAAATAATAAGTTGAACATAATTAATTAGAAAAAAAAATAACAAACAATTCGTGCATTTTATGGGAGAAAATAAAATTACGAATAATAATCTACCTATTCCTAATATTAAGCATGAGTTTAAGTGATTGTTATGTCTTTTTAATACGTTTTTAAGGAGTTCTGTCATTTGTAGAAGCAACAGCACATTTATTTTAATTGTTTTTCTTAGTGTTTTGTTTAATTTTGGTGGAATTTTAACCAATAATATTTGAGATCGTTGCATAAACTGAGCCATTGGAATGAGATACAATGAGATTTACTTATTTGATGGAATTCACGTCCAAGTCTTGAAGGGAAAATCCACCATATTGACTTCAAAACAAATGGCACTCGATTTGACTAAAGACTCATTTGTCACTGGCAATGTTTTGTGTCGAAATGGCGGACAGGCTATAAATAAAAAGAAGAAGATATTGTTCTTATTATGTTTGGCAAGAATATAAACTCTGACTTAAATTTTTTCGTGAGAAGTTCAGTTTACGTAAATTCAATATGGCGTCTGTGTCAGTATCCGGTATAAGAATTTCTAAAACTCTTTATATGGATACTCCTTTGAGCAGAAGTAACTTCTATTATTGTCGAAAACAGGTTCAGGTATGTTTTTTTTTAAAGGTTGAGTTGAGACTTACTATACGCCTGTCGTTATACTTACGCGCTGGACAATTTATTTTCCCAAAAAGTTTTATTATTTTTAAATACATACATAGATAGATAAATGTTTTATTTGTTTCACAATCACAGGTAGGTACAGCACAAAACAAGCAGGGAAAAAAACAAACAATAAGTACCTACACAATAGAACCTCCTACTAATATTATAAATGCGAAAGTTTAGATGTTTGGATGTTTAGATGTTTCAATCACGTCAAAACTACTGAACCAACTTGGATGAAACTTGGCATATATATAGTTCGTAACCTGGATTGACATATAGGCTACTTTTTATCCCGAAAAATTAACAGGATTTACAGGATAAAATGAACGAACGGGATTAGCAGCGCCAATTTAGCAAGAGGATTTCATTGTCATGTCATGTCACGTCAGTTTGACAGGGCGTAGTACTACCTCTTTGATATAACGACTAGCGTTTGACATTCGAGTACAAGTTCGATATAATGTCAAGATTCTCAAAGAAGTATCCGCTCGGTACACGCACAGATATTAACGGTAATAACGGTACTCGCGTACGAAGTCGCGGGCAACTGCTAGTAACATAATATTAAATAGATTAAAATAAATTTTTTTTTCGGTCGCAGAAACCGTGGTTCCAAGCTCTAAAGAATGTTGTGAGTACTTTAGAAGCTTCACGAATGGTATTTAGATGTTTATTTTTGTTTACGATTGCAGTAGAAAATCGAATTTCGTTAAGCTTAATTACCTAATAATAATAATAGTTGTTTTTGAATTAAACTAAATTTATTTTTAAACATTTATTCATAAAATTGCGACTAATACAGTAGGTATTTACAAAATACACATGAAACAGTTGTGCTATCTGCAGACCGTTGCAAACGAACTGTAGATAGCTAAATGCATAATATATAATTTTTACTACTAAATACTAAAACTAAATATTAATATTAAAAGTAAATAGTTGTTGCTCAACTTGCCGTGTGAATTTTAAATGAAATTTGTGGAGCTCTCGACTGGAGAACAGTGTAAATGTTGACAAAAAACTACAAATTAATTAATTAATATAAATGAGTTTAAAAAATTACTTAAATTAATAAATTAATGTACTTATATTAATAAATTAATGTAGCTACTTAATTTAATAAATTAATTTACTTAAATTAATTAATTTGGGAAAAAAATATTAGACACGCATTTTTTTCGCCGGCACTGCATGTATTATAAATATTTTTTGTGTATTTCTGAATAATACTAATGAAGTTTTAAAATGAATTTAAAATATACAATGATTGAGTAAAATGTACCTTATATCGACAGACGGTGAATCTAAAATCGCTTGCCTCCTCCAACTACGGTTCTGACGTGGATATCATCAATGAAGATGGAGAATTAGCGACAGCTTATGAAGCACAAAAAGGCATAAATAGGTACATCAAAATCAGATTTTAAAAGCTAAAGAAATTGAAATTCCAAAAAAACGTTTAATAGAAATACGACAAAATTCATATAGTATATGAATTTTGTCGTTGTATTTCTATTAATTAATTATTTCTATTATTAATTATTATTTCTATTTTCGATTAATATTTCAATATTCATCGAAAAAGCTCAAATAGATATAGTAGAATGGAATAAGGAGTTTGAAGCGCGTGCCACGTTTTGGAAAGGTACACACGAAGACACGTCGACCTATACTGTTTGGACTTTAAACTATTATTGAGGTCGTGGTGGTGTAGACACGCCAGTGTGTTTGTGTGGGTCGGGCTGCGAGCGCGGCGCAATGTACCTCTGCATTGTATGTAGCCTAGTTATGCTTGTATTGCGTGTATAACCTGACCTGTGGCCGTGTGTACCTACCTGTACATACATACTTACCTGTTTGGAACAAATAAAGATCTATCTATGATGAGCTAACTACTGATAAATGTTTGTATTTTAAGACAACTGCAAGATGAACTACTAGCAGAGAAGAAATTTTACTCCGAGCATATATCCAAATCGAAGTCAGAAATCGATAGACTACGCGAGGAGAATGAAAAATACCAGAAGTAAGTTCATGTTACACAGACGTGACAGCTTAGTTGGTATAGCTCTTGCCTTCAGCGCCGCAGGTTGTGGGTTCGATTCCCACTAAGAATAAAATTTTTGCGATGAAATTGTTTTTTTGTTGTTTGGGTATTTTATTAACTATTTTGGTTCTTATTATAAGCTTAGCTTAGTTTTGAGCTGGTTGGCGCTGTGTGAACTATCCCCCCAATTATTATTTTTAAATTATTTATTTTATTTTCATTCATTTTGGTAGCAAATAGTCCATTTAAAAACCACCTTTACCACCATAGTCTTAGAACACATTATCCCTTTTCCTCTCTTCCAGCTTCACCCAAGAATTTAAGAAAAAGATAATGCAAGAAATTTTGAGAAGATATTGGAAAAAGCACTTCAATTTTAAGAAATATTTCAAACAATTAATTTCTTCAAGTAATTTGTTTGTCCATCTTACATTTTCTATTTTAAGCATATTTTAATTTTTAAGCATGTTACGTTTTGCTTTATTCTGATTTTGGAAAACGGTTTTTTTAATAAAGGTTTACAAAAAATACATAACATTTAATTCTGCATTGTAACTTAGAATGTACATTTGTGTGAACACAGATTATTTTATGAGATATAGTGTAGACAGAGCAACACACACAACGCTTTCATCAGACCATAGTTCACAGGCTCTTTTCAGAGCCACATCGCAACCACAACATCGCTTCACCACCGGCTCTTATCAGAGCCCCATCGCAACCACAACATCGCTTAACCACAGGCTCTTTTCAGAGCCCCATCGCAACCACAACATCGCTTCACCACCGGTTCTTATCAGAGCCCCATCGCAACCACAACATCGCTTCACCACCGGCTCTTATCAGAGCCCCATCGCAACCACAACATCGCTTGACCACCGGCTCTTATCAGAGCTCCATCGCAACCACAACATCGCTTGACCACCGGCTCTTTTCAGAGCCCCATCGCAACCACAACATCGCTTGACCACCGGCTCTTTTCAGAGCCCCATCGCAACCACAACATCGCTTGACCACCGGCTCTTTTCAGAGCCCCATCGCAACCACAACATCGCTTGACCACCGGCTCTTTTCAGAGCCCCATCGCAACGACAACATCGCTTGACCACTGGCTCTTTTCAGAGCCCCATCGCAACCACAACATCGCTTAACCACCGGCTCTTTTCAGAGCCCCATCGCAACCACAACATCGCTTGACCACCGGCTCTTTTCAGAGCCCCATCGCAACCACAACATCGCTTGACCACCGGCTCTTTTCAGAGCCCCATCGCAACCACAACATCGCTTGACCACCGGCTCTTTTCAGAGCCCCATCGCAACCACAACATCGCTTGACCACCGGCTCTTTTCAGAGCCCCATCGCAACCACAACATCGCTTGACCACCGGCTCTTTTCAGAGCCCCATCGCAACCACAACATCGCTTGACCACCGGCTCTTTTCAGAGCCCCATCGCAACCACAACATCGCTTGACCACCGGCTCTTTTCAGAGCCCCATCGCAACGACAACATCGCTTGACCACTGGCTCTTTTCAGAGCCCCATCGCAACCACAACATCGCTTAACCACCGGCTCTTTTCAGAGCCCCATCGCAACCACAACATCGCTTGACCACCGGCTCTTTTCAGAGCCCCATCGCAACCACAACATCGCTTGACCACCGGCTCTTTTCAGAGCCCCATCGCAACCACAACATCGCTTGACCACCGGCTCTTTTCAGAGCCCCATCGCAACCACAACATCGCTTGACCACCGGCTCTTTTCAGAGCCCCATCGCAACCACAACATCGCTTGACCACCGGCTCTTTTCAGAGCCCCATCGCAACCACAACATCGCTTGACCACCGGCTCTTTTCAGAGCCCCATCGCAACCACAACATCGCTTGACCACCGGCTCTTTTAAGAGCCCCATCGCAACCACAACATCGCTTAACCACCGGCTCTTTTCAGAGCCCCATCGCAACCACAACATCGCATAACCACTGGCTCTTTTCAGAGCCCCATCGCAACCACAACATCGCTTAACCACCGGCTCTTTTCAGAGCCCCATCGCAACCACAACATCGCATAACCACTGGGTCTTTTCAGAGCCCCATCGCAACCACAACACCGCATAACCACCACAAACCAACATAGCTCACATAGCTCAACCGCAGGCTTTGTTCAGAGCCGCATCGCAACCACAACATCGCTTGACCACCGGCTCTTTTAAGAGCCCCATCGCAACCACAACATCGCTTGACCACCGGCTCTTATCAGAGCCCCATCGCAACCACAACATCGCTTGACCACCGGCTCTTTTCAGAGCCCCATCGCAACCACAACATCGCTTGACCACCGGCTCTTTTCAGAGCAACATCGCTTGACCACCGGCTCTTTTCAGAGCCCCATCGCAACCACAACATCGCTTGACCACCGGCTCTTATCACAGCCCCATCGCAACCACAACATCGCTTGACCACCGGCTCTTTTCAGAGCCCCATCGCAACCACAACATCGCTTAACCATCGGCTCTTTTCAGAGCCCCATCGCAACCACAACATCGCTTGACCACCGGCTCTTTTCAGAGCCCCATCGCAACCACAACATCGCTTGACCACCGGCTCTTTTCAGAGCCCCATCGCAACGACAACATCGCTTGACCACCGGCTCTTTTCAGAGCCCCATCGCAACCACAACATCGCTTAACCATCGGCTCTTTTCAGAGCCCCATCGCAACCACAACATCGCTTGACCACCGGCTCTTTTCAGAGCCCCATCGCAACGACAACATCGCTTGACCACCGGCTCTTTTCAGAGCCCCATCGCAACCACAACATCGCTTAACCATCGGCTCTTTTCAGAGCCCCATCGCAACCACAACATCGCTTGACCACCGGCTCTTTTCAGAGCCCCATCGCAACCACAACATCGCTTGACCACCGGCTCTTTTCAGAGCCCCATCGCAACCACAACATCGCTTGACCACCGGCTCTTTTCAGAGCCCCATCGCAACCACAACATCGCTTGACCACCGGCTCTTTTCAGAGCCCCATCGCAACCACAACATCGCTTGACCACCGGCTCTTTTCAGAGCCCCATCGCAACGACAACATCGCTTGACCACCGGCTCTTTTCAGAGCCCCATCGCAACCACAACATCGCTTGACCACCGGCTCTTTTCAGAGCCCCATCGCATCCACAACATCGCATAACCACCACAAACCAACATAGCTCACATAGCCAAAAAGCCACATAGCTCAACCGCAGGCTTTATTCAGAGCCGCATCGCAACCACAATGCAACTACAAGCTTTCCTCATCCGTGGTGTTATCACCATCCATGTTATCCATCACCCTCATATTATGATTTTAGTCCAATATCTTGTTATGATTGTATTCTCGTATTACCTTTGTTGGGTTGTCCCAATAAGGTATTACTGATCTCTTCGCTAGAAAGAATCTTAGTCTAAGTCGCTCATGCTAAGCGTTCTGGTTCCCGTACAATGTTGGCCTAGTTTGGGGCTAGATGGCGTAAAATGTCCGTCAATATTAACATTTATGTTTCAGACTATTAAGTGCAGAACTGAGTGAGCAACCGAAGAGTAAAGGCCAAGAGTTTGCGCAGAACGAAATCATCAGACTGGCGGCTGAGAGCTTAGCCTTACAGGTATGGAAGTTAGCCTTATGGGATGGAAGTTAGCCTTACAGGAACGGAAGTTAGCTTTACAGTTACGGAAGTTAGCCTTACCGGTACGGAAGTTAGCCTTACAGGTATGGAAATTACCCTTACAGGTATGAAAGTTAGCCTTACAGGTATGGAAGTTAGCATTACAGGTATGGAAGTTAGTCATATGAAAAGGATCCTTACAGGGTGGAAGATAATCTTAGGTACATGTGTAAACATTGGCAACATAAGGGTAAATGAATGATGTACCTAGAATGAAAAATGCTGAATGGCGGCTGACCGGTTAGCCTTAGAGGCTTTTTGTATTTAGAGTTATCTTCAATGATGTAAAAGTTAGCCTTACATAGTGGAAATTAGTCTAACGGGGTGGGAACAGTCTTACAGATCCGGAATTTCATATTTCAAGTATGAAAATTCATTTTATACGTGACAGATAATAGAGGACTACATACTTTGTATTTTGCTTATACCTATTCTTTGTTTTCTTATTTTTTTTTGTGTAGTAGTATCTAACTTTTTGTGCCAAAATAATTTTTTTCATTTTAATTTTTTTTTTCATTTTTTACATTTATACAACTTCGCAATCTTCGAGGACGTGCTCTGTGAGGTTTGTTATAATACAAGATATCAGATTATGTTTTGTGTTTACAGGAGAGAGTCGACAAGCTATCAGAAAGCTGTCGTCGATACAAGAACCAAATACGATTACTCGTTCATAAGCTACAAGAAGTGGGCATTGAAGATGTCAACGATATTTTGGAAAACAACGGTTAGTAGTAAGATAAGTTTTTTATATCACACCACATAAATCTAAACTAAAAATAAATACAGTCAACTATTTCCTTGTTTTTTAAACTTATAAATTATTTTAATCCCTATAAGTTTTCTACAACGTTTTACATAATGTCCCTATAAGCCGAAAAGGGGCTTATTCAGACCAAACACGTGAATAGATTGGCATGTTCAAAAGTTGAATACAACATATTTGAAATTTAAATTTTTTTTTATCTTAGGCGACAACCCTGAGTGTATATTTAGTTTGCGTATGTATCCAGCCTGTTAGTACACATGCTCACGCACCCTTCTATCACCTCGCACCCACACATAGACACTTTAACACGTGCAATGCTATTTTTAAAGAAACTTTAAGACGCTTTTCATGAATGAAAAACTTCGAAATATTATAAGTCGTAGAAACGTTGTTCGCCATGACGTGTAGAATACCCCCCTTTCGGACTTATAGAGACATTATGTTACACCCTGTATACTAATCTTATTACACCCTGTATTATTCTGCAGATTCGATAGTACCGACGAATGCGTCGATGACTCAAGAGATGGCGCCGGTCACTCGTAAGAAGGAACGCGAATATCTCGGCATGTTTGAATACAAGATACAAGACGAAGCTACCATTATCAAGAAACTTATTACAGGTGATATTATTATAAGTAACTAGCAGTTACCCGCGACTTCGTACGTGAGTATCGTTTCCGTGTACATTATATTATCTGTGCGTGTACCGAGCGGATACTTCTTTGAGAAACTTGACATTACACCGAACCCGTACTCGAATGTCAAACGTTAGTCGTTAGACCAAAGAGGTAGTACTACGTCCTGTCAAACTGACGTGACATGACATGACATCATCCTCTTGCCAATTGGCGCTGCTAATCCTGTTCGTTCATTTTATCCTGTAGATCCTGTTAATTATTCGGGATAAAAAGTAGCCTATATGTCAATCCAGGTTACGAACTATATATATGCCAAGTTTTATCCAAGTTGGTTCAGTAGTTTAGACTCTAACATCCAAACATGTTAACATCCAAACATCTAAACTTTCGCATTTATAATATTAGTAGGATAGGATTAAATAAAAAATTAAAAAAAAACCCGAATCTTGGACCGATTTTCATCAAACATAGCTAAGAACACTCACGACTAATTCACCTTTCAAACAAATAAAACTAAATCAAAATCGGTTCATCCGTTCGGGAGCTATTTTGCCTCAAACACACACACGTCAAGCTTATAACACCCCGTCGTTTTTGCGTCGGGGGTTTAAAAATTAGTCAAATTCAAATTAAGTTCAAAGTTCAAACAGTGGATAGATTGATGTGTCGCCGACTGTACAACAAAAGTTTTGAGTAGTTCTTGTGTGATTTACCAATTTAAACCTTACCCCTATAGATTTAAAGCCTCAAGTCGCAGTTACCCTCCTCCCTGGGCTGCCTGCATACATACTATTCATGATGCTGCGTCATATGGATCACGTGGACGATGAACCGAAGATGCATCAACTCATGAAAGCAGTCAGAACTGGCGTTAAGAAAACATTGAAGAAAAGAGGCGATAATGTGGAGTATAATTGTCTCTGGCTCGCTAATATGCTAAGGTAATGACAACCGTCACAGCTCAGTCGGTATAGCTCTGCCTTCCGTGCTGTGGGTCGTGGGTTCGATCCCCACCAAGAACAAACATTTGTGTGTGACAAACATAGATGTTTTTCTATTTCTGGGTGTTACTATGTATTATAGTTAAATAATCATGGACATTTCACACAGCGCCCTCTAGTTCCAAACTAAGCAAAGCTTGTGATATGGGAACTAGATGCTGATAGAATACTATAAGTACCTATATATTTACAAAAAAAGTATATAAGTATTGTATCAGCAATCTAGTTCCCATATTACAAGATTTGCTTAGTTTGGGACTAGAGGGCGTCGTGAGAAATGTCCATGAATATTTATTTATATATAAAATATAAAATAAGTACAGATAATAATCAGGCCTTTTGCATCTAATCTAGATGATGTATCCAGCGTCAGGAGGCAGTTGTCCCCCATGCCCCGATGTGCGGGAGGCTGCAGTGCCGGGGACATGTTTAGATGCAGTAGGCTTGTAGCACTATACCATCCTCTCAGCCTAGTGTCTATCCACAGGAGAGACAACAATACGTGCGGAGCTGACTAAGCCAAGGGTTTCTGAACGTTTTCCTTCACGTGAACGATGTTTTCCTTCACGGTTTAAGATTTTTCTGCGTCTATTAGCAACAGTGCCATCTATCGGACGCAGTTCTGCAGGGGTATGCCAATCAAAGTTGAACTGCAAAGTTTTAAATCATGGTCAGTTCATACTAACTCATAGTTATTATGTGACTAAATAGTGACATTATGACATCATTTGATGTGTTTTCGCGCATATTTTGCTGTCAAGTGTCTAAAAAGAATGATCACGTGGTACAAAATTGTACCACGTGACCTGAAGAAATTACACTGGGCAGTGAAATATAACTTGACAGCAAAATATTGGAATACGGGGGCTGAGTAGTTTTTATGTAGCGCGCTAGATGGCGCTAATATTTGTTTTTTTTTTCAGATTACTAAATAACCTAAGGCAATACAGCGGTGACGCGGTGTACCAGACTGCAAACACGCCGCGGCAAAATCAGCAATGCCTACGGATATTTGACCTCTCCGAGTATCGACAGGTTTTGAGTGACATCGCTGTTTGGATATACCAAGGTTAGTATTATTTCTCTCTCTTTTTAACCGACAAGCCAATATACCAAGGTTAGTATTATTTCTCTCTCTTTTTAACCGACAAGCCAATATACCAGGGTTAGTATTATTTCTCTCTCTTTTTAACCGACAAGCCAATATACCAAGGTTAGTATTATTTCTCTCTCTTTCGCTCTCTCTTTTTAACCGACAAGCCAAGGATTGGAACGCGTTGCCGTCTTCTGTCTTTCCTGAGAAATATAATCTGGGTGTTTTCAAGGCAAGAGTGAATAGGTGTCTTCTACTGTCCTGCTCCATCGTCGGCCACATCGTCACTTACCATCAGGTGAGATTGTGGCCAAAGGACATTCTATATAAATATATTAAAAAAAGGAGGTTTTCAATTCGGTTTTTTTTAATATTTGTTTTTTTATGTTTGTTTGTTAACGCCGTCATTTATGAACCGATTTCAAAAGTTAGTTTTTATCTGTAAAGATATACTTCCAGGTTGGTCCCATTGAATGTTCATCAAAATCAGTTCAGGAGTTTTGCTTATAACTAGAAAAAACTGAAAAAAAAATATGCCATCCACGTGTACGAAATTGCGTATTTTGCTTTCCTGTGACTTTTTAGTGATGTTTATAGTCACTAGAACATTTCCAATGAACTGTCATCATCATCTGATGATGAAGCTGGTAGTCGAATTGAAGTCGAGTTATCTGACGAATAAATAAATAATAATAAATATTCATGGACTTTACACACAACGCCATCTAGTCCCAAACTAAGCAAAGCTTGTGATATGGGAACTAGATGGCTGATAAAATACTTATATACTTTTTTTTTGTAAATTCATACTTATAATACATAATTACACCCAGACATAGAACAAACATCTATGTTTTCCACGCACAAATGTTTGTTCTCGGTGGGGATCGAACCCACGACCCACAGCACGGAAGGCAGAGCCATTACCAACTAAAAAAACTACTTAAAATACTTACTTGAATACTTATATCTAGTGTTATTCGGAGTTGGTAGAATCCAGGTGTAGTGATTAATCCTTTCCATATGTTCCAGGTCTAATTCATCTCCTGGAAAAGCAACTGGAGCGTCTGATACTCCCCGCGATACTGGAGCACGAGGAGATCAGCGGACTGTCCGGTCCGGCCGGACGGCCCGTGTCCGGCGCCGCGCCCGGACCGCAACGACTCAAACAAGAGCTCACACAGATGCACCAACACCTGCACACCTACACTGTCTACCAACCGCTGCGGGTCATGATATTCAAACAGGTAATCTTACTAATATTATAAACTAGCAGTTACCCGCGACTTCGTACGCGTCTACAGTTTCCGTGTACATTATATTATATTATCTGTGCGTGTACCGAGCGGATACTTTGAGAAACTTGACATTACACCGAACCCGTACTCGAATGTCAAACGCTAGTCGTTAGACCAAAGAGGTAGTACTACGTCCTGTCAAACTGACGTAACATGACATGACATCATCCTCTTGCCAATTGGCGCTGCTAATCCTGTTCGTTCATTTTATCCTGTAGATAAAGCAATAAAGAATTAAGAGATATTCTGATATGCGGCATTATTCCAGCTGTTCTACTACATCTGCGCGTACAGCCTGAACCAGCTGCTCCTGCGCAAGGACCTGTGCTGCTGGGCCAAGGGCCTGCAGATCCGGTACAACATCTCGCACCTCGAGACCTGGATCAAGGAGCATCTGGCGGAGTACGGACACCAGAGTGTGAGTGTCTCTGCAGCTGTAGACAGTTTAATGCAGCTGTAGAAGTGTAGACAGCTGCACAAAACATTCTTAAGAAACTTGTTGACGGCGTCTGTGTTTCCACCTTCATATAGATTAGATATTTCAAGAGACGAGTGAATAGGTATCTTCTAGGTAAGCGTGCTACGTCGACCGCATCGTCACTTAACATCAGGGGAGATTGCGGTCAAACGCTTGCTTATGAAATCTTTTTTTTTTATCCTTTTTTTTTTTATTGCTACAAATATGGTTACAAGTTCTTACAGTATCTAATCGGTTTCACATATTTCACCAAACACATCGGCATGCAAATTTATATTATATTATTTATGTCAAGTTAATCACTGGTACCTACTAAAATAAAATTAGAAGCATTTAACATCGAATTAAAAAATTATTACAAAATGTCATTACCTATTCAAAAAGTCATTAACGCTATAGAAAGTTTTGTCAACAAGCCATAATCTTCATTTTCTAGTAAATAATCTCATTGGTAAGTCTCTTATATCAGTGGGGATTTTATTAAATATTTTGAACTTTTCTACCCGTTCTCTATATTTATTAGAGTCCTCTCCATCCAAAGGTTGCCTGTAGGAGATCGCTATTGAGCGAGAAGGCCGCCCATTGTACATCTCGCGCTAAACCAGTATATTTTATTAATGTACAATAAAGTGTTTTTCATTCCCGACGCAAAAACGACGGGGTGTTATAAGTTTGATGTGTCTGTGTATAAGGCAACGTAGCTCCCGAACGGATGAACCGATTTTGATTTTGTTTTTTTGTATGAAAGGTGAATTAGTCGGGAGTGTTCTTAGCTATGTTTGATGAAAATTGGTCCAAGATTCGGAGGTTTTTTAAATTTTTAATTTAATTACTTGTTCGTTCATTCATTCATTTTTAATGTCTTACTAAACAGCCCCCGTATGCCAATCTTTTGCTGCCAAGTTATATTTCACTGCCCAGTGTAATTTCTTCAGGTCACGTGATACAATTTTGTACCACGTGATCATTCTTTTTAGACACTTGACAGCAAAATATGCGCGAAAACAAATCAAATGACGTCATAATGTCACTATTTATTCACAGAATAACTATGAGTTAGTATGAACTGACCATGATTTAAAACTTTGCAGTTCAACTTTGATTGGCATACCCCTGCTGTACTTTTCTGGTCGCGTGGAAGTGGCACCTAGAATCACCTAGTTATAAAAGACGATTTGAAATGATCCTTGTGATTTTATTGAATAAAGAAATTTTGACTTTGACTTTGACTTTGACTATTGTTTCCAGGTTGAAGAGATCCTCAGCGTGCTCCGTCCAATAACCCAGGCAGTGCAGCTGCTGCAGGCTCGCAAGTCAATGCAAGACGTACAGAGCACCGTCGAAATGTGCTCTAATCTCACTGCTATGCAAGTTTGCAAGGTAACAGTCTCTCTCTAACATTGCAGCCGACGAACACCTGTCGACCATAATTTAAGGGTATACTGAAAATCAGCGCTACATAATGTCCGTGCAGCATTCATGCTGAGTGTACCCCCTTTGCCTTAGAGAATTAATCTATGTATCTATCTATCTAATTTTAATATAGCTCGTAAGGTCTAAAGCAATAAATGTTTTATTCTTTCTTCTTTCTTCTTCTTTCTTCTTTCTTTCTTCTCTCTCTCTCTCTCTCTCTCTCTCTCTCTCTCTCGCACCTATCTCACGAGGTCCATATCATCTTTAATGTCGGCCTTAACATTATTATAACAGGCGTCACAGCTCAGTCGGTAATAGCTCTGCCTTCCGTGCTGTGGGTCGTGGGTTCGATCCCCACTGAGAACAAACATTTGTGTGTGACAAACATAGATGTTTGTTCTATGTGTGGGTGTTACTATGTATTATAAGTTTGTATTTACAAAAAAAAAGTATATATGGATTCTATCAGCCATCTAGTTCCCATATTACAAGCTTTGCTTAGTTTGGGACTAGAGGGCGTTGTGTGTAAAGTCCATGAATATTTATTTATTTTATTTATTTATTTATTTTTTCCAGATTTTAAATATGTACACGCCAGCTGAGGAGTACGAAGTTAAAGTAACGAGAGAGTTTATCCACGAGATACAAAAGAAAATGCAGGAGAAAGCCGGCACCAATCCTGACAAAGAACCTGTATGTACTACCCTCCGCCCGCGACTTCGTCCGCGTCCCGTTTGAGCCTGTTGATTTTCCGGGATAAAAAGTAGCCTATGTGTTAATCCAGGCTATGAACTATATGTATTCCAAGTTTCATCCAAATCGGACCAGTAGTTACAGCGTGATTAAAACCCAAACATCCAAACATCTGACTATCCAAACATCTGACTATCCAAACATCTATACAAATGACTATCCAAACATCTGACTATCCAAACATCTAAACAAATGACTATCCAAACATCTGACTATCCAAACATCTAAACATCTGACTATCTAAACATCTGACTATCCAAACATCTAAACATCTGACTATCCAAACATCTAAACATCTGACTATCCAAACATCTAAACATCCAAACATCTAAACATCTGACTATCCAAACATCTAAACATCCAAACATCTGACTATCCAAACATCTAACTTTGACATTTATAATTTTATTGAGAGTGTGATTTGTGTATTGAACATATATTTTTTTTCAGCAAAACCTGCTTATGGATTCAAAAATGATATTCTCAGTGCAATTCCCGTTCAACCCTTCGCCGATCCGATTAGAAGCAGTAGATTTACCTGAAGTTTTAGAATTAGATGGATTACTTACCAAAATATAAATTCTATGAACAAAATTATGTCCATGACGAAAATAATGATAAATCTATAGTTCTCATTTATATTTTCATAATTTATCTGTTTATAATTTAATATAAAGTGGAATATGTATATTACCTATAATAATGTTTTTATTTCATAAGTACGCAAAACATTATAACTTTTTTAGGTTTATCCCAGAACAACTATGGGTTTATACATTTCTGGACCACCTTGTACTTATCCAGATTTCAATAAATATATAATGGTTTAAGATATATTTAATAGTAATATTCCAGAAGTCTTGCCTATACGCATTTTTCAAGTACTTATTTTAAGTTAAGTTCCTAAAAAACATTCCATATTTATAATTATTTGCCATAAAATTGTTAAAAATCCGGTGCCATTATATGAAACGAAATTTCAATTGACATATTTTTTATTTAATATAATTTTGTAATATTTGTTATTCCATATACAAAATCATTTTTTACGTTATATTAATGTGTTGATATTTATTTGTTATAAATTCTAAAATTACATTCCTAAATATTGTTTTGTATTAAAAGCGTAACTGCCACATTTACAGACGTCACTTATATATATATAAGCTTAAAACTAACGGGGTGTCAGTTCGTCATAACTCAATGTTAAGAGATGTTAATACAACGTGTTACATAATGTCCCTTTAAGCCGAAAAGGGGCTTATTCAGACCAAACACGTGAATAGATTGGCATGTGCAAAAGTTGAATACAACATATTTGAAATTTCCATTTTTTTTTCTTAGATATTTGCGACAACCCTAAGTGTTTTTTTACTTTGCGTAGGTATCCAGCCTGTTAGTACACATTACACGCACACTCCTAACGTGTCGCACCCACACATAGACACTTTTAAGATGCTTTTTATGAATAAAAAACTTCGAAACATTTAAAGTCGTTGAACAAACGTTGTTCGCCATGTAGAAAACCTCCCTTTGGGCTTATAGGGACATTATGTTACACCCTGTAAATTACGCGTTGATTATCTTTTAACGCACTTACGTTTCTGAGTGTGGCGGTAAATCGAATAGCTTTAAAAAGCATAGCAAATGAAGCTAAGACAATATACAATTATTTACATTATAGGAAATTCAACATCTAATTTGAAAATTCGCAAAAATAGTTATCCTGTTCGTATCATTAGTTATAATAGTTACGTTTTTGTTACAAATAGTTAATTTTTAAAAAGTTATATAGGGTGCTCGATTTTGAGATAATACTTATGAAAATAGTAATAAAATTAGTTTGGATTTATTTAGTAAGTGCATCATATAATCAGAATTTAAAAAAACTGCTATATTATTACGTATCATTCATTTGTTAAAAAAAAATATGTATAAAAATAATGGACTCAATGTAGCTAGTTTAGTAAGGATGTTACCAATCATAATAATTAGGTGCTTAGACATTGCAATATTATATAAGATACAGGGTGTAAAAGAATACTTTCAAAACTTAAACAGGGTTTTGCGTTTCAAACCACTATTTTTATTTAAAAAAGTATTTAGTTTTTATTTTATTGTGACAAAAAATATGGTTTGTTCCTTACAGATTGGTTATCTGTGAAGAATTTTTGATAGCACCTACTGAGCATACCCAATGGATTTGAGTTTTGGAACCAATTTTGTTACACCCTGTATACATCAGTATTTATTCTATGTACTTAATTTTTTTTGTATATTTTGATGTTAGTAAAATATATGAATGTTTTATTGTCTATAATATTGTTCGTATTTTGAGTAAAAATAATTTATATTCAATTAAGTATCTAGAAAAATATAGTTACTTATGAAACATGTAGTAAAATATATTTATAATCAGTTATTGCTGAAAAATTAAAAAAAAAATTAGGGTGCTCAATGTATAACATTCCTTATTATTGGTGTTTTTAGTCAAATTTATAAACATTAAAAAAATAATTACTATTCTAACAAAAAGCGTTAAAAGTGTATCTGCCTTAATTACAGACGTGTTAGTTATCAAAGGTTTATCATCAGTCATTTAAGAATAAAAAATATGATATTAAAATTAAAAAAAATAATTACTATTCTAACAAAAGCTTACAGTGTTATTAATTGTGAATTATCAATGTCAAAAATCATTTATTCAATAAAATCACATGGATCATTTAGAATCGTGTTATATAACTAGGTGATTCTAGGTGGCAGTTCCACGCGACCAGAGACAACAAGAACAGACAACAAACTACGGCCTTCTTCCTAGCGTTTTTTTGTATATATGTTTGTAGTCGAGTCATTTAAGAATAAATAAATAACATGATCTTAAATTACTAATATGCTGCTAAATATCTCTTTGGGGGTAATTAGAGCCACATCCAAAGAGTATTAAAACAAAAACTGCCATTAAATGTCCCATCTACCCTCCGTATTATTGGGGGCAAATAATATTAATCAAATGTTTGAATGTTTTCAAGAGGAGAGGGAAAGGTTTCTTCTAGGCAAATGTGGTACATCGTCGACCGCATCGTCACTTACCATCAGGTGAGATTGCGGTCAAACGTTTGTCTATAATGTATAAAAAAAAATGTTTGTGTAGATTAATAAGAATAATAATCGGTTCTTTAAAACTTTGAAAAACTTCCAAAAATGATTTTGGTATTGGTATTTATGAAATAACTGCTTTTTTTTCACGTTTACTCTGGTTATCCTTATATAAAGTATTCTATACAACGTGTAACATATTGTCCCTATAAGCCGAAAAGGGGCTTATTCAGACCAAACACGAACAAACAACGTTTGTTCGGGCTTATAAGGACATTATGTTACATCCTGTATATGAATACTTTGACCTCTCGAAGTTTTGTGCTGTCCCTGTATAATCCCTTATCGAGCAATCAACCTCTTTAGAAGTGGTAAATAGATTTATATGTGTGCTGTAAACAGTTTCATAGATGTTATGTATTAAAGTATATAAAATTAAATAATACATTGGAAAGCAGATGTACTTAATTAAATAATGTTAGAAAAATGTTTGTATTATTATTTTGTGATTAGATTTTTAACCGACTTCAAAAAAGGAGGAGGTTCTCAATTCGGTTGTATGTTTTTTTTTTTTTTTAAGGTTTATTACCTCAGAACTCCATCATTTATGAATCGATTTCAAAAATTCTTTTTTTATCTGAAAGGATATACTTTCAGATTAGTCCCATTTAATTTTCATCAAAATCAGTTCAGTAGTTTGGGTTATAAAAAGAAATAACTGAAAAAAAATGCCAAGTTGTGGCGTAGCGCCTACCATTTTACTGCTAGCAACGATGCAATATGCCAAGTTGTCGGTTTTTCTAGTTTTTTAACTTATAAATTATTTTTAAACTAATATTGATTAGACGTACATTTTATTTCCTGAATACACAGCACACAGAACATAAAATAATTTGACACAACACTAAACAAAAAATGAAAAAAAAAGCAAACAAAAAAGTCCCTAGTTTTAATAGCGTAGTCAATTTTCACCGTTTGGATGGGTGACCGCTAATGGCATTTACATCTGAGCGCTTCCGTGCACGGAGGGCACGTCAAAAACTGTCGGTCCTGGCCGGGGGCCTTAAAGCGGCCTAAAGAACTGCGTCACCAGAGTTGGCCTCTATCTAACTCATAATAACGAACATAAATAAATATTAATGGACATTTCACACAACGCCCTCTAGTCCCAAACTAAGCAAAGCTTGTAATATGGGAACCAGATGCTGATACAATACTTATATACTTTTTTTTTGTAAATACATACTTATAATACATAGTAACACCCAGACAGAACAAACATCTATGTTTTGCCACACACAAATGTTTGTTCTTACTGTGTAGGTACGTACAAGTATATAATAGATAGGTATATTTATTATCGTTAATTCTATTTGGGATGGTATTACTATGCGACATTCTGATAAATTTGAGATAATTGATAAGTGAATTAGAGGTGCCTACCTAACTATCCACTTATCAGCTGATAAAAACAAAAAGCCACGTGGCGTAGGTAACCTACTTTACTTTTGGAAAGAAAACTCGCATACCTAAGTACCTACGCATACGCTATACCTACCTATTCTGTGTAGTAACCACTATTATACATACAGTAGCAAATCCAGGATTTGGGGGGGGGGGGGCAGAAAATAGGTATGTATAAATCTACCTTGTATTAAGTGTATGTAGGTAAGTATATGTATTTGTCTTAGGGCGGCTTGCACCAGAATCGCTAAACGCGTTTAACTATTAAATAGTATTTGGCGAGTTGTCAAGTCATAAATACGTCAGATTTAAATCTATTTAGCTGTTAAACACGTTTAGTGATTCTGATGCAAGCCGCCCTAGATGTAGGTTTAATCTATCTATCTTGATCCAGGATTTAGTTTATTGTGGGAGAGGAAGCTTGGCTCAGATATTTTAGACTCTGCAGGGGTATGTCAATCAAAGTTGAACTGCAAAGTTTTAAATCATGGTCAGTTCATACTAACTAATAGTTATTCTGTGACTAAATAGTAACATTATGACGTCATTTGATTTATTTTCGCGCATATTTTGCTGTCAAGTGTCTAAAAAGAATGATCACGTGGTACAAAATTGTACCACGTGACCTGAAGAAATTACACTGGGCAGTGAAATATAACTTGACAGCAAAAGATTGGCATACGGGGGCTGAGCTTCTTAGAGGGGGGCTCGAGCCCCCTAGCCCCCCCCCCCTAAATCCGTAGTGTACTTATAGGTAAATGGTAAAGCGCCCGTCACACACGAGTAGTAGAAAACATTGGCCAATTTGTTTATCAATAGGTACCATTGTCTGGATCTCTCGTGTTATCACAACATTTTAGACATGTTTATTTTCCTGACTGTACCTGACATGTCCGATAGACAGACAAAGCGATGTCGTGCTGTTTATTTGGATGGGTACCTTACTACACAAAACCTAGCGTACCTATTATAATTTACTCAATAAATAAATAAATATAAATATTCATGGACTTTACACACAACGCCCTCTAGTCCCAAACTAAGCAAAGCTTGTAATATGGGAACTAGATGGCTGATAGAATACTTAAATACTTTTTTTTGTAAATACATACTTATAAGAGGTACATAGTAACACCCAGACATAGAACAAACATCTATGTTTTCCACGCACAAATGTTTGTTCTCAGTGGGGATCGAACCCACGACCCACAGCACGGAAGGCAGAGCCGTTACCGACTGAGCTGTGACGCCTGTCAATAGCTTTTAAAACTAAAATATAACCACGTAAATTACCAAATTTTTATCAAATACACAATCAAAGTTAGAATACTGTTGTTCTAAGCACCGTAGACTTTTTATACTTCTTAAAAAGTATAGATTTCAAGCGATCATATTTGTAAGTAGATTATGTTTTATTATAAATATTAAGTAGATGTACTTAGTAGGTAATTTAAATATTTATTCACAAAGAAAATTATGACTAATAGGTAAACTATTTACAATATTTATAATATGTACAAAATACACATGAAGCAGTTGAGCTATCTATAGGTACACCGTTGCAAACGATAGATAGCTCAACTGATCCAAATCAGTAGGTAATTATGCTAAATTATATTTTTATATATTGTTAGAGTCGTTTCTCCCTATCAAGTTTCCCTTATTAGCACTACCAAAGGTTGGTTGGAAGAAAATGCTAAATAGCATATTTTTATGTGCAATAAAGAATGTTAATCTAATCATTAGTATTAAGCTGTGGTAAATTTATATTAGTACTCTAGGGTTAATGATCGAACAAACCGATGGCCTACTATGTAAAGTGGTAGACATTGCCTATAACGATACATTGCCTCACTGAGGACGTTGACTGAAGACGTGTCCTGTGATCTTGATGCATTGCACTGCGCCCGTCACTCTGAGACTGCTCTCACGCTGCCGTTTCTACCTACAGCAAAAGTTTGTTATGAGTACTTAAGCGACGTTCTGCGTCACTAATTGGATGGGTGACTGCTAGTGGCATTTACATCTGAGCGCTTCCGTGCTTCGGAGGGCACGTTAAACTATCTATCCCAGCTCTAGTAGCCGTTTAAGCCACGAGGCCTTAGGGCGGCCTAAAAACATCACCAGTGTCCACTCATACGAACGAACGGTTCCTCGAACTCTTCGGGAATTATCTTTTATTTGTAGTCGATAGGTAGATTCATATAAGGTTGCAAGACTTGCAAGTTGCGGTTATCAAAGCACGAATATTGAACTAAAACCACTGGATAGTATTCACCTGTGTTTGAATAATATTGTTGATACTGTGATACAATACAATTTACATTGAGAAATATACAAGGTTGATAAATCTCAGTTTGCCGCGAAGCCTCGTGCGCGCAGCGCGTGTGATTTGTGTCCGCCATTTTTTTAATTAATTTTATTCGTTCAAAAACCCGATAAAGATCGGGAAAGTTATTGTGGGATATTTTTTATAGCGCTCGTGGTTATAAACATGTATTAATGCGATTTTAAAGGTAAATTATTATACCTAACATGAAATAACAATGTGTTTTAAACCTTGTAGGTACTTACTTAAATTGTTTTTAAATAAAAAATTTGATGTGATTAGCTTACTACTTCGTGTTTAGTCACCGGCACGGTAGACATAACCTTGAAAGTGAGACTAAAAGTCTTTGAGCACTAGCGGATAAGCCCCCCTTATCCGTTAGGGGCTCAAGTTCCTTAAAACCTTCGAGTCTACGCAAGGCCAGACCAGGACTCGTCAGGGAAAACTATAATAGCTGGATTAAGCTCCTTCTAAACCGAAATTTTAGAAAGAACTTGAAGATATCGAGTTATGCACGTCCATTTCGTAGAAGTAATAAGTAAAAGCTGCTAATTAGATTAAAAAAACGAATATAATAATTGAATGATTTGTATGACTATTGTCTAATATCTAATTTCCGGTGCAGTTACAATAGTTTTCTATCTATCTATCTATCTATGACATCCTCGTACACGTACCTAGTGATTGTTATACGTGCACGGGATCATAATAGGTACATGGGTTTCAATAAAAGTATTTTATTAGGTAAATATGTACAGTCGGCTACACATCAACCTATCCACTGTTTGAACTTTGAACGAGCAAGCAGCGAGTCTCACATAAAAACATATCGACCCTCTCGCATGATTCGCAACATTCAAATTATAATAGTTTAAAGTTCAAACCGTTGATAGGTTGATGTGTAGCCGACTGTACCTACCGAACCGGTAATCTAAGTGGGTCATTCATTAGCCACTAAGATTTATCGGTAGGTTGCTTAATAAAATCGCCTTAACACTTCTGTCAAAAGTAAATCCTCGTTTAAAAGTATCATTTCGTTTCACTTGAAATACTTACTTAATTCATGTATTTGCAGTTTCCAATAAAATTCAGCTTCGCAAAAAAACATTGAATGCAATTTTTTTATAGCTTGCGGGCTGCATGACGTCACAACGCAAAACGGCTGGGCTCAAAACAGTTTTGGAAAACCCAAACTTTAAAAAATCGTAGAATCAACAGTTTTTGAGATATCGCAAAAATTCTTTCATAGTTGTCCTTATAAATAATCTTTTATACTTTTGATTTAGGGTAAAAAAAAAACAGGAAATAAATTCTAACGTATCTTCTTCATTGTTGGAATTTGGAACACTAATTTATATGCCAGGTACTTACGTAAGTAACGGATTGCGAACGTCTTGTCAAACCGGATCTCTCAAAATTCGCATTGATTTTTTGCGAAGTTTATTTACTCACTCGAAACTAGTTTAAGTAATAAGGGTCGATGCAAGAACATTGTATTTTGCAGTGGAGCCACGCACAACTCGCACAAGACATGACTTTTTTATGATGTATTTTTCAATTTTTTCGAATTTCTTTTATGGTTTTCACAAATCCAATCCTGATCCACCCTTGGGTAGTACCTAGACTCTACGGGGTGATTCTAGACTTTAGATAGATAGACTTTTTGTCCCGATAGATATAATCTCCCACGAACTGTCAAAACTCGATGATTTTTTACCATTTTTGGGAGATCTGTAGTGTCAAAAAAGTCTATCGGTCTAGAATCACCTTCCAGATCTTTCGGAATTGAGAACTAACCGAATTAAGAACCTTCTGTTTTTAAAGTCCGTTAAAAATCTCGACATCTTTTGTAAAGATTCAAAAGAAGACTCATTTTCCTCCACGTGACCCTGAATACAACCATAGGTCACTAATTGGTAGGTAGTAGGTGCCTAGTCTTAATAAACGAATTCAAACTTTAAGTAGGTATTGCTCAGAAAATAGAGGCGTAACAATCAAAATATGATCAAATCCGATCGTGCCAATGGGTTTTTCTACTCGGAAAATGTATGTGCGCAATGCGAGTGCTCTCAAACGGTGAAGAAAAACATGTTGAGGAAACCCTTGGCTTAGTCAGCTCTGCATGTATTGTTGTCTCTCCCGTGGATAGACACTAGGCTGAGAGGATGGTATAGTGCTACAAGCCTACTGCATCTAAACATGTCCCAGGCACTGCAGCCTCATTATATTATATAATTAAATAAATATTCTTGGGACATTTCACACAACTCTTTCTAGTCCCAAACTAAGCAACGCTTGTAATATGGGAACTATATTGCTGATAGAATACTTACCTATATACTTTTTTTGTAAATACATATTTATAACTAGCAGTTACCCGCGACTTCGTACGCGTCTACAGTTTCCGTGTACATTATATTATCTGTGCGTGTACCGAGCGGATACTTCTTTGAGAAACTTGACATTACACCTCATTACACCGAACTCGTACCTACTGGAATGTCAAACGCTAGTCGTTAGACCAAAGAGGTAGTACTGCGCCCTGTCAAACTGACGTGACATGACTTGACAATGAAATCCTCTTGCCAATTGGCGCTGCTAATCCTTTTCGTTCATTTTATCCTGTAGATCCTGTTAATTATTCGGGATAAAAAGTAGCCTATATGTCAATCCAGGTTACGAACTATATATATGCCAAGTTTTATCCAAGTTGGTTCAGTGGTTTTGACGTGATTGAAACACAAACATCCAAACATCTAAACATCCAAACATCTAAACTTTCGCATTTATAATATTAGTAGGATAGGATAGGATACATAGTAACACCCAGACAGAACGAATATCTATGTTGGCACGCACAAATGTTAGTTCTCAGTGGGGATCGAACCCACGACCCACAGCACGGAAAGCAGAGCCAATACCGACTGAGCTGTGACGCCTGTCATATTATTAGTTGTAGGTTGATCTACTTTGCAGAGGCGATAAATAAAGTAGAATAAAAAGCATTTATTACGACACGAATGTTAAAAACTAAACAACAAGTAGGTAGGTATACCTAGGTATTGCCTTTATCGAGCACCGTTGATAAGTGCTAGGGATAGGATAAATTGTTTAGGAACATAATTAACGAGGATTAAATGAATTAATGATTATAAAAATGTTACGATAAGATATCTTCAGTATTTATTACGATAAAATTATTGATGTCATTTAAGTAACTTCATTTGCGAAAAAAGTATAGACGCCACAGGCTCAAAAATCTCCACAAATGTTTTCATGAAGTGAGCCTTTGTATATTCTGTGGTACAGGGTGTTCAAGAATATGTACAGAATGCTTGTAAAAGGGCTAATTTTACACTGCCTTGTTAGTTTTTAGTCAGATAACATCCAAATTAACTTTAACTTCTTAAGTAAATAAAAAATGTATTGAACGTGTTCATCACTAGTTTAAACTATCATTATTATGAAACATAAACAGTTACATGTTATTTAAAATAATAAACAATATTACTTATGCATATATTTATCCTTATTTTTATTTTTAAAATAAATATTAATGTCCTCGACGTAGGTAAACCGTACCGTACCGTAATAACCACAAAGAATGAATACTTAATAATAAATAATAATAATAGTTTCTCAAAGAAGTATTCGCTCGGTACTCGCCCAGATAATCTAATGTACACGGAAACGGTACTCGCGTACGAAGTCGCGGGTAACTGCTAGTAGATAAATAAATAATAGGATGTGGGGCGTGTTGTGAGTGTCTATTTATTTATTTATTACAGTGTCACAGAGGTTCTAAAATCTTGTATTTTGGTATCATAAAAAACAAACGTCGTTACTGGTGACTGGGTATCAAGTCTACGCATTTTTCGTAAAGGCTTTATCTAAATTGGTAACTAAGTAGGTACCACCTGTTTGAATTCGCTATCGCAAGATAATTATTAACATACCTAGTACATAAACTACCTACTTATTTACTTATCTTGAGAATGAGAGTGGTCTTTTGTCACCTACTGATTACAGGACCAATGTTATGTGTTATTTGAAATGTCCAGTGAAACTTTCTTGTACTTAATTAATTTTTTTAAATGAATTAAGTAGGTAATAAAAAATTAACACGAAATTGAACCAAATGAAAGTTATTATCAATCTGACCACATCAATTTTATTAAATTTTTTACAACATCGAATCGCAGAAAATGGTTTACGAATACAAAAATATAGTTTGTTTTAATGATCATATTGGAAACGAAGATTTTTTTTTAATTTGCGCCAAACCGAAATAATCTAAGCCTTCAATAAAAATATTTTTTTTATGAAAAGAACTCTAAAGTAAAAAACTTTTTTTATTTCAGATTTAAACATGGAATGCAATAACATGAGATTGTTACCTCAAAGTATACTCTAACTGTAGTGACATAGAGTGCAAATTGCCAGCAGTTCTGATCTAGTCAACGTTAGTTATAAAATCAAAATGGACGTTTTGAGTCCGCAAGAGGAAATGAGGAAAAGTGAGGTCAGTATTTTTTGCTCTAAGACTTATTGTTCAATAGTAAAAATATATATTATAAAAAACTTTTTTGCAACGTTTTTACTGAAATACTACTCCAAAAATATGTGACCTCCATGCTTCATTGTAACTTAGTAGAGAACTTTTTATGCATCCTGTAGAGCTTTTTTACTGGAAGTAAGGTTATGTTGTATTTTTTCAGCAAACACCAAGCCCACCAAATGATGAGGTGGAAATGGGTGACGTCACAAAAGCTGATGCAAGAAGACTCACCAATGGAGAAGTAAGCACATCTAAATTGTCTCTAGCAAGTTGCAATCGTTTGCCTATTTGATGAAATTCGTTTCTATGTTTAGGGTAGAATGGGGTAATACCGGTCAGTAGGTAATACCGGTCAGCACATTTCCACCCATACTACGATGTTTACAGACACGCACACATATAAAACGGGTGGCGTGACTGTTCTCCGTGATGGCACATTGACCCACGCTCAATTTCGAGTACGCGTTTAGGAAGACCGAGCGTTTATAGTTTTCGCGCCATTTTTTTGGAAAATTTTGAGGTCCGAAAATAAGTGTTGAGTGGATTTTGACTTATTATTTTAACATTGTAAGTTAACATAAATGTTGCCAAACTACTTGTGCGTAAGCATCAATATCATTTTTGTTAATTAGCCTGTCGATTTTTTTATAAATTGAAAATGTTTAGCAAAATCATTCATCGGGTAATACCAGTCATGAAATGAGAATCAAAGTAAAATGTCAACAGAAGTGAAAAATAAACTCAAGAAAGCTACCGAATTGATAAGGGTGAAGAGGCCATTATTACAGGAAAAGACCATGGACGAAGACAATACATCAAACTCAAATAATTATAAAGATGATAGATTTATGCAAAGATTTATGATAGATTTATTTGTGTAATCTGCGATGATTATGGACGAGACAAAAAGTTGTGGTACAGGTGTGTACTATGTGGACGTTGGGCCCACGCGGAATGCTCTGGACGTGACTGCTATAGACTATGAATGTGATTTATGCTCTTATTAGGCTTGACCGGTATTAACCAAGAGCTGACCGGCATTACCTGACATTGAGTGTATTACCGGTCAAACACATTTTTTTTTAATATTATATTGTACCAAAACTATGAATACTAGTGATCTCAATGAGTGTGAC
This sequence comes from Gandaritis pyraliata, assembly GCA_947859175.1. Classification (NCBI taxonomy): domain Eukaryota; kingdom Metazoa; phylum Arthropoda; class Insecta; order Lepidoptera; family Geometridae; genus Gandaritis; species Gandaritis pyraliata. The sequence continues at coordinate 1,452,176 of OX401878.1, read as the reverse complement.
ATTGATTAAAGAATAATTGTTTTTAGGTTGTGATTAGTTTTGTAAAGATTATGTTGATTTATACTTACTGTGTGTTCATTTTTCCTTAAGTGACCGGTATTACCTCATTCTACAGAGAAAACCTACCATTTTGTCTTCAAAACAAACGATAGCTGACTCGACGAATTACTATTTCAAATATTCACTAGACACTGGCAAAATTGGTCTTTTGTAATCTCTGATCCAGAAATCCAATGGATACGCCCTACTTACCAACAAAAAAAGCGTGTATAGGTAAGGTACTACTGATCAAAATATGGCTGCACTCGTAATTGTATTGACAGCAGATCTACCACAAACTTGGAACAAAACATGGCGGCGCTGGTCATGCAACATAAAATCATGACGTCACAAAAAAAATCGAAAGTACAAAATACTGTCTATCTCTTTTATTCAACACATTCAGTATATTTTGTACATGTGTCGATTTAGATTGTATAGTAGAATCGGGTTGAAATGACAGAAAGAAACCATAAAAAGAAAAAAAGAATAGATAAGTTAGGCCATAAAGAAAAGAAACAAAGGTTAACCATGATCCCGAAGATGGGCGTAGATAAATCGCAGTAAAATCTTTTCCAGATAAACCACGAGTACCTGGACTACCAGCCCACAGGCTGGCTGGAGACAACCCTGACGAGGGTCGGCTCCTCCACTGAGGACTTCTTCAAGGAAAATGGTTCCTCTGTAAAGACCATCACGATATTCATCATCAATGGGGTGGTGATAGGATACTTTTTAGGATGCCTTTATTATTATTTAAGTTTTAGTGAGTATTTTTTATTAAAGTATATAGTACACACAAAGACACGTCGACCTATACTGTTTGGAGTTTGAACTATTAGAAGTTGAACGATGCGAATCGTGCGAGAGGGACAAGTGTTTTTTTTGTGGGAAGAGGCGCGCGCCTATTGCCTTCCTTTCCAACAATTTTCTGCATTGTATGATATTTACTTAGCGTAGTTATGGTTATATTGGGTCACTAACCCTGACCTGTGGCCGTGTGTGCACAATACACTACGACAGACACTACAGACTCAAACGGTGAAAACTATTGTGAGGAAACCAGCCAGTAGTAGGGTCTTTTATGAAAAAGATGGGTTAAAATACCCATCAATTCCATATAAAAAATCGCTCTGTTTATTATTTTACACAGTAACACTGATGGTTTTGGAAACGATAATATTAATGGGTAGGTATTTGTGACAGGCGTCACAGCTCAGTCAGTAACGGCTCTGCCTTCCGTGCTGTGGGTCGTGGGTTCGATCCCCACTGTGAACAAACATTTGTGCGTGGGAAACATAGATGTTTGTTCTATGTCTGGGTGTTACTATGTATTATAAGTATGTATTTACAAACAAAAGTATTTAAGTATTCTATCAGCCATCTAGTTCCCATATTACAGGCTTTGCTTAGTTTGGGACTAGAGGGCGTTGCGTGTAAAGTACATGAATATTTATTTATTTATTTATTTATATTTATTTAAACCACTCGAAGTTTTCAGCAAAATCTTTCAGGTTCATTCGTATGAGTCAGTGGCCAACTTTACGATTGATATTTTGTGTTTGATGTTATAATATCATTCTATAAATATTTGTTGTCTACCTGTTTGATAAGTCTGATATAATGCATGCTGTGGCATCCTCTAATTGAAGGAACACAATAGTTTTAAGCCCATTGCCATGACATTTCTGTTGTAAACGTGTCACCTTTGTTGGATGTCCTATGAATAAAAATAAAAATAAAAACTTAGTGGTGGAGTTTTTTTAGGGCGTCTTTGTTGTCGTCGTGGCTTAACGACGGCTAGAGCCAGGACCGACAGTTTAAAGTGCCCGTCGAATCTTTCAGGTCGAGAGCCCTTACAACTGTGCCAAGGTTTCGGCAGCCTCATAGCATTCTTCTCAATAGTATACTTCTTTATCATCTACTTTTTCATCGTGAAGAGATTCTTCGGGAAGTGGTTCGCGAGGGTTGTGTGGAGCAAAGTCGACGCTATCTGCAGCTCTTTTTGGAAGCTTGTGTAAGTACCAATGCTGTTTCAGTATTGCGACGTGCCTCAGGCTCTGAGGTATGAGGTATCTACCAGACCTCAAATTACCTTAAGTGGGAAAGTACAGGGTACTAAGAGATCAGGGTAACCCTAGCTAAGTATCCACAGGGCACGTCCTCAACGGTCTTGGTCTGTGAGGTAATGCATTGTGCAGAGGTAATCGTTTAACACCAGAGGGGCGAGTACGAGTTTACAGTGTGCAAGACGTCTGACGTCCAGCACACCAGTGTGCGCTGATTGGTATGGAAACACTGAGCGGAAGCTTGACAAGACCAAGCTTCTCATAGAATCCGCTCAGTTTTTTCATACCAATCAGCGCAAACTGGTGTGCTGGGCGTCAGACACTGTAAACTCGTACTCGCCGCTCTGGTAGGCTAGCTTTTTTAATTAAGAAATATTTTTTATCAAAAAACTACTGTCTAGGTTGATGCGTCGCCGTGTGTACACATTAAGCTTTCATTACGTTGTTTTGTTCTCAATTATTTTACCTAAGTTTACAACGTGTAACATATTGCCCCTACAAGCCGAAAAGGGGCTTTTTCAGACCGAACACGTGAATAGATTGGCATGTGCAAAAGTTGAATACAACATGTTTGAAATTTCTATTTTTTTTGTATCTTAGAAATTTCCTACCACCCTAAGTGTTTATTTACTTTGCGTATGTATCCAGCCTGTTTGACTAGTACACATGCTCACGCACCCTCCTAGCACGTTCCACACATAGACACTTTAACACGTGTGAAATGATATTTTTTAAGGAAACTTTAAGACGCTTTTCATGAATGAAAAATTTCGAAATATTAAATATAAAAGTCGTATAACAAAATGTTGTTCGGCATGACGTGTAGAATATCCCCTTTTCGGACTTATAGGGACATTATGTTACACCCTGTATTATCCTGATGTCCAGGTGGTTCCGCCTGTTGGTGTACGTGGCTATCCTGGCAGCCGTGGCAGTATTCCTGTACTTCGACACGCAGGGTGCCACGGAGCGGCTCATCTCATTGATTGGATTAGCTGTGCTAATGCTGTTAGGTAAGAGATCATTCTGTAGGTACTTTTACTTTATTTTTATTTTTGTTGGTTTTGTTCTGTAAGTGTACTGTGTGTTACTTAGTGTGCAAATAAATGCCTGTCTATCTGTCTATCTATCTATCTATCTGTATTTTTATTTATTTATATGCAAAAATGTGGTTACATAGTTATAGGTCAGCCCCCGTATTCCAATCTTTTGCTGTCAAGTTATATTTCACTGTCCAGTGTAATTTCTTCAGGTCACGTGGTACAATTTTGTACCACGTGATCATTCTTTTTATACACTTGACAGCAAAATATGCGCGAAAACACATCAAATGACGTCATAATGTCACTATTTAGTCACAGAATAACTATGAGTTAGCATGAACTGACCATGATTTAAAACTTTGCAGTTCAACTTTGCAGTTCAACTTTGATTGGCATACCCCTGCAGCCTTCTCAAGGCAATTTGTTTTTTATTTAAATTCCATTATGACGGGTTTCTAGCCCGCACTAGTTATATAGGCCTCTTCCACAGGGTTTATTTTCTCGAAGCACCCTGGCCGCGTCAACTGGCGCAGCGTGTTGTCAGGCCTGCTGCTGCAGTTTGTCTTCGGAGTGCTCTTCATCCGCTGGGACCCTGGCCGCATGGCGCTTCAGTGCTTTTCTGACAAGGTAACCTGAAGGAAATCGAAGATAAAAGATGATTTTTTTAACTCATGACGGTATCTGAGATTCCTGAGCTGAACATAGGGTCATAGAAAAGAAAAAAGGACTCTATAGGATGTTCTTGGTAAAAGTGATCACTGACCTCTGTTGACCTTGAATCTCAAGTCACTGACCCTAAGCAAAAATCGTCATAACCTTTTACATTTGCCCTCAAATTATTGACCTTGACCCCCTGCACCTATGTGACCTTTGACCTTTGGGTTTTTTATTGTTGTCTGGCGAGAAAAAGATGTTTCTGAATCTTTCTTATGAATACTTACAATAGGTATCCATTGTGTCTATGATAGACTTGTATTTTCTAGGTGGCAACATTTCTGTCGTACGGTGTGGACGGGGCTGCGTTTGCATTCGGAGACCTCCTAGTCAGGACTGAAGGAGTCTTCGCATTTAGTGTAATTACCTATTCATCTATCAATTTACTTATATGTGTGTAGTATATGTATACTATGTGTAGTAGGTATTATTAATGCTATCAACATGAGCCCAGCCCCCGTATGCCAATCTTTTGCTCTCAAGTTATATTTCACTGCCCAGTGTAATTTCTTCAGGTCACGTGGTACAATTTTGTACCACGTGATCATTCTTTTTAGACACTTACAGCAAAATATGCGCGAAAACACATCAAATGACGTCATAATGTCACTATTTAGTCACCGAATAACTATGAGTTAGTATGAACTGACCATGATTTAAAACTTTGCAGTTCAACTTTGATTGGCATACCCCTGCAGTTAGGGCACGACAATTTTAAAATGGTGATTAGATATTTTAACCATAATACTAACATAATTTATTATATAACATTTTTATATTCTTTCTTGTATCTTCAACTCAATATTCTATTTTACATACTTTGTTATTAATAGGTATTGCACTTTAAAAATAAAAGTAAAAATTACAAAATTGTTCTAAATTCTTTATTGCACACAACACAGGACATAAACAAAAGACAGAAATAGATGACATGTTTATTTGTTTTGTTGTTGTTTTACAGACCCTACCAGTAATATTCTTCTTCAGCATGCTAGTAGAAGTGCTGTTCTTCTGGGGCGCTCTGCAATGGTTCTGCCTCAAGCTTGGGGAACTGCTGCGAATGGCCACGTCTACCACCGTCTGCGAGAGCGTCATTGCTATTGGAAACGTGTTTTTGGGAATGGTAAGATCACGTTTTAGTTATGTTAACCCATTTAGAGCCTAACAAATAAAAACTCCAATAATTTAGTTTTTTCTTTATTACATTATTCTTAGCATTAGAAGTACCTAAACAAGACAACAGGGGTGTTCCCATATTGGTACACTGGTCACTTAATAAATATTCTAAATGATCCTTGTGATTTTATTAAATAAAAAATTTTTGACTTTGTCTTTGACTTGAATAAATATTCATGGACATTTCACACAACGCCCTCTAATCCCAAACTAAGCAAAGCTTGTAATATGGGAACTATATGGATGATAGAATACTTTTATACCTATTTTTTTTTGTAAATACATACTTATGATACATAGTAACACCCAGCCATAGAACAAACATCTATATATTCCACACACAAATGTTCGTTCTTGGTGGGGATCGAACCCACGACCCACAGCACGGAAGGCAGAACTATTACCGACTGAGCTGTGAAGCCTGTCATTTTGATTACCTAGTTTTCCATTCTTTAACAATTGCAGAACGGATATAGTGCCCCGATTTTCAATGTTCCTAGCGTATTTCAGATAAGACAATTCTACTTTCTACTTACAGACGGAATCAATCTTGCTGGTGAAGCCATACTTGGAGCAGTTGACGCCATCAGAGCTCCACGTGGTGATGTCTTCTGGTTTCGCCACCGTCTCAGGTCAGTTTATAATAAACAGGTCTTTGCATCTAATGTACCTCGATGATTTATACAGCGACAGGGGTGACTTTTTACCATCTTCTCAGCCTAGTCGGCCTTATGCACAGGAAAGATAAGGTGCGGAGCTGACCCAAGGTCAATACGCGCAAGCCGAGGGTTTCTTAATTCTTTATTGCACACAACACAGGACATAAACAAAAGACAGAAATAGATGACATATACAAAGGCGAGCTTAACCCTAACAAGAGTTTTCTTCCAGCAAACCTTTGAGGCTAGAGAGAGATGACTATAGAGGCAGGTCCGTGTACATAAAAGGTTATAATATAACGGAAATTCGATACTTACTAAACTAACAAATCAATATTAAGAAAAATAAAGTATTAAACATATACCTATCATAAAATACATATATACTTAATAAAAAATTATACATACTTTCCTCACGGTTTCCTCACGATGTTTTCCTTCACTGTTATATCAGACGATTCTAAATGATCCTTGTGATTTTATTGAATAAAGAAATTTTGACTTTTTTTGACTTTGACTGCGAGCACTAGCGCACACAAATCGCACATAATTTTTTCCGAATAGAAAACTCCATTGGCATGACGGGACTGTACCCGCTACTAAACCATCGCGCACCGGCGCTTTACCTAAGTCTTGACGTATTCTGTATTCCGCTATTTTCATCCAAAAACCTTTTATTCTATTTAACAAGTTGCATTACACGTATATTCCAGGTACGATCCTCGCATCATACATCGGATTCGGTGCATCACCAGCTCACTTGGTGACAGCATCAGTGATGTCAGCACCAGCAGCCATCTGCTACTCCAAGCTTCTGATGCCGGAGACCAAGCGCTCTCTTACCACTGTTGATAATATACAACCTGTTGTCAGGTATGTTATCTCTTACGAGGAAAATACGTCAAGTATCTGAGGGGAAAAACAGGGCAGGTGAAGTCTAATGTGGGAAATTGAGGGCAAACAAGAGGGCAGGTTAAGTCTAATGTGGGAAATTGAGGGCAAACAAGAGGGTACGTGAGGTCAAATGTAGGAAACTAAGGGCAATCAAAAAGAGGACAGGTGAGGTCAAATGTGAGAAATAGATGAGGCAAAAGCAAAAAGGCAGGAAGTTGCAAGTTGACGGCTTAAATGAGGGCAAATGAGGGTATTATGGATAGGTGAAATGAGGGCAAGCGCTCTTAGTTGGGCGTTGACCTTGGAGTTTTTTTTTTATATAACATAGTATGTAATTTGGCCACAATCTCACCTGATGGTAAATGACGATGAGGCCGACGATGAAGCAGGACAGTCTAGAATACACTTAGTCATTCTTGCCTTGAAAACACCCAGATTATATTATAGTAAACATTTTATTGGAACTCGTTCGTGGATGAAAAAAAAAGAAAGAAAGAAAGAAAAAACATTTATTGCCTTAGAGCTTACGAGCTATATTAAAATTAGATAGATAGATTAATTCGCTAAGGCAAATTAATGAAAGTTAAAGGACTTAGGTACCAGCCCCCGTATGCCAATCTTTTGCTGTCAAGTTATATTTCACTGCCCAGTGTAATTTCTTCAGGTCACGTGGTACAATTTTGTACCACGTGATCATTCTTTTTAGACACTTGACAGCAAAATATGCGCAAAAACACATCAAATGACGTCATAATGTCACTATTTAGTCACAAAATAACGATCTATAAATCGTTTGCAACGGTGTGTAGATAGCTCAACTGCTTCATGTGTATTTTGTACATATTATAAATATTGTAAATACTGTATTTTATTGAATAAGGAAAGGCTTTTTTCAGTTTGTTACAAACCTGTTACTATCAATTTCATTAAATTTACTATGAACTGACCATGATTTAAAACTTTGCAGTTCAACTTTGATTGGCATACCCCTGCTGCCTACGTGATCAATATTGTAATCCACCACTTTCAGTGAGGACCAATCAGCTTTATCAGCCGCGACCCGCGGCGCGACCAACGGTATCGCCCTCATCCTGAACATAGTCGCGAACATAGTCGCGTTCGTGGCTTTCATTGCTTTCGTGAACGGAGCCATCTCGTACTTCGGAGGGATGCTCGGTCAGCCCGAGCTGAACCTCGAGTGGATTATGGGCAAGGTGTTCATACCGCTGTGCTGGATTATGGGTCAGTGGCTCATCATATTAATAACTAGCTTCCCCTTGTGACTTCGTCCGCGTCCCTTTTGATCCTGTTGATTTTTCGAGACAAAAAGTAGCCTATGTTTTAATCCAGACTACGAACTATAATATAGTTCGTATTCCGTTCGTTCCGTTCGTTCGTTCGTTCGTATTATATATTCCAAGTTTCATCCAAATCGGACCAGTAATTACCTACAGCGTGATTGAAACACAAACATCCAAACGTCCTAAACGTCGCTGTGTGTGTGTCCTAAATACACGTCTTTTCATTCTTTCTTTTTCTTTTCAAACATCTAAACTTTGACTTTTATAATACTAGCAGTCACCCGCGACTTCGTCCACAAAAAAACATAACCTAAAAAAAAGTGGGAAAGTAGCCTGTGTGTTAATCCAGGTTACGAACTATAATATATTCCAAGTTTCATCCAAATAGGACCATAGTAGTTATAACGTGATTGTAACACAAACATCCAAACTTTGACATTTATAATTTTAGTAGGATGGGATGTGCAAAAACATTATCGTCCCTCTCGCACGATTCGTTAATTCCCCTTCCAATAATTCAAAGTACAAACAGTCTACTTATGTCTATACTCAATACTCAATACTTTATTGCGTTCATGTTGTACAAAAAGGTCTTAAATATATTTATGCTACCAACATGAGCCCAGTTAGGGCACGACAATTTAAAAATGGTCACTAGGTATTTTAACCATATTACTAACATAATTATTAAATAACATTTTGATATTCTTTAGGTATCTACTTACTCAATATTCTAATTTACATACTTATTAATATTGCATTTTATAATAAAACTAAAAATTACAATGTTGCTTATTACTATTTATCATTACGATCGATCGATCGATGTGTTGTCGCGTGTATCTAACTGGTTTTAAAGATGTGGCTTCCACAGGTGTGCCGTGGGAAGAATGCGAGTTAGTGGGTTCACTTATCGGTTTGAAGACAATCGTCAACGAGTTTGTGGCTTACCAACGCATGGGAGAGATGAAGGCAGCTGGATTGCTATCAGTAAGAACCGATTTAAGAGCGTGTGTGAAACATAACATCTAAACTTTCACATGCCACAAAATTATAATATTAGTGGGATATTGTTTAAAAAACTAGAAAAACCGACTTCAATTCGACCACTAGCAGATGATGATGATGATGACAGTTCATTGGAAATGTTCTAGTGACTGTAAACACCACTTAAAAGGTCACAGGAAAGCAAAATACGCAATTTCGTGCATGTGGTTGGCATATTTTTTTTTAGTTATTTCTATTTATAACCCAAACTACTGAACCGATTTTGATGAAAATGAAATAGGACCAACCTGGAAGTACCTTTCAGATAAAAGAAGAGTTTTTGAAATCGGTTCATTAATGACGGAGTTCTTGAGGTAACAAACATTTAAAAAAAACACAACCGAATTGAGAACCTCCTCCTTTTTTGAAATCGGTTAAAAATTAAACTTTATTTTCCAGCCTCGTGCAGAGCTGATAGCGACATACGCACTCTGTGGTTTCACCAACCCTGGGTCCGCGGGCATCATGATAGGCGCCATAGCGGCCATGGCTCCGAACCAACGAGAAACGCTCTCTAGTGTAAGTTTTTTTTTAATTTAGTGGCATCCTGTCCCAGCAAGAAGGCGACGCGGCAGACCAAAAAGATGGCGCGACGAGCTTCACCGTTATCTGTCAGATTGGCAAAGTATAGCCCAGGATATATATTGATATTGATGGGACTCCCTTTTCCGCATTTAGGCTCAAAGTTGGCCCATTATGCGTGGGGGGTGTTCTGGCTAGGAGTGTAGCCAGCGTAACTCCTCCCAAAAGCACAGAAGCTTCCTGGGGGCTTCGCAGGCTTGGAGGAGTGACCTAGGGTTATTTAGGATTTCTGTTCGTTGTGTGGTTACGCCCTCGCATTCGGACCTCGCACCTCGAACGGAATTCCGTTTCGGAATTCCGACTGTAGGTATGTGGCCGCTCTTAGCCAAGGGGTTCCTCACGATATTGTGCAATGTAGTTCCCATATTACAAGCTTTGCTTAGTTTGGGACTACATGGCGCTGTGTTGTCCATGAATATTTATTTATCGAATGATTATTATCAATTTTTTTTTTAGTTGGCAGTACGAGCATTCTTCGCTGGATGTGGTATTTGCTTCATGACAGCTTGTATAGCAGGTAAATATAATTCTAACAGCCGAACCTAATATTCAATCCTTGGTAACGTTTAGTAATCTGCGTCAAAGCAACATTTAAAAAAAATATAATTTTGTCTATGGTACACACGGCCACAGGTCAGGTTATACACGCAATACAAACATAACTAGGCTACATACAATGCCGAGGTACGTCGGGGCGGGGGTGCAATAGGCTAGGGCGCGCGCCGCGCTCGCAGCCCGCCCACACAAACACACGGGCGTGTCTACAGCACCACCAACCTTCTACTTATAATACTTCAAAGTACAAACAGTATAGGCGGACGTGTCTCCGTGTGTACGTCTAGTAAGGGCACAATTTAGAGATAGATTGATTGAAAATGACTAAGTAGGTAGTCAGTGGTCCGTCCAATACTTGACACATCGCAAAGACAATTTGTTTCTCGAAAATTATAGTTTTTAGAAAAATAGTTCGGATTTTGCCCGCTAGGGGATCGATAGTTTCAAAATCTACAAACTATTTTATTTTGTTTCAGGTATTTTGATGCCGGAGGGAGCATTTGGATAACATTGAATTTACAGTAAAAGTGATATTATTTATATAAAAAATGTATATTGAGACTGTAATTTTGTAATGTAATTCTGTACATACTTATTGCTGTTAAAAATGAATAAATAAATATTTTATTATTTAATGCCTAAATTATTTTAGTACAAAATGGAAATTCAAAAGAGGTAACAATGCCCTCGATATAACATCTTGATTATACCTAAAAAGTTTCTATTACCTCCCCAAAGATTAATAAATATGAAGATAAGATTATCTTATTCACTTATACAATGATTATCATTGTATTTTAGAAATTTTGGAAAACATAACGCTCCCGATTAGTACTGATTTGGATCAGTTGAGCTATCTATAAATCGTTTGCAACGGTGTGTAGATAGCTCAACTGCTTCATGTGTATTTTGTACCATCAGCAAAAGTTCTACCTTACCACCTTAAAGGTGCATTTCCTGTAAAACGACTAGCCGTTAATTTTTGAATACCAATAGAAGCAAATTATTTCGGGTGTAAAAGTTATGAAAACAATGGGCCGTCATAAAAACAATAAAATATATTTATTATATATATAATAAATATATGTTTAAATCTCTGGTTGGTCAAAATAAGAAGACAAAAGAAAAAGGCGGGGTCAGGTAGCTAACTGCTTGCAAGCGAAACAGTTTCAAAAGGCGGAAATTTTGCCGATAGTACATATTATAAATATTGTAAATACTGTATTAGTCATAAATTTTTTTTGAAAACATAATAAATTAGGTCGTTTTAGAATTAAAATTGAAAAAGCATGGAGTTCAAAATATAAATCATACAATTTATTCATAGATAAATAATGAAAGCACTGCACTTAGAATATTAAAAAAAACCTTAATTACATAGGTATACTTTTTTCAATAAAATAATTAGGCAAACCAAAATCAAAAATTTTTAAATACTTTTTAAGAATTTTTTACAATTCAGAAACTAAAATCTATAAAAACGAAATTTTTCATTAGAAATTTAAAAGACCAAGGTATTTAAACTAAGGCTAGGTAAACTACTGATCCAATTTTATGAAAAGTAAAAACTTATTAATTTTAGCCGAAGTACAAAACAATTATGGCTTCTTATATTATAACCAAATAAGGAAATTACAATACATTTTTTTAAGTTAATTAATTCGTATAAGTTGGCCACCTCGGCAGAGTTTTTAGGGCGCCATAAGGCCTCCGTTCGGAAGCGCTCAGATGTAAATGCCACTAGCGGTCACCCATCCAAAGAGTGACCGCGCAGAACGTTGCTTAACTTAGATAATCGGTGAAGATTGACTCAAGCTTAAATTTACAGTGAGTAGGTACATATTAATATGTTTGTTGTAAAATAATCCCTATTCTAACGGTATAGAGTCGTTTTTCAACTGAATTTGATTTCTGTTGACAAGTACGCCATCTTGTAGCAAAAGTTGTACATTCAAGTCTTGAAGGCTCTGAAAAAATGTATGGCTTTATGCCTGAGGGTGATGAGCGCAGTGCAATGCATCACAAGGCACGTCCTCAGTGGATGTGCTTTGTGAGGCAATGCATTGTTATAGGCAGGATTCCAAAAATCAAGTTTGTTCATCTGTTTGTTTGTTCGAGGATCACGCCTTAACTACTGGACCAATTTCAATGAAACTTATACAATTTAGAAGCCATTTATCCGGATCAAAACACGGGCTACCTATGTTTTTAACCCCCGACGCAAAAACGACGGGGTGTTATAAGTTTGACGTGTTTGCGTGTCTGTCTGAGGCAACGTAGCTCCTGAACAGATGAACCGATTATGATTTTGTTTTTATTTGTTTGAAATGTGAATTAGTCGGGAGTGTTCTTAGCTATGTTTGATGAAAATCGGTCCAAGATGGCCGCCGTCACAAAATGGCGGATTACATATTTTTACACAACTCCCTCAATATGGGTATCAAAGTTGGGGATTTTTCATATTTTTAATTTAATTACTTGTATTGAATGGAAAAAAACGCTACACGCGTACCGAAGTCACGGGTCTCATAAATAATTAATAAATAAATAATAAATATGTGAGGTTGAGTGTACCTACCTGTGCATTAGCTTCAGTCATGGGACAGTCAGCGCGAAGAATTGCCGGCCTTCTAGGGTTCTTCGGCATCACACGTCGGCGAAACTCCATCGGAACTGTCGCTAAATACAATAATTGTAATTCACGTAATATTGAAAATAAACGAGTTGTTAAACAAACAAAAACTCACTCCCTCTTTTGGGGTATGAAAAATATCGATCCTAGGAAAAAAATCATGATAACTAAACTTGTAGGAAATTTAATTCCAAGCCACTTTTGTTATAACCATTTTTCGTGTAAAATTGAAAATAAACGAGTTATTCAATAAACAAAAATTGACTCTTAAATTCAAGATGGCGGATGACAAGGACACTTGGTGGAAGATCTCTTTGCGATGGAAAACACTACGTACCTACCGTGTACTACTGATGATAATTTATAAAAGTTACCGAAGTGTTGTTGAGCGGTGGGATGTCTCGGCAATGCGAGCGGAGTGCGGGGTATGTTCCCGAGCATGGACAAAGCTCGGGCGCATGTTGGTACTATACCAGTCGTGCCCTACAACCAGTTTTATTTATTAGTCACTAAATTTAAAAGTCTATCATAATATTATAAACACCAAAGTTTGTAACAATGTATGGATGTATGTTTGTTACTCTTTCACGCAAAAACTACTGTTCCAATTGGGATTAAACTTGGAATACATATAGTTCGTAGCCTGGATGGCTACTAGTGCTCAATACATTGATTGTTTTCACACGGTAATATAGTTGTTACATTGTAGGTAGGTATCACATAATATGAACCCTGTTCAGCCCCCGTATGCCGATCTTTTGCTGTGAAGTTATATTTCACTGCCCAGTGTAATTTCTTCAGGTCACGTGGTACAATTTTGTACCACGTGATCGTTCTTTTTAGACACTTGACAGCAAAATATGCGCGAAAACACATCAAATGACGTCATAATGTCACTATTTAGTCACAGAATAACTATGAGTTAGTATGAACTGACCATGATTTAAAACTTTGCAGTTCAACTTTGATTGGCATACCCCTGCAGGGGTATTGCAACAGGAAACTATCAAAAATATCTTTCAATATCTAAATTGTAATGAAGTTAATATCGTCGGCAACTAAGTAACGGTAAATTATTTAGTAGATTAAACATGCATTCTTATAAACTTTCGCGTGTATAATATTAGTAGGATAGAGAATGAAGTGAATAGTTTTGTTATACCTTGGCGAATGACATGACATTGATTTCGATGACTCGCTCTTGACTAATGTTGTTCATGATGATTGTGTTCAGTGCATCTTCTGGAGTTAAATTTCTTCCTTGAACCTACAAAATAGATAAATTATTAAACATCTGTACAAGTGTATGCGAGTACGTACCTCGAGTGCAGTTGTATGTATGTACGTACGTACTTAGATAGATAGATATATCATTTATTTAACCAGCACAAAATTAACAAAAAAGAAAAAACAGATAAAAAAGAACTATCTTCTTCTTCTTTTTGAATTTTGAGTGTAGTTGTATGTGAGTACGTACTTCTAGTGTTGTATGTACGTACGTACTCTGAGTAGGCACAGTTGTATGTGCGTACATACCTCGAGTACAGTCGCGAGTACAGTTGTATGCGAGTACGTACCTCAAGTACAGCTGTGAGTACGTACCTTAAGTACAGTTGTATGTGAGTACGTACCATCAGCAAAAGTTCTACCTTACCTACCTTAAGCATTTCCTGTGAACCGACTAGCAGTTAATTTTTGAATACCAATAGAAGCAAATTATTTCGGGTGTAAAAGTTATGAAAACAATGGGTCGTCATAAAAATAAATAGATGTTTAGGTCTCTGGTTGGTCAAAATAAGAAGACAAAAGAAAAAGGCGAGGTCAGGTAGCTAACTGCTTGCAAGCGAAACAGTTTCAAAAGTGGTGAGGCGGAAATTTTGTCGATAGTACCTCGAGTACAGTCGCGAGTACAGTTGTATGCGAGTACGTACCTCAAGTACAGCTGTGAGTACGTACCTTAAGTACAGTTGTATGTGAGTACGTACCTCGAGTACAGTCGCGAGTACAGTTGTATGCGAGTACGTACCTCAAGTACAGCTGTGAGTACGTACCTTAAGTACAGTTGTATGTGCGTACGTACCTCGAGTACAGTCGCGAGTACAGTTGTATGCGAGTACGTACCTCAAGTACAGCTGTGAGTACGTACCTTAAGTACAGTTGTATGTGAGTACGTACCTCGAGTACAGTTGTATGCGAGTACGTACCTCAAGTACAGCTGTGAGTACGTACCTTAAGTACAGTTGTATGTGCGTACGTACCTCGAGTACAGTCGCGAGTACAGTTGTATGCGAGTACGTACCTCAAGTACAGCTGTGAGTACGTACCTTAAGTACAGTTGTATGTGAGTACGTACCTCGAGTACAGCGATGAAAGCGGGATGCTTGAGCCTAGTGTGCGCGCGCAACTCCGACCGGATCCGAAAGCGTTTAGGGCATCGCGCGCACGCCCACGCGCGCACACCGTACTCCAACAACTTTGTACGCATTGATGTTATTCTGAAATATATATAACTAGTTCCCATATCACAAGCTTTGCTTAGTTTGGGACTAGAGGGCGTTGTGTGTAAAGTCCATGAATATTTATTTTATTTATTTATTTAACTAGCTTCAGCCCTCGACTACTAGCTAACTACTCGACTTGCAATGTCAGTGCTATTCTCGTGTTATAAGTATATTTCTCTGTAAAAGGGATCATACAAAAAAACGCTAGGAACCAGGCCGTAGTTTCTTGCCCGTTAGATAGATAGATAGAAAACTCTTTATTGTACTGCACCGGAAATTAGATATTAGACATAGTTCTATATTAAAGCGAAGTACAATGGGCGGCCTTATCGCTATGAGCGATCTCTTCCAGGCAGGCCCGTTCTTCTAGTCTAGGCTCTGGTCGCGTGGAACTGGCACCTAGAATCACCTAGTTATATAACACGATTCTAAATGATCCTTGTGGTTTTATTGAATAAAGAAATATTGACTTTGACTTTGACTTCATCTGCGTCCTGTTATTCTGTTGATTTTCCAGGATAAAAATTAGCCTGCGTACATTAGCCCATATTGTACATTAGCTTTAATTACTTCTCTTATGTCCTGATTCTTCTTTGAGTACAATAAAGTGTTTATCTATCTATCTGCGTGTTAATCCAGGTTACGAACTATATAAATTTCAAGTTTCATCCAAATCGGACCAGTAGTTTTAGCGTGAAAGAGAGTCCGAACAAGTGGATCCTGACGCTGTATCAATCAACGATGCAAAAGCCTATTAAGTAGAGTGAAATTACATTTTTACCTTTCACCTTGACTGGTGCAAGCGGAACCAGTAACAACACTAGTGTTGTAATCCTGCATCGACACGCCAGTATGTTCCTTCTTCCTATGTTTATAAAGCGCAGTTTTGTTTGGCAGAACTTCATCACAATCTCTACATGGTATCCTAAAATTATACAGTTATTGTACACGTCCTAATTAGGCTGCTGCGGTCTGACCGCCAAAAATAATTAATAAAAAAAAAACAATATAAGTGTAAAAATCCAGGTTCCAGGTTGTAAACAATGACGAGATTTTGAAATTTAGAGACTTTTAGTCAAATTTTTTAAATCAATGATATCTTAAAAGTCGCAAAATCTGAGGGGGAAAACCTAACAGGGATTTTGAGTCTAACCCATTACACTTTTACCCCCAAGTATAATGTGTATTATAATAACTGATTTACCATAACTATAATTTTGTTCTATATCTGGGTTAGAGCATGGACTATCGGAGCCTTTGTCCAAAACCGGTATTGTTTCGATATCAATTTTTTTTCTATCGGTTTTCCGGTATTTCGATATTTTTTCGATATTAATGCAAACAGTAGGTAAAATACGTCTTAACGTTGTTAAGAAGTGTGGGAATTCTATGAATAAAAGAGTATTCAAAGTAAATCAACGATATTTATTAATTACATAGTCTTTCTATGAGATCACAACACAACATTTCTTTTTGAATTTTTCGTAATTCATTATTTTTTAAAAGAAGTGTGTCTGTTTGCAGAAAAGTAAGACCTGCAAGAAAATACATTGACTAAATTAATTTATTTACAGATTTTCAAAGAGCCAAAGTCAATTCAAAACAAATAAGTAGCTTAACCGAATATATTGTCAACTGCAAAGTCGTATCAGCGGCGTCGCTTTAGCTAATGCCGTTGTATTTCGTTAAGAATGAGGTTATATTACAGCGTGAGTGTATGTCACAGTTTTTTGTTACATTAAACATAACACATCATGAAAACATCAGAAAAACAACTTCAACAAAGTAGAAGATTTTTATATGCTGATTATGAAAATTATGTAATACACTTACCACCCACACTTTGTTTGTACGAGGAACGAGTGATGTAATGCAACAAACAAACTGAAGGCGACGCCAAAGACACAACACTACTTTTTGCAATAAACGTGCGCCTTCTAAATCATAGAACACCTAACTGAGCGAATAAACTGCACAGCAAACTGAATTCGGACGAACAAAGCGCTGTGATTGGTCGAGCTGTTAGTTAGTTTAATATAATTATTATTATCGAAAAACCGATAGTAGTCGCGTCCAATATCGGTTTATTTCTATCGGGCTTTTGGTCCGATATTCCGGTATTTCGATATTATCGAAAACCGGTATCCATGCTCTAATCTGGGTGTTACTATGTAATAAAAATATGTATTTTATAAGTATTCTATCAGCATCTAGTTCCCATATCACAAGTTTTGCTTAGTTTGGGACTAGAAGGCGTTGTATGTAATGTCCATAAATAAGTAAATAAATAATAAATAAATATTCATGGACTTTACACACAACGCCCTCTAGTCCCAAACTAAGCAAAGCTTGTGAATATTTATTTATTACACCGTGTAGGTGTAGTCCTTGGCAGACCAACACCAACAGCCAGATGGATGGACGACATCGTTGCCGTACAAGGGAAGACCTGGTTGCAAAAGGCCCAGAATAAACACGAGTGGCGTTTGAGGGAGGAGACTTATGCACAGCAGTGGGATAATACAAGCTGCTTATGATGATGATGACACCTTGTATTACTTACCTATAGTTTTGCACAATAGTCGGCTTAGCTTCTTCAAGGCCTGTTTTACCGTGTAATTTCTTCCGATGATACGCTAGACTCCAACTGAAATAATTTATAAGTATAATAAACTAGAAAAACCGACTCCAATTTGACTACCGGCTTCATCATCAGATGATGATGGCAGTTCATTGGGAATGTTCTAGTGACTATAAACATCACTAAAATAAAAAGTCACAGAAAAGCAAAATACGCAATTTCTTGCACGCGGATGGCATATTTTTTTCAGTTATTTATATTTATAAGCCAAACAACTGAACCGATTTTGATGAAAATTAAATGGGACTAAGCTGGAAGTATATCCTTTCAGATAAAAAAATAATTTTTGAATTCGGTTCATAAATGACGGAGTTCTGAGGTAACAAACATAAAAAAATACAACCGAATTGAGAACCTACTCCTTTTTTGAAATCTATGTCGGATCTTAAAAATAGAAGATTTTTTAACAAATGTCACTAATATTATAAACTAGATTCCGTCCGCGACTTTGTCTGCGTCTCGTTCGTCCTGTTATCTTTTCAAGATAAAAAGCCTATGTGCTAGACCAGGAAACGAACTATACAGCGTGTTACATTATTGTCCCTATATTTATGCCGAAAAGGGGCTTATTCAGACCAAACACGTGAATATATTGGCATGTGCAAAAGTTGAATACAACATATTTGAAATTTTTTTTTTAGTGTTCCGATTCAGTTTTGGAAAAACGGAACACTTATGGCCGCACTCCGGTGTCCGTCTGTCCGTCTGTCCGTCTGTCTGTCACACACCACCAGAGCTGAACCGTAGAAGCTAGAGAGTTGAAATTTGGAATAGTAATAGTTTATGGGCGTCTAGTCGCAGCGTCGCGTGACCCGAGGGCTGGTGATTATCTGGGCCAGCGAATCAGCATTGCTATTCAGCGCGGCAATGCAGCCAGGGTCTTGGCCACGCTTCCGATTGGTACTGATTTGGATCAGTTGAGCTATCTATAAATCGTTTGCAACGGTGTGTAGATAGCTCAACTGCTTCATGTGTATTTTGTACAACTTTATTAGTCATAATTTTCTTTGTGAATAAAGCTATCATTTCTACCTAAAAAAAAGTTTATCACAACCCAATGTGAGGGTTTGTATGCGGAAAAAATATTCTGAAAATTAGTCCCCCCTCCCCCCTCGTCTTCCACTTCCCGCGATCCTTGGCTAGTTCCGCCCATTTCCGCTCGAAGGAGTCCAGGTCGTCATGCTAGCGCTTCCTCGGGCGGCCGCGACGTCTTCTACCCCCTGGGAGTAGAACCCTTTAGGCTTATAGGGATATTATGTTACAACCTGTATACCTATTCCATCTAAACCGGACCGGCGCGCCGGTCCAACATCTAAACTTTGATCAAAAGATAGACAATCACGCCCCAGATGTTAAGAGGTTACCTGTTTGGAAATGTCATTTCGCATTGATTACAGCTATGCAGATAGCTGTCAATGGGATGCTTCATTCGCCTGTGTACTTGTAGATACGTCCAGTGGAGGTAAGACCGACCACAATCCTGAAACAAACAGCCATAATTAAACATTTTTGTTAAATTACGTGCATGTATATCTTATTTATTTATTTATTAATAGGATGCACAACAGTGTTGTGCACAGAAACAACATTGTATTCTTATTCTAGTAGTCTTATGTCTAGTGCAACCACCAATTATAGGCGAACACTTCTTATATATCTTCATTTCTTTATAATTTAACAGCAGTTACCCGCGACTTCGTCTACAGTTTCCGTGTACATTATATTATCTGTGCGTGTACCGAGCGGACACTTTGAGAAACTTGACATTACACGTCATTATACCAATTACTCGTTACAATTACTCGTTCTCTTGCCAATTGGCGCTGCTAATCCCGTTCGCTCATTTTATCCTGTAGGTCCTGGTGATATGGGTGTCGTTTTCGGGATATTTTGGGGTGCTGATTACGGAAATGGTATCCATTTTGAAATCCAAGATGGCGGACATCGATTTTTTGAATAAAGTGATATGGGTGTCGTTTTCGGGATATTTTGGGGTGCTGATTACGGAAAAAGTATCCATTTTGAAATCCGAGATGGCGGACATTGATTTTTTGAGAAAAGTTATATGGGTGTCGTTTTCGGGATATTTTGGGGTGCTGATTACGGAAATGGTATCCATTTGGAAATCCAAGATGGCGGACATTGATTTTTTTTGAGAAAAGTGATATGGGTGTCGTTTTCGGGATATTTTGGAGTGCTGATTACGGAAATGGTGTCTATTTTGAAATCCAAGATGGCGGACATCGATTTTTTAAAAAAAAAATGATATGGGTGTCGTTTTTGGGACATTTTGGGATGCTGATTATGGAAATGGTATCCATTTTAAAATCCAAGATGGCAGACATTGATTTTTTTGAGAAAAGTGATATGGGTAATCCGTTTAATGGCTGAGGAGGACTCTCAGATATCGATTTTAAAAGAAATCGATTCATAAACAAAAACTTCAAAATCGATAGATACCATTTCCATAATCAGCACCCCAAAATATCCTGAAAACGACACCCATATCACTTAACTCAAACAATAAATGTCCGCCATCTTGGATTTCAAAATGGATACCATTTCCGTAATCAGCACCCCAAAATATCCAGAAAACGACACCCATATCACTTTTCTCAAAAAACCAATGTCCGCCATCTTGGATTTCAAAATGGATACCATTTCCGTAATCAGCACCCCAAAATATCCCGAAAACGACACCCATATCACTTTTCTCAAAAAACCAATGTCCGCCATCTTGGATTTCAAAATGGATACCATTTCCGTAATCAGCACCCCAAAATATTCTGAAAACGACACCCATATCATTTTATTCAAAAAAATCGATGTTTGCCATCTCGGATTTCAAAATGGATACCATTTCCGTAATCAGCACCACAAAATATCCCGAAAACAACACCCATATCACTTTTCTCAAAAAAATCAATGTCCGCCATCTTGGATTTCAAAATGGATACCATTTCCGTAATGAGCACCACCTGATGATGTGTAGGCAAACAGGCGTTCAGCCCACCTGATGATGTGTAGGTAAACAGGCTTTCAGCCCACCTGATGATGTGTAGGCAAACAGGCGTTCAGCCCACCTGATGATGTGTAGGTAAACAGGCTTTCAGCCCACCTGATGATGTGTAGGCAAACAGGCGTTCAGCCCACCTGATGATGTGTAGGTAAACAGGCTTTCAGCCCACCTGATGATATGTAGGTAAACAGGCTTTCAGCCCACCTGATGATGTGTAGGCAAACAGGCGTTCAGCCCACCTGATGATGTGTAGGTAAACAGGCGTTCAGCCCACCTGATGATGTGTAGGTAAACAGGCGTTCAGCCCACCTGATGATGTGTAGGCAAACAGGCGTTCAGCCCACCTGATGATGTGTAGGTAAACAGGCTTTCAGCCCACCTGATGATGTGTAGGCAAACAGGCGTTCAGCCCACCTGATGATGTGTAGGTAAACAGGCTTTCAGCCCACCTGATGATGTGTAGGCAAACAGGCGTTCAGCCCACCTGATGATGTGTAGGCAAACAGGCGTTCAGCCCACCTGATGATGTGTAGGTAAACAGGCTTTCAGCCCACCTGATGATGTGTAGGCAAACAGGCGTTCAGCCCACCTGATGATGTGTAGGTAAACAGGCTTTCAGCCCACCTGATGATGTGTAGGCAAACAGGCGTTCAGCCCACCTGATGATGTGTAGGTAAACAGGCTTTCAGCCCACCTGATGATGTGTAGGCAAACAGGCGTTCAGCCCACCTGAAGATGAGTAGACAAACAAGCATTCTACACACCCGATGATGTGCATGTAAATAAATAAATGCATGTAAATAGGCGAAATATTTCTCATATAAGATGTGGAATAAGCTTCCTCCTGAGGTTTTCCCATTTTTCGAATAAGCATACAACCCATTTGATCTGAACCGATGATGATGATCTGATTGAGTGAGAGAAGCGAACGGTGTTCTGAGGTAACAAACAAAATACAATCGAATTGAGATCTCCCTCTTGAAATACAATAAAATTTTCTGATTTCTCCTTGTTTTTTACTACTGTGTCCATTCCATAATACAAATTATTTAGCATGATCAGGAGCCGTGCCACAGGCCTTAGAAAAAGTGGCCAACTATGGACCACTTATGCAATATTCCTTTCACTTTATTTCCATACCTACCTTACCTTGTGTTTTTTGTGGCCAATAAATAACTGTCTATGTCTATGTCTACCTACTGGGTGTACAATAACGTGTATCATAACTACCTACGGCGCTTTAGTATATTTGTACAATAATTTATTTTTTTATTTCCATACCTCGGTACTAGACGTACAATAACTGTGTATTTACTCTATCGTGCGGTCGACTCGTGACCTCTGCGCTGCGTGATGAACTGTGCGAGTGAGATAGCTGCGAGTGCGCGGTGCGGTATCTGCACGAATGGGCCGTGAAACTTGGATTTGAGCTGGAGTAGTGTAGGCTCTTAAGTATTCGGGATAAAGAGTAGCCTATGTGTTAATCCATGTTACGAACTAAAATACTCCAAGTTTCATCCAAGTTGTTTCATTAGTTTTAACGTGATTACAAGTAATTAAATTAAAAATTTAAAAACCCCCGAATCTTGGACAGATTTTCATCAAACATAGCCAAAAATACTCCCGACTAATTCACCTTTCAAACAAAAAAACAAAATCAAAATCGGTTCATCCGTTCGGGAGCTACGTTGCCTCAACAGACACACATCAGACACGTCAAACTTTTAAAACCCCGTCGTTTTTACGTCGGAGGTTAACAAAAAAAATACAGACTAAATATAAAACCAACACATCACACTTATGTTATCTGTAACGAACACAAAATGGCAGCACTTTATTGAGTAAGAATTCGTTATTCGGGGCTTCCCCTACCAAGGTGCTACCAAGTTAGAATGAATAAATGTCAATAATGTTTTCCATTAGCTAAGTAGCAACTTAGGTGCTAAGCTGACTAAGCACCTACTATTAGTAGATCTATAAATTATAAACATAGAGTATACGGACGAAGTATCATTTGAAACTCGACGTGTGTTACGTACCGTAGCAGTCATGTATTAGATTGCGTTGATTTGGAACTTGCTTGACGCTGTAGTGACTGAACATAATCGTGATTATATTTTAATTAATTTGTGGAATCAGTAAGTACACATTTGTATCTAGGTTATAATGCTAGCCACACCTTTATATTTAGGTACTTGCACAAGTTTACGGACCATCTATCCTGTTTTTTGAATAAAATCACAACGATCATTTAGAATCGTCTTATTAACCCCCGACGCAACGACGGGGTGTTATAAGTTTGACGTGTCTGTATGTGTGTCTGAGGCAACGTAGCTCCTGAAGGGATGAACCAATTTTGATTTTGTTTTTTTGTTTGAAAGGTGATTAATCGGGAGTGTTCTTAGCTATGTTTGGTGAAAATCAGTCCAAGATTCGGGGGTTTTTAAAATTTTTAATTTTATTACTTGTGATTCTAGGTGCCAGTTCTACGTGACTAAACCAATATTACGGTCTTTTATATGTGTATTATTTTTAAATTTTCAGATTGCAATAATAATGGATTTTGCTAAAATTCGAAAAGAACTCAAGAGATGTGGAGGTTTAGACGAAATATACGAGGCTATGGACACAAATGACATGAGTGTGTTAGTACAAGCCACGTCAAATGCCCTGAAAAAGCTTAATAGCATAATATATATAAACATCGAAGAACATAAATCAAAGACCATGTCTTTACGCTTTCGCATCCAAGGCAATGTATGCTACGAAAAAGGTTCTTACAGACAAGCATTGATCTTATACAATAAAGCCCTTGCATTTGCCCCCCACGACTCGGATGAAAAAATACTTGCATATAGCAACAGATCTGCAGTCATGTTTGCAATAAGATTTTTTACAGCGTGCCAGGGAGATGTCAATGATTGCCTGTCCATGGCCTGCCCGACAGGATTAGCCAAGAAAGTGAGCAAGAGGAAGGAAGCCACTCTTCAATTCATTCATGAAGAACTCCTGCATGAAATGGAAACTAGCAACATATTCATTTTGTCTTTCTTTCACTACTTCAAGTTTGAATGTCCGCGAAATGCAGACGTACCGTGTGCGTCAGTAGACGTTACATTCCTGACCCAAGACGGAGAGAAGCGAGCCGCAGCTGGCAAAGATATTAATGTGGGGACAGTAGTCGCCATCGAGAAAGCATTCGTCTCAATGTCTAACAACATATCCCTTACATGTTACTACTGCCTGCAATTAACTCCACGTTTACACGCGTGCAATGGCTGTACCCTAGCTCTGTTCTGTAGCGATGATTGCCGTGACCAATGCATGCGGGAATACCATCGTATAGAATGTCAAATTGTTCGTCACCTAATTTTTAACTCGGAATTACTGCTAGCGGTTAGATCAGCCATAAAATTGTCTCTCAAAATGGGATGGGACGCATTGATTACAGCGTCTAATGACATAGGCTCGTCTAGAATGAGAACAGCTACTGTCAGACAGACTTACAACTCAGACGAACCGCTCTCAATACTGAGTTATGACGACAGCAAAATCATTTTGGAAGGCAGGATGTTCAACGGAAGCATTATGTGCGCGAACGCAGTTAACTACCTCGAAAGAGTGCCTGGTTATCTCCCCAAAGGTAAGGCAAAACATGAGAGCGAAAGGCGCAGATAAAATCTCTGCAGTATTATTTGCAGTGTGCAGTATTTTTTAAATTAAATTATAAATTGAACATCTCTGTATAAAATCATTATGTTCAGCGAGCAAAGGTGATATAGGTATTTTTAATTTATTAAAGATCATAGAAAAGCCAACACGCCCTTACCCCAAAAAATAGATATGAGACGGATACAAATTGTAACCAAAATTTCAATGCCAATCCTTATTGAATTTTTCCAATACAACTCATGGCAATAAAACATTATGTTACATAAAAATGTCAAATGCTAAGTACCTAACTACTGAAATTACCCGATAAGATTCATCTTACCTAGGTGTAGAAAGTAACGTTTTTAAAAATTGACTAATACCATTTATTTTTTAGAATCGACGAAGCGGATAAAAGCAAAAGAGGCAATTTCGCGAATTATACTTCATCTTTATGTGACTTTTACAAACAAGTTATATATAACATGTTCATCATATGACTTTCACAGGTAATATTATTTTTAAGGTCTGAGGAACGAGTACAAGTTTAAAGTGTGCAATACGTCTTGACGCCCAGCACACCGGTGGTGTGCGCTGATTGGTACGGAAACCCTGAGCGGAAGCTTGACGAGACCAAGCTTCTCAAAAAATCCTCTCAGAGTTTCCATACCAATCAGCGCACACCGGTGTGCTCGGCGTCAGACGTATTGCACACTGTCAACTCGTACTCGCCCCTGCAGGGGTATGCTAATCAAAGTTGAACTGCAAAGTGGAACTGCAAAGTTGAACTGCAAAGTTTTAAATCATGGTCAGTTCATGCTAACTCATAGTTATTCTGTGACTAAATAGTGACATTATGATGTCATTTAATTGGTTTTCGCGCATATTTTGCTGTCAAGTGTCTAAAAAGAATGATCACGTGGTACAAAATTGTACCACGTGACCTGAAGAAATTACACTGGGCAGTGAAATATAACTTGACAGCAAAAGATTGGCATACGGGGGCTGAGAGCGAAATGGACGATCGCTAGACCAGGGGGTGAGATCACCCCCTGGTTTAAATTTGAGTTTACCAATCGCTGATTCGATAAACTATCATTTTGATTGTAATTTATCAGATTCTGATGGTATCAAACGATAGATAATCTAATTTTGTAATGAAATCACGTTGGCAGTGTTTTACCACGGCCGATTACCATACGTTTTTGCTAAGTAGGTCTTGCATTTTGTATGGAAATTTTCGGCCTTCGGGCTTATAGGGACATTATGTTACACCCTGTATACTGGATGTAGGCATTTTTGAAATTGTAAAAATAAGAAGGTACACTTTTTTTTCAGGGCGGATTACGAATTTGAGGTCCATAGTAATTACGGATGGTTCTCAATGTGCAGCAAGTTGAAGCATTCCTGCGAACCTAATCTGTTGGTGGTGGGCCTGAACGACTCAGTGGCATTAGTAGCCTTGAAGACTATCAAGAAAGGTGAAGAACTAACAATAACGTACTTGTAAGTACTGTAGATAGATAAGATAAGGGGAAAAACAAGACGTTAATTAGACCTGTCGCGATGTATGGATGTGTTGGGCAACGAAGAAGACGGATGAAAGGAGAGTGCATGCTACTGAGATGCGAATGTTAAGATGGATGTGTGGGGTGACGAGGTTAGATAAGATAAGGAATGAGTATATCAGGGGAAGTTTGAAAGTGGCGCCTGTTGTTGAAAAGGTGAAGAGTGCTAGATTAGCATGGTATGGACACGTAATGAGGAGGGATGAAAGTCACACGAAAAAAGTTATGTATATGAATGTGACTGGGTACGCAGGTAGAGGAAGGCCGAAGAAGAAGTGGTTGGATTGTGTGAAAGATGACATGAATGTGAGAGGAGTTGATTCATAGGATATTCATCCACTTATCATTCGTGGGATAAGGGCAGGGGAATGATGATGATAAGTACTGTACATAGATACCTAGATAGAAGATAGAAAATACTTTATTGTACACCCTAAACCTAGGCATTACTACTATATAAAAAAAAAGTATATAAGTATTCTATCAGCCATCTAGTTCCCATATTACAAGCATTGCTTAGTTTGGGACTAGAGGGTGTTGTGTGAAATGTCCCTGAATATTTATTTATTTATAAAAAACAAAACTAAACTAATGGTACAATGATGGTCTTATTGCTAATGAGCGATCTCTACCAGACAACCTTGGACGGAATGGACTTCGAGGTAATAAACAAGGGGTGCTGTCTAAAGATACTGTAGATACCTGATGTTTGGATTTTTGTGCTTCAATCACGCTGTAACTACAGGTCCGATTTGGATGAAACTTAAAATACATATAGTTCGTAGCCTGGCTTAACACATACGCTACTTTTTATCCCGGAAAAGCAACAGGATAAAACGGGACGCAGACGAAGTCGCGGGCAGAAGCTAGTTTATAATATCCTAATAAAAATAACAATCCTTTAATTAGAACAAATGACAGTTCTTTGATCGTATGTCCGAATTGTTCAGCGCTCATTAGTAGATACCCCTGATGTTTAGGTAATTTTTCTGCTTGTTGTTCTGCTGGGTTTGTACCTATGTACCTTGTCTACCTTTACCTTTACCTACCTACTGTATGTTTTGCTGGTAATAAAGATTTTTCATTTTAATTTTTTCATCCATGTCTGTATTTTGTTTGTCCTATTTTGTGTTTTGTGTGCAATAAAGAATAAAGAATATTAGTGGAAATATATGTAACAAACATGTTTTCAGTGTGCATTCGTACCACATGGAGAAGTTGGGATGCAACGAGTTGGTTACACAAAGGGATAATGCAAGAGCTGGTAACCTTTTCCGTATAACCCGACAAATATGCAATTGTCAAGGCTGTCTAAAAGATATATACACCACCAGTGTACCCGTATGCATGACAGCAGAAGAAAAAGCACTAATTTTAGAATTAAATGAACATAAAGATGAAGATTTTTATAAATTGTATAATAACGCTTGCAAACTGCTAGATTTATTTCCTATGTATTCGACATCGCATAAACTAGGATATAGAATACTTGAAGCTGTAACACATTTTGTAGGATGTAAACAAACTAACAATAAAACATATTTATAAAATAACAAGTACCTACATAATTAAGTAAATAAAAAATTTAAAAAACCCCCGAATTTGATACCCATGTCATATACCATAAATGTCTGTGTGTCTGTCTGTCTGAGACAACGTAGCTCCCGAACGAATGAACCGATTTTGATTTTGTTGTTTTTGACAGGCGTCACAGCTCAGTCGGTAATAGCTCTGCCTTCCGTGCTGTGGGTCGTGGGTTCGATCCCCACCAAGAACAAACATTTGTGCGTGGAAAACATAGATGTTTGTTCTATGTCTGGGTGTTACTATGTATTATGAGTATGTATTTACAAAAAATAAAGTATATAAGTATTCTATCAGCCATCTGGTTCCCATATTACAAGCATTGCTTAGTTTGGGACTAGAGGGTGTTGTGTGAAATGTCCCTGAATATTTATTTATTTATTATTTATGTTTGAAAGGTGAATCAGTCGGGTTCGGGAGTGTTCTTAGCTGTTTGATGAAATTATAGTCATTCTTTTTCTTTTTATTTATGTACGTATACAGGGTGTAACATAATGTCCCTATAAGTCCGAAAGGGGGTTATTGTACACGTCATGGCGAACAACATTAATTGTTCTACGACTTTTGATATATTTAAGTTTTTCATTCATGAAAAGCGTCTTAAAGTTTCCTTAAAAAAACATTGCACACGTGCTAAAGTGTCTATGTGTGGGTGTGATGTGATAGGAGGGTGCGTGAGCATGTGTACTAACAGGCTGGATACATATGCAAAATAAATAAACACTAAAAGTGGTCGCAAATATCTATGACAAAATTAAAAATAAATGGAAATTTCAAACATGTTGTATTCAACTTTTGCACATGCCTATCTATTCATGTGCTTGGTCTGAATAAGCCCCTTTTTGGCTTATAGGGACATTATGTTACACGTTGTAGTTATATATTAATTTAAATTTTTGACAGTTTTATTTTAGTACCTATAAAAAACACGCCAAACCATCTTTTTGCACACCCAGGAAGACTAGCAGCCAAAACTCTTAGCATTAAGTCCTCCTAGCACTACTTATTTGTGCGAAATTTTAAAATAAAAAAATAAATAAAATCGGTCCAAGATGGCCGACGCCACAAAATGGCGGATTACACATTTTTTCACAACTCCCTCAATATGGGTATCAAATGAAAGGGCTTGACTAGTAGAATACTATACACTATGATACATTTCAAAATTTTCAAATCGAATATGGCCGCCGCCACAAAATGGCGGATTACATATTTTTTCACAATTCCCTATCAAAGGTTTTTTATTTATTAAAATTTTATTTATTTAATTACTTAATTTTTTTTACGACTTTAAATGTTTCGATATCGAACATATTGGACTCACCTCGCATAGAAAATGTTTGACAGTTGGAAAGTCTCCATAGCCTACTACGGAATTAGCATCGTTTCCAGCAGGACGCTTGTAGAACCCGTGTGTAGTCTTGTGAGTGGTACATCTGTAACAACATACTAGTAAATACACGCGAGAGCAATGATTCCGGGTCACTTAAAGAATGTTAAAAATCTCGGAAACTAAAAATGATAGGTTAATGCAATAAATTGTATTTAATAGACAATGTAATACTCCTTAAATGAAGGTATTAAAACTTCTTAGTTATTGTAAAGTTATATATTAAAAAAATCAAATTTGAAAAAGGGCCACTTTCGAAGATGGAACTACGAAATTACAGCATTTGGTTTTGCTTTTGTTTGTAATCTGTCATTTATGTGGGTATATAAACCATGTTGATAGTGCTCTATATTCATTATTCAAGCTGAAATTATGTCGCTTACGCCTGAAGAATGCACCAGAATACTTACAATGCTGGAAACCGGCCGGAGTCAGCGCGATACAGCCAGGACTGTCGGTGTGTCGCTGTCAACAGTACAAAGAGTTCTCCGACGTTACGAAGAAACTGGTTCTAACCTACGCAGACCAGGAACGGGCAGAACCAGGTGTACCACAGCACGAGAAGACCGATACTTGGTGAACACCATGCTTCGAAATCGCTTTCTCACAGGAACTGAACTCACAAATCAGTTTCGACGCCTCGGAGGAAGTAACCCAAGTGCATGGACAGTAAGACGTCGGCTTGCTGAATCTAACTTAAAACCCCTTAGACCTGCAAACGGCCCTAAACTGGAGCGTGGGCATCGTATTTCAAGACTAAGATATGCCCAGAGCCACGTAAATTGGAGTATTGAAGATTGGTCAAAAGTTATGTTCTCCGACGAATCAAAATTTATGCTCTACAAGCACGATGGAAGACACAGAGTGTATCGAAGACCAGGGGAAAGATTCAAGCAAGCATGCATCGAAGAAAAAGTAGCCTACGGTGGTGGGTCTGTACTTGTGTGGGCCGGAATTTCTTCTGAAAGTCGCACAGAGCTGGTGATCATAGAAAACGGCTCTTTAACTAGCGTAAGATATGTGGAAGAAATCCTCAATGATCATGTTGGTCCATTTATGGTCAATTTAGGTGAGGATGCTATATTTATGCATGACAATGCCCGACCTCATACAGGTAGGATTGTGAATGACTACCTTCAAGAGATGAACATTACTCGTATGGAGTGGCCAGCGCGCAGCCCGGATATCAACCCGATCGAGCATGCTTGGGACGAGCTAGGCAGATGCGTAAAACAACGAAACCCTCCCCCAATCACGCTTCGTGAGCTCAAAATTGCTCTCACAGAGGAATGGGAGAATATTCCCCAAAATCGTATAAGGAACTTGGTGTACAGCATGCCAAACCGCGTAAACGCAGTAATGGAAGCACGAGGAGGCAATACGAAGTATTAAAATTCAAGTCAAATCGTAATAAAGTTCAAAAATTTCATGTTTCCTATTTTTGTTTTAAGGAGAGATCAGCAGTTTTTTTCTTTATGTAATTTTGTGTTAATAAAATGTATGGTGACTCATATTTTTTTACTTTCATTTAAGGAGTATTACATTGTCTATTAAATACAATTTATTGCATTAACCTATCATTTTTAGTTTCCGAGATTTTTAACATTCTTTAAGTGACCCGGAATCATTGCTCTCGAGTGTAGGTAAATAAATAAATAATCATGGAATATTTCACACAACGCCCTCTAGTCCCAAACTATATAAGCAAAGCTTGTGATATGGGAACTAGATGCTGATACAATACTTCCCCCCTATTCCAATCTTTTGCTGTCAAGTTATATTTCACTGCCCAGTGTAATTTCTTCAGGTCACGTGGTACAATTTTGTACCACGTGATCATTCTTTTTAGACACTTGACTGCAAAATATGCGCGAAAACAAATTAAATGACATCATAATGTCACTATTTAGTCACAGAATAACTATGATTTAGTATGAAACTGACCATGATTTAAAACTTTGCAGTTCAACTTTGAGATTGGAATCACCCCCTTTATATCCTTTTTTTTTGTAAATACATACTTATAATACATAGTAACACCCAGACATAGAACAAACATCTATGTTTGGCACACACAAATGTTAGTTCTCAGTGGGGATCGAACCCACGACCCACAGCACGGAAGGCAGAGCTATTACCGACTGAGCTATGACGGCTGTCAAGGTAAGTTTAGTAGTAGTAGAGTTTCTTGTGTGCGAGTTCGTCCGGGTTGAGTACTAGCACCTATGTCGTGTGCACAGTGATGCTCGCATTGCTGTGTGCCGGTTTGAAGGGTATGGGTGCCGGTGCTATTACAGGCACATGCATGACTTAACACATTGATGTCCCGGAGTGATGGGCGCAGTGCAGTGCACTGAGCACGTCCACCGAAGACCAGCCCTGCTTCATCATTGCTGGTCACCATCAAATCTGTATACTTAAGTTTTCAGGAGCTGTTCTTACCTGGAGTAGGTAGCAAAGCTAACTTTGCAGATGTGACATGTGAAAGGGTTTTTAACACCCTTGTGGATAACACGATGAACATTCAGTCCATCTTCATTGTAGAAAACACTAAAAAAATGGTTTTTATTACAATTCTTAATTCTTAATTCTTTATTGCACACAACACAGGACATAAACAAAAGACAGAAATAGATGACATGTACAAAGGCGAGCTTAACCCTAACAAGAGTTTTCTTCCAGCAAACCTTTGAGGCTAGAGAGAGGTGACTATAGAGGCAGGTCCGTGTACATAAAAGGTACATATAACGGAAATTCGATACTTACTAACTAACAAATCAATATTATTAAGAAAACTAAAGTATTAAACATATACCTATCATAAAATACATACATATATACCTAAAAAAATTATACATACTTATTATGTGTACTTTCTACTAAATAAAATAATACATACATACAATACATATACTTAGATATAAGTTCACAGAGATAGATAGTGCTCTTTTACTTTGCTCTTAAATATATTAAGCGATGGACTGGCTCGGATATTATGGGGTAGGGCATTCCATAATTTGACTGCAAATACGGTGAAAGACTTACCATAGCGTGTGGAAGAGTGTACGGGAGTTTTAAGGAGAAGGGACATAGAGGATCTACACGTTAATATCATTATAAGTTAAAAAAAACTAGAAAAACAGACTTCAATAAAATTTGACTACCGGCTTCATCATATGATGATGATGACAGTACATTGGGAATGTTCTAGTGACCGTAAACATCACTAAAAAGTCACAGAACAGCAAAATACGCAATTTCGTGCACGTGGTTGACATATTTTTTCAGTTATTTCTATTTATAAGCCTAACTACTGAACCGATTTTGATGAAAATTAAATGGGAACAACCTGGAAGTACATCCTTTCAGATAAAAAAGGATTTTTGAAATCAGGTTATAAATGACGGAGTTCTGAGGTAACACACATTAAAATATTCATGGACATTTCACACAACGCCCTCTAGTCCCAAACTAAGCAA
This sequence comes from Gandaritis pyraliata, assembly GCA_947859175.1. Lineage (NCBI taxonomy): Eukaryota > Metazoa > Arthropoda > Insecta > Lepidoptera > Geometridae > Gandaritis > Gandaritis pyraliata. The sequence goes on along the minus strand of OX401878.1, from coordinate 1,419,632 downwards.
AGTTTTTGATATGGGAACTAAAAATGTGAAACTTACTCCTCACAATATTCACAGCGAAATGCCTTCTCAACCTCTACTACTCTTATGAGCGGTGCAGCTTCATCTGTCAATGTTGCTAGTAGGGGCGCTGCTACAGGAGATGACACCTGGCGAGAGACGCGGGGCTTGGGGGAGGGGGACTCTGCAAGAGGTCAAAGGTCAGGGTTAAGGTCAAGGTCAAGGTCAAGGTCAATTCAAATCTAAATGAAATTAAGGACACTTAGATGGTCAAAGTCAAAGTTAAGCTCTGTTAGAGTGAAGGTCAAATTAGAAAAGGGCAAGGGTCAGGTCAATGTCAAATTCAAGGTCAAAGTGAAAAAGCTAAGGATCCTTTTCAATGTTTGAAGATACAACTGTCAAAGACTTGGAGGATGGGGACTCTGGAAAATGTCAGAGTCAAAATGAAATTAAAGACACTCAAATGGTAAAGTGAAGGTCAAACTAGAAAAGGGCAGGGGTCAATCTAAGGTTAAGGTCAATTTCAAATTCAAGGTTAAAGTAAAAAAGCGAAAGATCCTTTACAATTTTTAAAGATACAACTGTCAAAGGCTTGGGGGATGGGGACTCTGGAGAAGGTCAAGGTAAGGGTCAATGTCAAGGTGAAAAATAAGGTAAATATGGTTTGTTAACGAAAGATTTTGGTCCTAGTTAGTCCTTAGTAACCTAGTTATATAAGACGATTGTAAATGATCCTTGTGATTTTATTGAATAAAGAAATTTTGACTTTGACTTTGACTTTGGTCGACATTCAGATAGATGGTAAAAGTCAAAATCAAGGCAAGTTCAAGTCAGCGTCTAAGCACATTAAACATTACGAATCTAGCAGTCGTTAAGCCCTAACGGAGGCCTTAAGGCGGCCTAAAAACTCCGTTAACAGAGTCGGCCACTAACGGACGAACGAGTATTATTTATCTCAGGTATAAGGACTATCTAAGTAATACTTTGACTACATCTTCAAATGTGTAAATTTAAATTTTGTAAAATTTGTGAAATGTAACATCATAAGACTCATCAAAATTAACCATCTAAGGTCAAATCTGACATCAAAGGTCAATTTTGGTAGATTATTATGTGGGTAGGATATTTACGCGAAAAGGATGACGTCTAAGATAAATGGTGACATACTAGTTCCTGCTAGAGTTTATGAAGTGGAATTAAAGATCTAAAGTCAAAGGTCAGAGTTGGCGTCAAACGTCAGATGTGACAACAAAGGCTCAAAGTAACATCAAAAGTTGTAACACACATCAGAGGTCAAAGTTAACATCAAAGGTCAAATCTGACATCAAAGGTCAAATCTGACATCAAAGATCAAATCTGATATCAAAGGTCAATTCTGTCAAAGGTCAAAATTGATTGTCTTCTGTTTTTCCTGAGAAATATAATCTGGGTCTTTTCAAGGCAAGAGTGAATAGGTGTCTTCTAGACTGTCTGCTCCATCGTCGGCCTCATCGTCACTTACCATCAGGTGAGATTGTGGCCAAAAAACATTCTATATTATATTTTAAAAAAACTTTACTAACCAATAACCTGTATGGTTTGCCGTACAATCCCACTGGTGGGCGATAGTTGAACTGCGGTCTCTTCTTCGGTCTTAACTTCACCAGCGATTGCTTCCAGGCACTCGGTCGATTTCAATGCATGCTCCTGTAGGTAGTACCGTCTAAAGTAAATTTATTAAGTACTTACTTAGTAAGTACTAGCTTCTGTCCACGACTTCGTCCGCGTCCTGTTTGATCCTGTTGATTTTCCGGGATAAAAAGTAGCCTGTGTGTTAATCCAGGCTATGAACTACATATATGTATACCAAGTTTCATCCAAATCGGACCAGTAGTTTTTGCGTGAAAGAGTAACAAACATCCATACATACAAACTTTCGCGTTTGTAATACTTTGCCTTGGTTTTGCCTCCAGCTAGCGAAGACTACCTAGAATTGAGCTGTACCAAATCCTACTAATCCTATCCTATCCTACTTCTTACTATCCTATCCTATCCTATCCTACTAATATTATAAATGTGAAAGTTTAGATGTTTGGATGTTTAGATGTTTGGATGTTTGGATGTTTGTGTTTCAATCACGTCTAAACTACTGAACCAACTTGGATGAATCTTGGCATATATATAGTTCGTAACCTGGATTGACATATAGGCTACTTTGTATCTCGAATAATTAACAGGATCTACAGGATAAAATGAACGAAAAGGATTAGCAGCGCCAATTGGCAAGAGGATTTCATTATCATGTCATGTCACGTCAGTTTGACAGGGCGTAGTACTACCTCTTTGGTCTAACAACTAGCGTTTGACATTCCAGTACGAGTTCAGTGTAATGAGGTGTAATGTCAAGTTTCTCAAAGAAGTATCCGCTCGGTACACGCACAGATAATATAATGTACACGGAAACGGTACTCGCGTACGAAGTCGCGGGTAACTGCTAGTATAAGATAAGTCCTAGAAGGTGGAACTCACCTGTGCCTCCAGGTTGTCCCTGAATGCTCTGCAGCACACCCTGCAGACGAGGAGTAGGGTGGGCGCCAGTGCCTCCTCATGAGCTCTCACGTGCATGCGGAGACGAGACACACGAGTCAGTTGCTTCAGACATATGTGACATTGGTATGGTTTTATCTGTAAACACTTCACTTTTGAAGCCAAATAATTTATATTTAACCCCGACGCAAAAACGACGGGGTGTTATAAGTTTGACGTGTCTGTGTGTGTGTTTGAAAACGTAGCTCCCGAACGGATGAACCGATTTTGCTTTAGTTTTTTTTGTTTGAAAGCTGAATTAGTCGGGAGTGTTCTTAGCTATGTTTGATGAAAATCAGTCCAAGATTCGGGGCTTTTTTTGTTTATGATAAAAGTGATACAAGCAGATAGTTCAGCTGTTACCTAGAGCACGTCCGCTAAGAACGTGCCCTGTGAGGTACAGCACTGCGTCCATCACAAGATGTAAAAGGTGTTAATAAGGCCTATGCATCTAATCTAGATGATGTATCCAGCGTCAGGAGGCAGTTGTCCCCCATGCCCCGATGTACGGGAGGCTGCAGTGCCGGGGACATGTTTAGATGCAGTAGGCTTGTAGCACTATACCATCCTCTCAGCCTAGTGTCTATCCACAGGAGAGACAACAATATGTGCCGAGCTGACTAAGCCAAGGGTGTCCTCAGCCTCTGGGGGCTAGATGAGATGCAAAAGGCTGTATAGAGCTATCTTCACGCGAGCCGCATTCTAGTTTGGCGCAATCTGCCCCCCTATCTCAATCTTTTGCTGTCAAGTTATATTTCACTGCCCAGTGTAATTTCTTCAGCTTTCTTCAACTTTGCCCCTGGGGGGCGATTCCAATCTCAATTGAACTGCAAAGTTATGAATCATGGTCAGTTCGTACTAACTCATAGTTATTCTGTGACTAAATGGTGACATCATGGTGTCATTTGATTTGTTTTCGCGCATATTTTGCTGTCAAGTGTCTAAAAAGAATGATCACGTGGTACAAAATTGTACCACGTGACCTGAAGAAATTACACTGGGCAGTGAAATATAACTTGACAGCAAAAGATTGGAATACACCTGCTGGTCTGGCACCCATACCCTTCAAACCGGAACACAGCAATGCTAGATAGGTGTTGTTTTATTTATTTATTTTATTTTTTTAATTTTTGGAAAACTTACAGCTAGACGAAGTATAGGTAGATACAATGGTTACTTAAAAGCTAATTACAAGTTTCCACGTATAGTTATTAAAATTTTTAGTTAAAAGCAAAACAGTACCTAATTTAGGATAGACGGAAAATAGGAAAACATACGAGTATAAGTGAGAGAAAGAAACAATAAAGTGAATTAATCCTACATAAGTTACCTGTAAGTGTGTGACTCCATGCTCGTCCAATGTTTGTTTATCTAAGAACCTCTTCCCACACGTCACACAGACATACCGACGTGTGTCTGTGTGGGTGCGACTGTGTTTTGTTAGTGTTGCCCTGTGAATTAGTTATCATCATCATTATCTTTTTGACAGGCGTCACAGCTCAGTCGGTAATAGCTCTGCCATCCGTGCTGTGGGTCGTGGGTTCGATCCCCACCAAGAACAAACATTTGTGTGTGCAAAACATAGATATTTGTTCTTGTTGCCCTGTGAATTAGTTATCATCATCATTATCTTTTTGACAGGCGTCACAGCTCAGTCGGTAATAGCTCTGCCATCCGTGCTGTGGGTCGTGGGTTCGATCCCCACCAAGAACAAACATTTGTGTGTGCAAAACATAGATGTTTGTTCTATGCCTGGGTGTTAGTATGTATTATAAGTATGTATTTACAAAAAAAAAGTATATAAGTATTCTATCAGCCATCTGGTTCCCATATTACAAGCATTGGTTAGTTTGGGACTAGAGGGTGTTGTGTGAAATGTCCCTGAATATTTATTTATTTATTTATCTACACATAGAAGTCGAGCTTATGTGATGATAATAATAGTTAAAGTCAGTCTTCCAGTAAAATCACAAGAATCATCAAGAATCGTTTTTTAAACTTGGTGATTCTAAGTGCCAGAGGAGGCCAATTGTCTATCCTTTGATACAAATAGAATCTGACAGATTCGGCGAATCAGCAACCGATAAACTGACATCTTGATTGCAATTTATCAGATTTTGATGGCATCTAGAAATATTCTTAGTCTTGAGTCTTGTAGGAGATATCAACATTCAATACTAGACATCCTATTTAAGTCTTTAATGATGACTATTTTAGTGTAGCAGTCATAACTATTAGTGAAAACTACTCTAGGCTTTTTCGTTCTATACTTCCGCTGTCTGTAGGTACTCCTAATTTATAAGCTGTTTGTTTTCCATTTAAAAATAAAATAAAACAACGATTCCTTATCCCTCTGAAGTATCTGCGCAGAACCTATTTTTGTGTCGAATTGGAGGTAAGCGAATTTCTCCGCACAACAGTACACACGGCCACAGGTCCAGTTATACACCCAATAAGTACAAGCATAACTAGGCTACATACAATGCAGAGGTAGGTCGGGGCGGGGGCGCAATAGGCTAAGGCGCGCGCCTCGCTCGCAGCCCGACCCACACAAACACATTGTCGTCCCTCTCGCACGATTCGCAACGTTCAACTTCTAATAGTTCAACGCGCGATTGTTTGTTGTACCTAATTTCAAAGGGATAAAGATGAGTGGTGCGTAATTTACTAACCTTAGGTAAAAAGTCTTTCCACAGTCTTCGACTGGGCATTGCCACCGGCGTATTTTCTCGTGCGTGAAGTGGACATGGTCAAACAGTTGAGTTTCAGTAGCAAATGTGTCATCACATTGAGAGCATTTGTATTGTCCGTCTGTCATCATCGAGGAGTTTTCATGGAACTGCCTGAAATGTTGCATAACCAGGGCTTGGACAATAAGCAGTTAAGCACACGGGACACGTCATGCTCGAAAAAAGTATGAAATCACTGTCGACCAATTTTCGCGGGGCACGGGGGGAGTGGTCTATTGCTGTATTCTTCTTCTCTTATATATGGCCTCTGTCCGTCATTTCGACAGACAATTTTGCCAGTGTCAAGTGGATTATTTGAAATAAGTTTAGTCAAGTCGAGTCATACGTCAAGTCGTTTGTTTTGAAGACAAAATGGTGGATTTTCCCTTCAAAACTTGAAAACGAATTCCATCAAATAATAAAAACACATAATACACATTTATTCCAATGGCTCACACTTTATGCTATGACTGCAAGTAGGTATTATTAGTTAAAATTCCACCAAAATTAAAGAATAGGTACTCTCTATAACACCAAGAAAAACTATTAAAATAAATGTGCTATGTTGCTTTTACAAATAAATGACAGAACTTGAATCACGGGGAGTGATTATCGCTGCATTAGTTCTGTATATAGCGTTGTCACTGTCTAAAATTGTTCTAAACTGACATGATACTAAGTAATTGACGCATTCGATAAAATAGTATCAATAAAAATGTATGAATGACGGAAAACAACTTTTTGTTGTATTATCTTCTTTCATTTACTTAAATCGATATTTTACATCGATAGAGTCCTTACTTAGGCATAAAGGCTGAATTCGTGGCGAAAGGTGGTAAAGGCGAGATCGGCGAAGTTACGTGCCCCGGTCCCGTGTGCTTATTCGTCCAAGCCAAAGGGTATTGGTATGGAAACACTGATTGGATTCTTTGAAAAGCTTAACGGGCTTGGTTTAACCAAGCTTCACAAGAATCCACTTAGCGCACACTGGTGTGCTGGGCGTCAAACGTTCACCGGCTTTATACACTGTAAACTCGTACTAGGGCTTCTGCAACTTGTACTTACATGTGGAATTTCAGCCGTACTTTAGATGTGAACGACTGATTGCAGTTATGACAAGTTACTATCTGCGGCTCTGATGGATCTTTTGACTTCTTATATTGCTTCTGTAAATTAATATTTTCTAATACAGTACCTACCTGTATTTACATACCTGTATAAGTATTTACAATAAGCGCTATTTATAATATTTACAAAATAAGTACACATGAAACAGTTGAGCTATCTACAAACCGTTGCAAACGATTTATAGATAGCTCAATTGATCCAAATCGGTACCAATCCGAAGCGTGCCCAAGACACTGGCTGCATTGCCGCGCTGAATAGCAATGCTGATAGGTACCTATATGTTTTCTTATTTGATGTCTTCATCTGGTCACGGCTCTTTCAATGATAAATTTAAAAAAGTGTTATAAGTTTGAGGCTATCTAGACGCCTTCGAAGGGAGATGGTGGGAGGAGGCTCAGGATAGGGAGTATTGGAAGTCTCTGGAGACCATTGCCCAGTAGTGGGACGAGACGGGTTAATTAAAAAAAAGTTTGAGGCCTAAGGTCATTTGCAGTTACAGCGCAAACACTGTTTCGAAGCACAGAAGTACCATACCTGATCATGCTTCGCTGAAGAAACGGCTGGACGTGGTCTTCCTTGAGCTCTCTGAACAAAATAAATTTAGAATGAACAAATCGATTTATTGCAAATCAGTGGCGACCTTGTTTTTAACTCCCGACGCAAAAACGACGGGGTGTTATAAGTTTGATGTGTCTGTCTGAAGCAACGTAACTCCCGAACGGATGAACCGATTTTGATTTTGTTTTTATTGTTTGAAAGGTGAATAAGTACTAAGTCGGGAGTGTTCTTAGCTATGTTTGATAAAAATCGGTCCAAGATTCGGGGGTTTTTTAACTTGTTTTCTGTTTAGAAAGACAAATTAGGCATTTTAGTTTTTCAAATTTATATTTACTCGTACTCTTATTAAAAATAAAATTATTTAGTTGTTAAATTACAAATTAGTATTTACCATTTCCTTTGCTAGTGCCTACTAGTGCTTGGGACATTTTGAAATCAACCCTTACCCTTATGAAATCCTCCCCAGTAGGTATAAAAATATTGTCATCGAGTTTACGCTTCTTGCCGCGGCATTTGTGTGCCGCCAGCGCTTCTGATGATGGGAATATATTGCTGCAAAATAACCAGTGTGGTGAATAAACTCCTGGCAAGTATTCGGTAAGAAATGCTCGCAAACGAGTATTGATACAATCTTGAGCCTTGTTTTCTTTACAATGATGAAGATTATCTATGAGCTTTTCAACAGTTTTTTTTACAATAATAATCGTAGGTACATACGGCCACAGGTCAGGTTATACACCCAATACAAGCATAACTACGCTACATACAATGCAGCACCCGTCCTACACAAACACACTGTCGTCCTTCTCGCACCATTCGCAACGTTCTACTTCTAATAGTTCAAACAGTATAGGTGGACGTGTTTTGGACTGTACCTGCAGTTATGGCATTTCTTGTTCCTATCTTCATTGTTGTCAAGCTAAAATAAAAAAAAATGTTTTGGTCAGTAGTATCGTACTTAGTATTAGTACCTAGTAAGGCTCTTTGTGTGCGAGTTCGTCCGGGTTGAGTACTAGCACCTATGTCGTGTGCACAGTGATGCTCGCATTGCTGTGTGCCGAGTTGCAGGGTATGGCTACCGGTGCTATTACACGCACATGCACTTAACACCGACATGTCTCCGATGAGCGCAGTGCAATGTATCACAAGACACATTCTCCGGGACGTGCTCAGTGAGGCAATGCATTGTTTAGGTTGACGTGTCGTCGTGTGTACTAACAGTACTTACTTTAGCAGCCTCCAATAACTGAGTTAGGTGTTGGGACTCGTCGTCAGCTGTTTGGACAATCCAAATCTCATCGTCACTACTGATTGCCTCCTGCTTTACCTCTGTTTTGATAATTATATCTGGGATATTTTTCTGAAAACATAATATACAGGGTGGGAATGTATGGACGACATTAAGACAAGGGGTAATGTCAAACAACCTTCTCGCTCGCACATTTCAACATTTTTGAAGATATAAGTAGGTAACTAATTATGCAAAATCGCAAAGCCTCATGATTTAGAGACTAACAATGCTAAGGTTCAGCAAAAATTATCAATTAACAAGTTTTCCGACCGAAAAATGTATACAGTCAGCTACTACACCTATCCACTGTTTGAACTTTGAACTATTATAATTTGAATGTTGTGAATCAGGGATCGCAATAGGTGTAGGCGCGTGGCGCGCAAGCAGCAAGTATCACATAAAAACATATCGACCCTCTCGCATGATTCGCAACGTTCAACATTATAATAGTTCAAAGTTCGAACCGTTGATAGGTTGATGTGTAGCCGACAGTACCAAAATCACATTCATGCAAATTTTTTGGTTAGAAAACATGTCATGTTCAACGGTGGACACAAGTCCACCGTTGAACATGACAAAATGATGATGATGATGAATGATTTGATACCCGTACAAACGGGCTGATAATGATGATGAATATACGTACCGATTTATTAGAATCTAGATTCTTTGATTCTCCAGAAATGTTTTCTGCACCTAAAAAAGAAGATAGGATTATTCTTATCAGGTCTTATAGCATCTAAGTAGGTAATCTAGATGTATCCAGCGTCAGGAGGCACTGGTCCCCCATGCCCCGATGTACGGGAGGCTGCAGTGCCTGGGACATGGTGTAGATGGAGTAGACTTTAATGTACCAACACAAAAAAACGAACCTTGTGTTTTAACAGAACTGGAGTTTCTAATCTGGGTAGTGATGGAAGAAGTTTGAAGACACGCATCTGCAAATAAATAATTTATAAGTTTAGAAAACTATAAAAACCGACTTCAATTCGACTACCGACTTCATCATCAGATGATGATGATGGCAGTTCATTGGGAATGTTCTAGTGACCGTAAACATCACTAAAAAGTCACAGAAAAGCAAAATACGCAATTTCGTGCACGTGGATGGTATATTTTTTTCCAGTTATTTCTATTTACAAGCCAAACTACTGAACCGATTTTGATGAAAATTTAATGGGACCAACATGAAAGTATATTTTCTCAGATAAAAAAAGAATTTTTCAAATCAGTTTATAAATGACAGAGTTCTAAAACATTAAAAAAAACATACAACTGAATTGAGAAACTCCTCTTTTTTTAAAGTCATTTAAAAATGAAATAAGTAGATACCATTGTTAGAATCCGTAGTTTTAGCTGTTTTCTTGTCATGCGCTGCTATTAAATGCCCCCTCAACCACTGAAAAGTCGCGTAACCTGAAAAATAAGTTTTTTAAGTTGAACACTTCTGGTTCAGTGGTGCCAAATTCGCCTTTAGGTTTGGAGTCATGGGTTCGATTCGGTAAGTTTCAAAATTCCCCTTAAATCCCCTTGATTTTAAAAATTACTGATTAGGGTCACAATGAGTAGGGGCAAACTTCAGTACCTACCTACTTACTTAAACTTGTATATCGAACTTCTAAAGAGTTTCTTAGCCTCCAAAGAGAACTTTTTTTTCTCTAAATGTTATTTTGTATGTACAGGATGTACCCTTGCGAGATACCACACTTTATATTTTGAAGCACCTTGTATATATGTTTTTTGTACGAAAAAACTCATCTGCGTAATAAAATTAAATATCTTAGCGTACCAATATATTTGGCATTAACTTGATATATTCTAGCAATGTTATCTATAATTGCCTTGTAAGACCAGACGTAATTAATATTTTTAGCATTAATTGAATCACTCACCGTAATCGCATAAAGGACACGGAAATACCACATCGTCCTCTATTACGTGCTTATGTGTTTCACCGTGTTCAATCACATCTGATACAGCCGAAAATATTTGCTGGCAGAATCTAAAAAACAGAAGAATGCTCGCATTACTGCTGTCGATTCTGTTGTCGCATTTTTCTAAACTAACCTTATTTGACAGCACTAAAAATGTTGCCGTCCCTTTCTCATAAACTGAATCGACAAAGACAGCTATAATTTTAGCGCTGTCAAATTAGGTTAGTTTAGAAAAATGCAACAACAAAATCGATAGCACTGTCTATTTCATAAAGGCGGTTTTGCTATGTTTGTGTGCGTAAGCTCTGGAGATCTCAGCTATCCTACTAATCCTATCCAATCCTACTAATATTATAAATGCGAAAGTTTAGATGTTTGGATGTTTGTGTTTCAATCACGTCAAAACCACTGAACCAACTTGGATGAAACTTGGCATATATATAGTTCGTAACCTGGATTGACATATAGGCTACTTTTTATCCCGAATAATTAACAGGATCTACAGGATAAAATGAACGAAAAGGATTAGCAGCGCCAATTGGCAAGAGGATTTCATTGTCATGTCATGTCACGTCAGTTTGACAGGGCGTAGTACTACCTCTTTGGTCTAACGACTAGCATTTGACATTCCAGTAAGTACGAGTTCGGTGTAATGAGGTGTAATGTCAAGTTTCTCAAAGAAGTATCCGCTCGGTACACGCACAGATAATATAATGTACACGGAAACTGTAGACGCGTACGAAGTCGCGGGTAACTGCTAGTACATGCATAGAAAGAGATGGCGCATACTATTAGTGCACTACTACATGTGCAGTGTACAGTGCATGCACTACTACAAACATAACTAAGCCGCCTTCGCGAAATAGAACAACCGTAGGTACTTGTATAGGTACCAAATAAAATTATCAAAAAGAACTATAAAAACTCCATTATCTTACTAGGAGAAATGTATTTTACCTGCATTTCAGCTCAATAGCTTCATCACCCTCATATTTCCCCAAAAAAACTTTAACATCCTCATCCGCTTCCTCCAAATTGTCTATGATTTTGTCCACTTCCGTTTCCGCCTCAACAATCTCTACATCACTAGAACTATCCTTTCTGCTATCGTTTACTAAAATCACATCATCGTCTATGGGTTTAGTGACGATCTCACCGTCAGAACCTATTTCGAATTTCACAAACTCGTCCTTTCTTTTTTTATTGTCTATGGTATCAATTCGGAATTTGAAATTCTTCGTTTTTTGAAATATGTATTGTTGGTTGTTTCTTATTACGAGATACTCGTCTGTGTTCAGGAATTGGTTGGCGCCTTTCATTCTAGATGGCTTGAAGTTATCATCCAAGCAATTTTCACATATGATTTTGAGTTGCGTAGACATTTTCTTTTGCGGTGAGCACTTGTGTATCTTTTGATCTTCTTTATCGAAGAGATATATCTTATCATTGCTCACATTCTTGCCGCATATGAAGCAGTTTCTATTCCCCCCATCGCCAATAACTAAACCATCAATATCTATCGATTTCGTGCTAGTTTTTTGAACCATTTTAGTTGGATCAGTTTTCCTAACATGCTTCTTCTCATTGTTCTCATAAGGAATGCTAGTTACTGGAGAATCTTTGAGCATGTTTAAGATCTCTTCGCGTGTGTACCTGAACTCTTCTTTGTCGTTAAAGTTATCTCTTATCAAACTTCTCGGTGATTTGTTCTTTTTAGTCACGTTGCTGAGAGTTGCGTAGGTTTTATTACTAGCTTCAAGATATTTTGTAAACTGAGCTTCAAAGCCAGTGGTGTTATTACAAACCAGTTTAAATGGTACAAGGTTAATAAAACCGTGTTCGGGACTAGAGTCTGTTATAGGAACAGGACTGGCTATAACCTTGTGGGATACATCTTCAAATACATCATCTCTTACAACTTCATCGTTATCATTATTCACTTTGATGAACGGTAGTTGTTCTACAGTTAGATCTAAAGGAGTGTCTTCGTTATCGAAATGTATTTGTGAAGCTCTGATCTGTGTTCCGTCATCTAGCACGTAAAGTTGGTCATCGTCTAAGACTATAGGCTCATCGTTTGGGTCCAAAGGTTGGTCATAGCTTTGTACCATGTCTGGGTCATTTAGCTCTAGATTAATGAGAAATTGATAAACGTTTTCTGTCATTTCGACATGCTGGGTTTTGGTTAAGGATGATATGTCAACGTCATAACCCAGGACGGATCTGTGGACGAAAAATAACTTGTTTTAGACGTAGAGGAGTCAAAATAGAGCCCATTTATCTATCCATTCTTACTAGGGTAAGAAGGGACAGGCGTCACAGCTCAGTCGGTAATGGATCTGCCTTCCGTGCTGTGGGTCGTGGGTTCGATCCCCACTAAGAACAAACATTTGTGTGTGGCAAAACATAGATGTTTGTTCTATGTCTGGGTGTTACTATGTATTATAAGTATGTATTTACGAAAAAAAAGTATATAAGTATTCTATCAGCATCTAGTTCCCATATTATAAGCTTTGCTTAGTTTGGGACTAGAGGGCGTCGTGTAAAATGTCCATGAATATTTATATTTTATTTTATTTAGGGTCGTAAAACAAGGTCATAATTAGCTTTAAAATTCTTAATTTTTACACCGACTCTATAAAATAATTTATCGTTGTCATATTTTAACTCTCTTAGCCCAACGCGCCTAATATGAATAACACCAATAATTAAAATAAGTTTAGTAGATAGAATAAGCTTATTCACAAAGAAAATTACGACTAATACAATATACTTACGTTTGCAACGGTGTGTAGATAGCTCAACTGCTTCATGTGTATTTTGTACATATTATAAATATTGTAAATACTTTATTAGTCATAATTTTCTTTGTGAATAAATATTTAATTTTATATACTTACAGCATTTATAATATTTGCAAAATACACATTAAACAGGTGAGCTACATACAAATCGTTGCAAAATATGGATAGCTCAACTGATCCAAATCAGTACCAAGTTTAGTAATAAAACTTAAACTTTCAAGACATTTTTGTTTGGTTGAAGACTATTTATAGCTATAGATACGAAATTAAAACAAAGATGTCCATTTATGGAGCACTCAAATGCCACAATGCCTTCTCACCTAAACCTTGACATATCAGATCAAGCTTATAAAAAAGAAATTGATAAACGAAGAGAAATTCAACTGACCATAACATTACAGTAGTGTCATGTAGGTGACAATCCAATGGTTGTGGCATTAAAAAGTTGTTAACCGCCAAAATGACCTCATAGGTTACTTGTACTGGCATAGACAACGCCCTCGGGCGATTTAAAAAAAAACAAGCGTAAAAATTTGGCGTGCTTCCTGCACCCTTCCCGCCCTTGAATGGGTTTACTTTTTTTTTAATGCGTTCCATTTCACTCTAGTATAAAAAGGTCAGGCGACGAAATGAGATCATTCAGTAGCTTACGAGCAGTCTACCAGTCACAACCAGACAACCGTAGAAGTGCATCATGAGATTTCTGGTTAGTTGTGATTCATTTTAGCTTGTGTGAAATGAAATTTGGAGTGAATCAACAAGTGTATTGGACAAGAAAGTGTTTTAAGTTATTTAAAAAAATATTTGATTCTGTAAATTCGAAAAATATGTAAACAAATTATGGACTTTTTCCAAAACAATAATTTTAATTTGATTTACAAATTACTTAATAAAAATGTATTTTTTTCGGAAACAAACAAAACGGAAAAAATTACTATTTTTCATACTTACTTACCTACCTAAAAAAACATTTTAACTAGGTACTTACTTACCTTTTTGAAATTCACATAAAAATAACAAAAAAAAATTAAAACCCTACAAATTAGAATAAACGTAAATTTTTTTCGTAAATAAATATCTAAATAATATTGAAACTACGTAACATAATACATTTTGAAATTATCTATCTAACCCTCTTTTTTTAATGGTACATAAAAATATGGTTATGAGTCATATCCCAAATAAACTACCTACAGTCGCTAATGTATGGCGATTATACATATCCTATTGACATTTAAAATTTCTAGATCTTTAGATCCTTAAAATAACAAAACCATAATACCAATCTATCCATTTAGAAGTCAAAGCTCCTCAAATATATTCATAAATCACTATAATTGAATAAGCTAACCATAAAGCATCCAAATATTTGAAATAGCGATGTCCCCAAATTTATAAATTGTGTTTTCAAAGTCATAAATCGTTACGCACCTAATGAAACTCAATTTCATCAAAATGAGTTTTTAGTTTTGTTTGTATTCTGATGTTTGTTTAGCTGCATTGTTATTCTAAGCCCACTTGATAACTTTGCCTCTATCAATTGCATTGCCTCACATAGTCCCCCGCTGACATAGGTTCCCTATGTGGCATTGGATTGTCTCTCACGTGCAGTCTTTCTATCCCAGATAGACACATGTCTTCTAACTTTCTTTTTAAACTCTTCCTATTAGCCATCACCTCTCTGTTCACTTTCTTACTCCTGTTCTCTTTCAGACAGTCCAGCAAATGTTTTTTTGACCTACGCTTAGTTGCTGTTATAACAATTTACATCAGTATTTAACACACTTGTAATGTGACCTTCTGTATTATCATGTGCCTGTGTTTTCTTTACGTTTATAAGTATCTATAAGTATTCTATATCTCACAGGTTTATTCTCATGTCCTTATAACTCCACAGATCGTAGCATCCATCCTCGCCTGCGCCGCAGCCGTGCCATCCGGTTTGGTGGCACCCTACCAGTCTGTCATCGCCCCGGCACTACCGACCATCTCTGCTGGAGACATCAACGGCGCCGCTATCGAAGCTCACGTGGTAGCATCCGACCATGCCCGTGCTGCTTATGATGCTGGCCGTCAGGTTCAAGACAAGGTAACCAGATCTCAGCTAAATGTAGCCACCGCAAACAAGAAATGGTGCTAGGACAGTACAAGAGTTTTTAGTCGTGGTTCATCATCATCATCATCATCAACCTATACTCGTCCACTGCTGGACGTAGGTCTCTCCCCAGGCGCGCCATTGAGCTCGGTCTTCGGCTCTTCTCATCCAGTGTCTGCCAGCTACATTTCGCAGATCGTCGCCCCATCTCGCCGGAGGGCGTCCTACACTACGCTTGCCTAAACGTGGTCTCTACTCAAGTATTAGTTTGCTCCAACGATTTTCGGTTCTAAGGCAAACATGGCATAGTCGTGGTTGTTGAATATTAATAGACGTTAGATACTGAAATGGGCTTCCATAAAGCACGATTGACACTATGTGGCAAGCCTATATAAACGTAGTTTCTTCAATTTGACACGAGCTGAATTCTCTGACATCATCTAATCAATACCCTACGGACGAAGTTTTTTGTTAGTAAACAAAGCAAATGACATATCAAAAGAATGGGTGTTCATGTACCTACTGCTGAATAACGAATAATAAGGTCTATTCACCCCTGTCTATGAATGTTAGCGAGATATAGTTGAGAGGAATAACGCATACTAAAATAACTCCACAGGTCAACGAACTCCACGGACAAGCCATCAACAATGCCGAAGAAAGCGCATGGAGGGCAGTCGACAACGTGAAGACCGTTGAGGCTAGATTAGACGGTGCTGCTGCCAGTGCCGCCCCAGTCCTATCCAAGCAGTTGGTTGGACGCGTTGCCCCTGCAGTTTCTTACGCTGCTCCAGCAGTTTCTTACGCTGCCCCAGCTGTTACGTCCTACGCTGCCCCCGCAATTGCATCCTACGGCCCAGCTGTTGCCGAGACTTACGCTGCCCCCATCGTCGCCACCCCTTACTCCGCGTACCCCGCTAACGTGGTCTCCCCATACTACGGATCTCCCCTGGGCTACCCCGCCTGGTAAACTGACATGACAACTACCGCAAGATCTAGGAAATGTTTTAAAAAATATAAAATGCCAAAAATGAGGCGAGGATACGCGCTATTTTTATTACTTCCCTAAACATTTCCTGTTTACATGCCCTGATAAATCTAATTTGAATTTATAGCTATATAATTTAAACGACCAATCAATTTAACTTCATAACAAATTATGCAACATACCTATGACATTGACCGCTAAAAACAAGATTTCTATAGTAATCGGCAAGCAAGTTGTAACTGCGTGAAAAACTACTAATTTGAAATGTAAATATCCTAATTCCATTTTAATAAGTGACTATATCGATGTGGCCCTGTCCTAAATACGTCCTCGCAAATTAAAAGCTAATCTGCTTGCCTAGACTTATGAATATTTTAATGCCTTTTTTTAGTGTGGCAGAATCAAAATTATTACACGCGCATTCGACACCTTGGGTTGATAGACCTAATTGGAAATCGGTAGGTGGAACCAGTGATACTAGTCTAGTAGGTAAGGTCATATCCGTTTTGTATTATTGATGAATATTTTACGACTTTACTGACTCGATGACTTTATAATGTAAGTACCTACCTACTGTAGGTGGGTTTACAAATTTTTAAAGTAACTGCCGGTTTGTGAATTTTGAGAATTAATACTTATTTTACTATTTTTTTTTTTATGAAAATTGCCCCAATCGTCAGAACAAAATATGCGCTCCCTGATAAATAATCTTATCAACATTCATATCAATTTGTAAATGGCGACTGGTCTTATTCAAACCACCACGATAAGTAAGGCCAAAAACATATAGTAATAAAGAAAAACGAAAACTCCATCAAAATTGGACCAGCGCCATAGGAGTTAGGAGTAGCACTAGCCAAGGAGGCCCAAAAGGAAGAGGGTCCCACACCCTCCTCTTTTTGGGCAAAATGACAGCTTGGAGGTCTGTCCAGGAGTGGAGTGGATTTGTCAGGAAAAAGCCCTAATAGCTGGTTCTAGCCCCATCTAAACAGATATCTTGGATACGCCACTGACGATAGGTTACTACTAGGTACAGTCGGCTACACATCAACCTATCCACTGTTTGAACTTTGAACTATTATAATTTGAATGTTTCGAGTCAGGGATCGCAATAGGTGTAGGCGCGTGGCGCGCAAGCAGCGAGTCTCACATAAAAACATATCGTCCCTCTCGCATGATTCGCAACATTCAACATTATAATAGTTCAAAGGTCGAACCGTTGATAGGTTGATGTGTAGCCGACTGTACCTAGTAAGTAAAACCCTTTTCATACGTCCCGGTTGCAAGGTACATTAGTCATTCTCATTATCTACCCTGCGGTGAAGTGTATGGGCATGTACGGGGCATAGGTACCTACACTACCTACAGACAACGACGACGTAGGCAATTTGCCACTCGGCACCGGCTACTCGGCAACCGGAACCTGTTACAAGGCACTAAAGTACTTACCTAGCCTTATCTTTGAAGGTCTGGAAGTCGTCTTCCGGCTCGATCCTCAGAACCACCTCCTCACCAGTCGCGTTCTCCATGCATAGCAGTAGTGGATGCGGATCATCCATGGTAGCCAGTCCACCTAGGAACAAGGTTTTTGAAGGTCAGAATAATGGAAGAACTTCACATTGCTGTGTTACGGTTTGAAGGGTATGGGTGCCGGTGCTGTTACATGCACTGCCGCACGGGACACGTCCTTAGTGGATGGACTTCGTCAAGTTCGCATTATTTTATGTAGGCAGATTTAGGTACCTACCTAAGTACAAAGTAGGTGAGTAGACATGTACCTACCTAGTTGGTGAAATTAATATTTTGCGTTGATAGGTAAATAAGTACCTACCTACCTAAATGAAATAATAAAGTAGGTATCTACTTACCTACTAACTATAGATACCTAGGTAGGTAATGGTACCCCACCCACCACTATATGCGGTTATTACATTAAACAATCTCAAGCACGCTTACTAGTCCGTGCTTAGAATCTACCTAGACTGGCTTGCTATTACACTGCGCTAGATATCGCATGCTTACTCATTCGAAAGGCGGACGTCGTCGTTGACGGGCGTCTTGAAAAATCTTTCGAAATGACGGAAAATGGCGGTAGCTCTTACCGCGACTATTTCAACAAAATTTAAGAAATAAGAGATAAAAATATGAGCGAATCATACTCTTTCACCCATATTTTAGTCATATATCTGTATGATTTTTCTCCCATAAATATGGCATGTCATGATAGATATCGATAATATCGAAGATCACCTCTCGTTTTGTTCGTTCGTTCGTTCGCATGGCATTGTGTAGGTACGGCACCGCGAGACACGACCCTCCTCTGCGGCTGCCGGACGCTGACTGAACGGTCTTACTGTCTTACTCTTATTACACCATGCAATATCAAGTCAGGCTAACTAGTCCGTGCTTGGAGCAGACTAGCAAGTCAGTCTACCTGTCTTTCCCTTATTACACTACGCTTGATGCTAGTTAGCGTGCTTGAGATTGTGTAATGTAATAACCGCTTCAATTTTATCCGGCAATTTAGATAATCAATAGTGGCAGTTATAGGTAAATTAAATTAATAAAGTGCTGGCTGGCTGGCACAGACACAATGGCGGCGACATAGCGTACCTAGCTAGACACATCTAAGTTGTTGAGAGATGAGAGACTGGCCGTAAAATAAAACTAAAATAGCAAAATGCTGGCCAGTTATAATTTTGCAGCCAGTATTTTTAATGTATTTCTTTGTTATGATTGCACTGAAGTATATTTTTTTCTTCTAAAGTGTTAGAAACTCACCGGTTAGTGGTAATTTATTGAAAAATAAATTTTTCTCGACCAACTGGCACAATAAATTCGGAAAAACAAACGAATTTTTGATAGAAAATGTCGCGTTGTTGAAAGTCAATCAAATCAACCAATCAGAATCTTAGAAAAGCGGAAGCGGATAAGGGTCTGAAAAGTCCCCCATAGATTTATTATTTTTGATAATTTTTGTAAAAAGTCAAGTGGCTATCTACATCCATACGCGACGCGACAGCGTTTTCATTTTTACAGAACGTGCAATGTAGTTGGCAGGAGAGGTGCTAGTATGATGATGAAAATAGTTTCTTGGTGCAAAGGTGTTCTAGAAACTAATGAAATAAATCGCAGAAAAACATGCTACATTAAAATGTTTTAGCTCCATTTTTTTGGCAAAGGTATTTTAATTTTTACATTGGGTAGGTAGGTACCACTAGAAACAAAACAAAACATAACATGACACGGTCAGGATGACGGTAGTAGACAAAAATCAAACTGTCACTGTCATTGTCATTCTCATTCATGATTTTCTCAATATGGCCGCTAGGTCGTGTCGTGCAGTGTTTGTGTGCGAATATTGAGTTTATAAATAAACATTGAAGTGGTAAATCTAATGAGTTTTATGTGCACTATTGCGATATGTTTCCTCTAACTCCACCGATTGTGAAAAAACTACTTGGCTGGAAAAAAGGACAAGAAGGATCCTCAATAGCTGAGGACAAGTGGTCGGAAAAAGCTGTGAAGAGTTTAGTAAAGAAACTAAAGAAAAACGGGGCTATCGATGAGTTGGAGAGAGCTTTATCGAGTCAAAGCTGTCATACTAGATGTGTTACAATACCCAGGTTAGTAAAATTTGGTATCGATTCAGCCGAAAGTTCAAAAATTACGACCAAAGTGACATTTCCTGTCGACTAACATTTGCCTTTGTTCTCACCTTTATTCCTTTTGTATTAACGTTCAAACTCCAATACTTTATTGTTTTGTGTATATTGTGTGTAGATAATAAAAGGATGCTATCTTTTAATTGGGGAAAAATTAAGTTAAATTGAATTGGAATAGATTGGCGGGTTAGCTTGATAATCTTGCTATAATGAGAGCTGAGCTGAATGAAATTATATTTTGGAACAAAAAGTTGTAAAAACAGCTGACTTTTTTTTATTCGTTCAGAAACTGCCAAATTCTACTTCATTACAATAACCCGACCAAATTAAAGTAACGTAATCATACACTGCGCTTTTATGAACTATACGACTTTTTAGTTTGGTCGTATAATACGGACCGGACGCAATTTCGGAAAGGTCAAAACACCGTCAAAAACAAATCGAACCAGCGAAATCTTTGTCAATATGGCGGACATGTTTTGGAACCTGCGGATATTTAGATCGCTATTTTCGATATTTTAGTGAAGCTACGTTGATTATCTCGTGATTTTGTGCTTCTCTCGCCGTTTCAAACCAGTTAGTGGATCCTTACAACTCTGCAGGTACCTAAATTTACGTTTTGGCTACGGAAACATTGTCCATCTTAGTAAGCAGAAATTACGGTATTTGGGACGGTAAATGACTTCCTAGACTCAATTATACGAATAAACCGTCTATAAAGCTATTGGTCGTATATCTTTATATACTTTTTGAGGGCTATATTGCATTTACAAGCCAGTAATGAGCCATCGCGTAACACCGGGTCAATAATCCTATTTACGAACTTAGCTATGGGTTCAGGTTGGCTTTGTAAAGGTCAAAAAGTAGAATTCTGCTGTTAAACATCTACAGAATCATATGTTCTAATTACCACACATAAAGACATCGCATTGAATTGAATTTGAATTAAACTAAGCATTGTCTATCTTTATGTCTCTGTGCCAAAGTAGAGATTTTTGGACTTGCTGAAATACTGTCAAAGTTATAATTTCTTTATTCAATAAAATCACAATGATCATTTAGAATCAAATAATTTAGATATGAACACTGGCTTGGATACGATTATTGTCATTTATCATTAATGAGTGCAAGGACCACTGCTGGTTTGTTGTGTAGTGTGCGAGATAATATAAAAAAGTTTTTTTTTCTTTTTAAAATCTACAATCAGTTGGTGAACTATAGATGAGTAGATCTCCACTCAGCCAGTTTCCAACCAGTACCCTAGGGTGTAGCACTGGTTGGATTGGATTAACATGGATCTTAAGTTGATCCAAGTATTTGGTTCCTCTGTATTTTAGTTCCTCTTCTATTGTAAGGCATTTTAAACAAGTTTTAAAGTCTATCGTAACTTTCAGAGTGAAACCGAATGACAACGGAATAAATGGTCAGTACCGCAAGGGGCTACCGCATGTTGTGTACTGCCGGCTGTGGCGCTGGCCCCAGCTCCAGGTGAGGGAGTCCATCATAAAGTTTATATATACTAGCTACAGTAGCTACTGTCCACAGCTTTGTCTGTGTCCCATTTATAGTCATAAGTTTCTTTATTCAATAAAATCACAAGGATCATTTAGAATCGTCTTATATAACTAGGTGATTCAAGGTGCCAGTTCCATGCGACCAGAGCCTAGAACGGGCAAGACTAAGCCGCGAGTTTCCTCACGATGTTTAACTTCACCGTGACGGAGCATTTTATTAACGGGCCGAGAAGCCCCTGGGGAAAACCTGGCAATACTGTCCGCTGTATATTGTACTGTGTCATAACACGGAAAAGTATAGAAGCAGCCATTGATTGTATTTATGAAGTATATTTATTTCAGAGCCATAATGAACTAAAGCCAGTCGATCACTGCGAGTATGCCTATCAGTTAAAGAAGGACGAGGTCTGCATCAACCCATACCATTATACTAGGATTGATACACCAGGTAATGTTTTTAATATCATTTTAAGATGGCGGCGGTCGCCTCGCCGGTTTTATCGAACTTTATTTTATAAATGTTTATGGAGATTTGTGTTACTCGCTGGTGTTACACCTCAACGCATCAAATTATGAACTAATTTATGGGTAAATAGCCGATCGCAGGAAACATGGAATAATAAGAATGAAAGAAGAAATTAGATTTTAAAAATGTCCTCTAGTCCCAGACTAAGCAAAGCTTGTAATATGGGAACTAGATTGCTGATAGAATACTTATATAGAACTTATAACAAACGATTCTCTGCATTGCACATTGTCATGATGCATAGCTCTATACTACATTTTTTTTATAATAGATACAATTTTGTCAATATATTCACCTTTAAAACCTTGAGAAGTTTGTTAAAGTTGTATTACTTGTTGCAGCATTACCACCGATTCTGGTGCCTCGCTGCAACGATTTGGAAGTGCGCGCGCCGCCGCCTTACACCGACTACCATCAGCCGCATCAAGATCACGACACGTATGTACCAATCATAATAAAATATAATAAAAAAAATCACCATCCCGCATGACGAGAACCTCGTGAAGGCTGAAAAGGAAAAGCTCAGCAAGTACCTTGACTTGGCTCACGAGGTAACCGCCATGTGGGATGTTGATTCGACGATCATTGTCCCGATAGTCGTTTCGGTGAACGGCCTGATAGCGAAGAGCCTCGACCAACACCTCAAGAGGCTCTCGCTAGAAGGTTGGCTCATGGGTCAGATGCAGAAGGCAGTGATCCTCGATACGGCACGCATTGTCAGGAGGTTCCTCAGTCTGCAGTCCTGACCACCTGTAGCTTGGGCCCTGCCCCGCTGCTGGTGGCACTCTAGTTTTTAAGTTTTTTATAATATATGTTTTTTTTATACTTATATTGTAAAAAAATTAAAAATAAATAAATATGTGAATAAATATTAATGGGCATTTGACACAACGCCCTCTAGTCCCAAACTAAGAAAAGCTTGTGATATGGGAATTAGATGCTGATAGATAACTTATATATTTTTTTTGTAAATACATTCTTATTAATGCTTGTTTCAGTGTTATGCAGACTGTTGGCATGGGCGCGCATAGCGCCATGTATTTAGAAGCTACATTGGCTCAGCAAGTTCCGGGAAACACTACCCTGTAAGTACCCATTGTTATTTAATTGCTTCCGCACGCAACTTCGTCCCGTTTGATCCCGTTGATTTTCCGGAATAGTAGCCTATGTGTTAATCCAGGTTACGAACTATAATATATTCCAAGTTTCATCCAAATCGGACCAGTTACAGCGTGATTGAAACACAAATATCTAAACTTTGACATTTATAATAGTAGTGGTATATACAAAAAAAAGTGGCATCTGAAATATCCATATTTTATTTATCGATTAAAATGTTTTTGTTTAGTAATTCGTCGTCAGTGTCGACTCCGCCGCCGGGATACATCAGTGAAGATGGAGACCCCATGGATCACAACGACAACATGAGTGAGTTTGTAATCGATTTTATCTAATTATTACTTCTTATTATTATCTTATACTATTTAGTGACGTTTCTCGCATTTCATTTCATTGAGAATGTTCTAGTGACTATAAACGCCACTTCTCTTATTTCGCATTTGATAAAGCACCGAGGTCGCCATTTGGTAGATAAATTGTTCTTAATTATCTGTGGTATTGATTGTATACGGTATTAGTTACCATTATACATACATACTTAATGCTTTCTATTATAATTTATAAGTTTATTTAAACTAGAAAAACCGACTTCAATTCGACTACCAGCTTCATTGATGATGAATGATGATGACAGTTCATTGGGAATGTTCCAGTGACCATAAACGCCACTTAAAAGTCACAGAAAAGCAAAATACGCAATTTCGTGCACGTGATTGGCATATTTTTTTTTCAGTTATTTCTATTTATAACCCACACTACTGAACTGATTTTGATGAAAAAGAAATGGGAGCAACCTGGAAGTATATCCTTTCAGATAAAAAAAGAGTTTTTGAAATCGGTTCATATATGACGGAGTTCTGAGGTAACAAACATTAAAAAAAAATACAACCGAATTGAGAACCTCCTCCTTTTTTTAAATCGGTTAAAACGTTTCATAAATATTGCAGCCCCACTTCACAACAAACAATATCCCCAGATCTAACCCGCCTGAGTCCATCTCCGGTGACTGGTGTAGAAGCAGCCCCCGTGCTGTACTGCGAGCCAGCATTCTGGTGCTCCATCAGCTACTACGAGCTGAACACGCGCGTCGGAGAGACCTTCCACGCCAGCCAGCCCTCCATCACTGTGGACGGCTTCACAGACCCCAGCAATAGTGAGAGGTAGGTTGCTAAAGGTACTCCCTTGAGGGATCCCAGCAATAGTGAGAGGTAGGTTGCTAAAGGTACTCCCTTGAGGGATCCCAGCAATAGTGAGAGGTAGGTTGCTAAAGGTACTGCCTTGAGGGATCCCAGCAATAGTGAGAAGTAGGTTGCTAAAGGTACTGCCTTGAGGGATCCCAGCAATAGTGAGAGGTAGGTTGCTAAAGGTACTGCCTTGAGGGATCCCAGCAATAGTGAGAGGTAGGTTGTTAAAGGTACTCCCTTGAGGGATCCCAGCAAATAGTGAGAGGTAGGTTGCTAAAGGTACTCCCTTGAGGGATCCCAGCAATAGTGAGAGGTAGGTTGCTAAAGGTACTGCCTTGAGGGATCCCAGCAATAGTGAGAGGTAGGTTGCTAAAGGTACTGCCTTGAGGGATCCCAGCAATAGTGAGAGGTAGGTTGCTAAAGGTACTGCCTTGAGGGATCCCAGCAATAGTGAGAGGTAGGTTGCTAAAGGTACTGCCTTGAGGGATCCCAGCAATAGTGAGAGGTAGGTTGCTAAAGGTACTCCCTTGAGGGATCCCAGCAATAGTGAAAGGTAGGTTGCTAAAGGTACTCTTTTTTTGTAAATACATACTTATAATACATAGTAACACTCAGACATAGAACAAACATGACAGGCGTCACAGCTCAGTCGGTAATTGCTCTGCCTTCCGTGCTGTGGGTCGTGGGTTCGATCCCCACCAAGAACAAACATTTGTGCGTGGAAAACATAGATGTTTGTTCTATGTCTGGGTGTTACTATCTTACTAATATTATAAATGCGAATGTTTAGATGTTTGGATGTTTGTGTTTCAATCACGTCTAAACTACTGAACCAACTTGGATGAAAGTTGGCATATATATAGTTCGTAACCTGGATTGACATATAGGCTACTTTTTATCCCGAATAATTAACAGGATCTACAGGATAAAATGAACGAAAAGGATTAGCAGCGCCAATTGGCAAGAGGATTTCATTGTCATGTCATGTCACGTCAGTTTGACATTCCAGTAGGTACGAGTTCGGTGTAATGAGGTGTAATGTCAAGTTTCTCAAAGAAGTATCCGCTCGATACACGCACAGATAATATAATGTACACGGAAACTGTAGACGCGTACGAAGTCGCGGGTAACTGCTAGTGTATTATAAGTATGTATTTACAAAAAAAAAAAAGGATATAAGTATTCTATCAGCCATTTAGTTCCCATATCACAAGCTTTGCTTAGTTTGGGACTAGAGGGTGTTGTGTGTAAATTCCAAGAATATTTATTAAAAAAAAAACATCTATGTTTCCCACGCACAAATGTTTGTTCTCAGTGGGAATCGAACCCGCGACCCACCGCTCGGAAGGCAGAGCCATTACCGACTGAGCTGTAACGCCTGTCAACCTGTATTACCTACTATAATAAAATTGATATACATTTTTTATTTTATTTTCAGGTTTTGTCTGGGTCTGTTGTCAAATGTGAACAGAAACGAAGTTGTAGAACAAACTCGCAGGCATATCGGTAGAGGGGTGCGCCTCTATTATATTGGAGGTAATATCATAAGGGTGAATGCACACCCCATACAAACGTAATACCAAGACCACTTTTAATCCGAGTACCTTAATCAATTGATACTTAAAATAAATTAACAAAAAAAAATTATTGAGGTAAGTTCACGGGTTTTTGTGAAATCCTACTAATATTATAAATGCGAAAGTTTAGTTTAGATGTTTGTGTTTCAATCACGTCAAAACTACTGAACCAACTTGGATGAAACTTGGCATATACAGCGTGTAGCTACAATGGCGACATTAAATTAACCAGCGTATCCGGTTTCGCGTTTTCAGAATATAGACATTATTTTTATTTCATTAAACATAAGATTTATCGAAATAAATCAATTTTCTTAAATAACGCCTCGGAGCAACCTGTACGTAAGAGCAGAGGTCATCTGTCGGGTTCACGGGTCATAACCGCGTGTAACCGCGTATGAAGAGCAAGAAAGTATTGTTAGAATAGGACACCCGAAATTGCGACCTTGTGCATGAAAGGGATAGCTAACTATTGAAGAGCGCCGCCCGCGCCGTTCGCTCGACCGACTCGTCCTGCCGCCTAGCCAGTGATACGCGGGCCGGTGTCCTTGACACACTTTATTTTAATAATTTTGCTAATTATCTACCTATTCTCAATGTTTCGCGAAAAAGACGCTTGGTTTTGTTAGTTTAGCTTTTCTATTCTAAGTACCCAATCAGGTCTACGTAGGTACAGCGATAAAGACGCTTTGATTTATTATTTGTTTATCTGTCTACCTTTGCGACTAGGGAGCGGGTAAATTAAATGTTTGGTGCTCAGTGGATACTGGATAGGACGACACGACACGGAGCTCTTAGGTGGCCCAATGTCACCTGACCTCAAGCCCCTCGATTTTTTTATGGGGCTTTGTGAAAGACGACGTTCATGCTAAAATAAAATAAAATGTATTATCAAAAGCGAGGGCAAATATTCAGCGCCGCCGGTTACATCTTTGTGTCCGACGTGGTGGCGGCGGCGCGGCGGCTACATTGAGAACTTGAAGATTTAATAAGTGTAAGGCGCTAGGTGCATAGGTCACAATAAAATTAATAGTAAAGTGAACAAGGTGAAGTGAAATTATTTGATTTCTTTGAATTCCTTGGTGTCGCTTGATTTCCCCGCCCCGCGCTCCGCCCCGCGCCCCGCCGCCGCCACCGAGCCGCCCGGGCAGGCAGGCGCGGGCGCGGGCGCGGTAACACGTAGGTAAAGACACTCATAGGGTGATTAATTTTTGTTGCGTATTTTATTATTAAGTTTGTTTGAAAAATTCGAAATTTCTATTTTGGACTATAATTATTTTTTTATTTTTTTTATGAATACTTATAAGTAGCTCTACCCGTGTGTTCATTTAATGTCGCCATTGTAGCTACACGCTGTATATAGTTCGTAACCTGGATTGACATGATGGCTACTTTTTATCCCGAATAATTAACAGGATCTACAGGATAAAATGAACGAAAAGGATTAGCAGCGCCAATTGGCAAGAGGATTTCATTGTCATGTCACGTCAGTTTGACAGGACGTAGTACTACCTCTTTGGTCTAACAACTAGCGTTTGACATTCCAGTACGGGTTCGGTGTAATGTCAAGTTTCTCAAGGTATCCGCTCGGTACACGCACAGGGTAATAATAATACACAGATAATATAATGTACACGGAAACTGTACTCGCGTACGAAGTCGCGGGTAACTACTAGTTGTCTATAGTTTACAAAATTGGTTGGTAATTCTGTTGTGACAGCAGATAAACTAAATTCACGTAAGAATATAGGTACATAGATCTTATGTTTAAGCCAAGGTCCAAATTAGAATATCTAATTTGGACCTCAATGGTATCGATTCTGTTGCATTTTTCTAAACTAACCTAATTTGACAGCGCTAGAATTATAGCTGTCTTCGTCGTTTCAGTTTATGAGAAAGGGACGGCAACATTTTTAGTGCTGTCAAATTAGGTTAGATTAGAAAAATGCAACAACAAAATCGAAAGTATTGACAATCTGACTGACAATCTTAAAATGAGATAAAATTAGAATTTTTCTATTCTGAGGGGTGATTCTAGACCGATAGACTTTATTATCACGATAGATATATCTCCCAAAAACTGTGAAAAACTATGGAGTTTTGACAGTTATTGGAATATATATCTATCGTGAGAAAATGTCTATCGGTCTAGAATTCCCCCCAGCTGCGAGTACTTACGTCCAATTAATAAATGTTTCAGGCGAAGTATTTGCAGAATGCCTGAGCGACTCCTCAATATTTGTGCAGAGCCCTAACTGCAATCAGCGCTACGGGTGGCATCCAGCCACCGTTTGCAAAATACCACCAGGTGAACTATAATACATCATCATCATTCCCTGTCCTTATCCCACGCTAGGTGGGGGCACATGTCTTCTTCCACTCGCTCCTATCATTCGTCAACTCTGAATCTACTCCTCTCACATTTATATCCTGTTAATACATCATATATAGTATACATTATATATAGTAAATAATACATTATAATATAATATTAGGTAGGTAACTTTTTATTATACTTATGTTTAAGTGACGTCTTTGAGTATGGCATTAAGAGCGTATTTCTGCACATCCGTGTGTATTCAATAGTAATTATTATAATTAAATTAAAGTTAAATAATTAATAAATATTCATAGACTTTACACACAACGCCCTCTAGTCCCAAACTAAGCAAAGCTTGTAATATGGGAACTAGATGGCTGATAGAATACTTAAATACTTTTTTTATGGAAATACATACTTATATAGTAACACCCAGATATAGAACAAACATCCATGTTTGTCACACAAATGTTAGTTCTCAGTGGGGATCGAACCCACGACCCACAGCACGGAAGGCAGAGCTATACCGACTGAGCTGTGACGCGTGTCAAGCAATAACCTGTTGGTACATTTCAGGATGTAATTTGAAGATCTTCAATAACCAGGAGTTTGCTGCTTTACTGTCCCAGTCGGTATCACAAGGCTTCGAAGCAGTGTTCCAACTCACCAGAATGTGCACCATTCGTATGAGCTTTGTCAAAGGATGGGGCGCTGAATACAGGTAATTACAGTATGCTTGCTGGATCTTGGCAATCGTAACCGTTGCAACGCGCAATGTAGCGTTATTTTATACAACTTAAATAAACAAGCCAAGCAGTAACCACTGCTTATATCAATGCAATGTCTTACTGAGCACGTCCACTGATGTGTCCTGTGATGCATTGCACTGCGCCCGTCACTCTGAGACAAGAAATTTGAAAAAAAAATATGGTTTTTAATATATAGGTAATATGAGCATTGAAATTATAGTTTTGCGGCATTCGAGAATCGTTTTCTACGACTCAGAGCGCCAAGTTCTGAAAATGGAACGATACAATTGTGCTCAGACGAGGGCGTGAGCACATTTCTTAGTTATACATTACCGGATTGATTAGTGAACACTTGGAAAGGTTTGAGTGCCAATCAGCAATGTATAACATGCTACTGACAAGCGCCAAAACATGACATTTCCAAAATGACAAAGTTTTGGCGGTTTTCGTAATAAAATGCTTATTCCTTTGTATTGTAGTTAATGAGTTTTTTTTTCTTAACCTATCTCGTCCCACTGCTGGGCAAAAGTTCCCCCAAAGACTTCCAATACTCTCTCTCCTGGGCCTCCTCCCACCATCAGTTGAATGAGTAAATTACTATATTATATTTGACAGGCGTCACAGCTCAGTCGGTAATAGCTCTGCCTTCCGTGCTGTGGGTCGTGGGTTCGATCCCCACCAAGAACAAACATTTGTGCGTGGAAAACATAGATGTTTGTTCTATGTCTGGATGTTACTATGTATTATAAGTATGTATTTACAAAAAAAAGTATATAAGTATTCTATCAGCCATCTGGTTCCCATATTACAAGTATTGCTTAGTTTGGGACTAGAAGGTGTTGTGTGAAATATCCCTGAATATTTATTTATTTGTTTTGCAGACGACAGACTGTAACGTCGACGCCATGTTGGATAGAGTTGCACCTGAATGGTCCGCTGCAGTGGTTGGACCGCGTGCTCACGCAGATGGGCTCCCCGCGGCTGCCCTGCTCATCCATGTCATAGGCGCTATGGTAAGCATAAGCATATACTACTAACATAAGCATATACTACTAACATAAGCATATACTACTAACATAAGCATATACTACTAACATAAGTCACACGATGACAGAAAAAAAGATGGCGAGGTAAAAAAAAATTGTAAAAAGGTAGAACAAGTAATTAAATATTTAAAAAAACCCCGAATCTTGGACCGATTTTTATCAAACATAGCTAAGAACACTCCCGACTAATTCACCTTTCAAACAAAATCAAAATCGGTTCATCCGTTCGGGAGCTACGTTGCCTCAGACACACACACACACACACTAACACAGACACGTTAAACTTATAACACTCCGTCGTTTACAAATATATCAATAATTAGTTATATAGATAGATTATAATATCTTTATTGCCCACCAAAGTAAAAGAAAAAAAAACAGATAACAATTTAGAATATGAAGTACAAAGGTAGGTAGGTACTATCAGCAAAAGTTCTACCTTACCACCTTAAGGGTGCATTTTCTGTAAGCCGACTAGCCGTTAATCTTTGAACACCAATAGAAGCAAATTATTTCGGGTGTAAAAGTTATGAAAACAATGGGCCGTCATAAAAATAAATAGATGTTTAGGTTTCTGGTTGGTCAAAATAAGAAGACAAAAGAAAAAGGCGGGGTCAGGTAGCTAACTGCTTGCAAGCGAAACAGTTTCAAAAGTGGTGAGGCGGAAATTTTGCTGATGGTACATAAAAGTGGCATGAAAACTTCAAAATAGAGAGAAATCAATTAAGTACCTAATTACCAACTAACTAACTAATTAAGTTATTAATATTAATAAGTTAGTAGTTAGTTACAATTAATTACTAAAAAAACTAACGCCTTGTTGAATAAGAACAATTTTTTTTTATAAATTAATAAGCAAACGTTTGACCACAATCTCACCTGATGTTAAGTGAAGATGCGGTCGACGACAAATAGGAAATATTCGACATTTAAGCAAAGTTTTGGTATCAAAGCTCACGAAAGTAATTAATAAGCATACGCCCCTAAATATTGAAATCATTTATTAAAATAATTGATATAAAAATTCTTGTTTCAGAGTCTTCACTGGATTTATACTCACAAGCGTACACCCAAATAGATGTATAGCTCAAAACATTACCTCGACACGGTTCTAGACCAGATTGCGCCAAACTAGAATGCGGCTCGCGTGAAGTTAGCTCGATACAGGCCTTTTGCATCTCATCTAGCCCCCAGAGGCTGAGGACACCCTGGGCTTAGTCAGCTCCGCACGTATTGTTGTCTCTCCTGTGGATAGACACTAGGCTGAGAGGATGGTATAGTGCTACAAGCCTACTGCATCTAAACATGTCCCCGGCACTGCAGCCTCCCGTACATCGGGGCATGGGGGACAACTGCCTCCTGACGCTGGATACATCATCTAGATGTATACATAGCCTGCTTATGTACCATAGAAAAAGTTCATATTGATTGGTATTTTATAAGCCGGAGTTTTTGGAAGTGATTTTATAACACCCTGTATAATATTGGCTAACTTCACACGAGTTTGTAGTTCGTTTTGTACCTATATTTAATTAATAGTGACGCTAAATTATCTTTTCAGTTGAAATTTAGTTTATTTTTGGTAGATTTTAATAAAATTTATGACAGTTTAAAACAAATATGTTAAAATTAAACTACTGAGCTACGAGGCCACAGATCAAGTCCTCAAACTCATAACATCTGTCTTTTTTCAATTATGGTTAAGAACTGACAACTGAAAAGATAAGTTAGTGATAAAGGTAGTGGGTTTGAATCCCACCTGTTTGATTTGGGGAATATTAATAACATTTTGTTATCTTCCTCGCTGTGTTTTATATCTCGTAATCTCCATGATAGTTTTAAGCCATTAAAAATAACAAAGTCATTTTAAACGTATGTATAGTTAACACAACGGATCTTTGTCACTCTGAAGTATTTGCGCAAAACTCATTTTTGCGCAATCATTGCACCTAACTGTATTTGTAGTAAATTAGATAAGTATGTATAGTAGGATATTTTGTTTTAGTTTATTAGGTTTAAAATTTTGCACACCGCCGTTCTATATTTTTCATCATTCCTCTCCATCCAAAGGTTGTCTGGAAGAGATCGCTTTTAGCGATAAGGCCGCCCATTGTACTCTCTATTTTTATGTTAATCTCTTTCTGTAATTTCTTTTTTTCTGTGTGTGCAATAAAGTTCTTATCTATCTAACTACAGAGGGATAATGATCCGTTGTGCGTACTGTAACTATAACTATTTTTATATAACTTATGCCATAGTTCATGCATTTATTTGTATCGACGGTTATTTCGTCAAATATTTGCGAAGTCTAAGTCAAATCTACTCAAACTACAAGAAACACATTTCCTATGAAACATCACCTTCCTGGTTATCTAACTTCAATACCACGAGTTTCTTCTTCTTCTTTTATATATGGCCTCTGTCCGTCATTTCGACAATGTTGCAAGTGTCAAGCGAATTATATAAAACTAGCAGTTAACCGCGACTTCGATCATGAAAAAAAACTTACTATTCCAAATTTCAGCTCTCTAGCTTCTACGGTTCAGCTCTGGTGGCGTGTGACAGACAGACGGACAGACGGACACCGGAGTGAGGCCATAAGTGTTCCGTTTTTCCAAAACTGGACCGGAACACTAAAAAACAATAAATACAACCTAAAAAGCGGTAAAAGTAGTCTATGTGTTAATCCAGGTTACGAACTATATATATTTTAAGTTTCATCCAAATCGGACCTGTAGTTACAGCGTGATTGAAACACAAGCATCTAAACTTTGACATTTAGGGCGGCTTGCACCAGAATCGCTAAACGCGTTTAAGGGAGAACGCAAACCAAAGACAAAAAGTCTTGTCGAACAGTTAGTGATGTGAAACTTTTCAGTAAAACTTTTTTAGTTACGATATGCTTATTTTTATTTGCTGTTTTCGTTACTTGCTTATTTAATGAGAATCATCCTAAGTACTTAATAATATTATTAAGTACACTACATAATTACTTTATATTCTTATTTATTAAAAAACACAGTTCATTCTCTAGGTATGTGCGTATAAAGCAATTTTAATAGGTAGGTACTAAACAATGCTATAATAGATAGGTAAACATACTTGAGAAAAGACTGTCGTGTCAATTGATGTGAGTTTCGTTGTAACGAAAACAGCATATGACGAGGAAGCATTCATCTTATGCTGTTTTCGTTATAACAGAAAATTTATTTTCACGTCACTAAGTACGCGACAAAACAGTTTTGTCGATAGATGTGCGTTGGCCCTAACTCATAGTATTTGGAGAGTTGTCAAGTCATAAATACGTCAGATTTAAATCTATTTAGCTGTTAAACACTGTAACGTATATACTTGTAGCGAAGCCGAGTGCATCGCTGGCATCATCGTATGAACGCGGATTTGAAATAGATACCTAACTGTTATAAAATTACGAGAACCTACTTATGTGTAGGTAAGGTCTGGAATAAGGCCAGATTTATTTAGTTAGGAGAAAAGAGTAGATACGCTACAAGTATATACGTTACAACACGTTTAGTGATTCTGGTGCAAGCCGCCCTTATAATAGTAGTGAGATTAAATAGACAATCATCTGGTTGTTTGTTTCATAGGAAAAGTGTTTCATTTTGATGGATCCCCTATCGGGAGTGGATCTATTATACACATGTTAAAATCACAATTAATTGGTAACACTAATTATATCAAATCACAATTAGTTATTATTTTTAATTGCATTAAAATTACCTTGTATTCAGTGATGACGTTACGGCGCATGCTATTGTACCGAAATATCTTAAAAAAACGCGATTATGGTATATTGAGTAAATTAGTATTGAAAATAAGAAAATAATATTAAGATTATTGCAAAAAAATATTTAAAAACCCTTGCGGTATTACTTAGGATCGCCTCTCAACTTGGAAACTTTAAAAAACACTGCGTAAGTAAGCGTCAATATTTGTCTGATGGCGCTATTATGAACGGGTGATTAACTTTAGAGAGAAGTTTAGAAGCGATTCTAAATAAACCCATTAGTCACTCTGTAGTTAACAGCAATACAAATTAAAAGTAATGCACTATTCGTAAATATTAATCGATTTCCAAAATTGATATATAAGTTTTTTGAATATAGGTAAGCTAGAGAGGTTATTTTTGGTATCGAGAAAGATGTAATTTTAAGAAGTAGGAATGTTCTGTAGTTGACGGCATTGTTTTTAATTTAAAATGTTAAAAATTCTTGTTGCACTATTTAACTGGAAAGTACACTGTTACCCATTTTTTTTCCAAAAAGTTTTTTATGTAAAATAGAATTTATTACATCACTGTAATGTTTTTATATCTCGCTTATTAGATTGTTATATAAAATATGCCTTTTATACATAATTAATTAAAATTGGAATATCCAAATTATTAAAGTTTTATTTATTTGACTTTGTCAGACGCAAAAATAATGTCTAATTATTATGACCTGGTTTATTATTTAGTTTTGTAGGTCGGGACCTAGAACTTTGCCGTCGGCTGTATAAGTTGAGAAGTGTTCAATGTTAGTACTTACTACTTGACAACCGTCACAGCTCAGTCGGTATAGCTCTGCCTTCCGTGCTGTGGGTCGTGGGTTCGATCCCCACTGAGAACTAACATTTGTGTGACAAACATACATGTTTTTCTGTCTGGGTGTTACTATAACAAAAGTAAGTATTCTATCAGCAATCTAGTCAATATTACAAGCTTTGATTAGTTTGGGATTAGAGGGCGTTGTGTGAAATGTTCATTAATTTATGCTTTTTTTACTGGGTATCGAACCCACGACTCACAGCACATAAGGCAGAGCTACACCAATTGAGCTGTCTTACAAATCTAAGATTGAAAGTAGTAATACTACCTTTGGTAATATCATGGATTGGTGCTAAGAACCGCTGGTAAAGAAATGATTATTGTAAAATTTTGGAAATGAATTGTATAATTTTGAATTATCAAAACTTGAAAACATCAAAATTTATTCACCCAAAAGTTTGTGAAAACATTGCTATTTTTTATTGAAAATATGTTGGCCATGTTTTTTTACGATCGATAAATCTTATTGGCTAACAATGAAACTTATTAGCCAATGAGATAGTATTCGCTGTACTACTAACGGTCGCTCGTTAGTTATACTTTTTGAGTTATCAATAAAATTATATCCAGTTTTTTTGTATGTTACCGATTATTGTTATATATCAAAAAGTTTCAATAAAATCACTACTTTACGAATGTTACGATGTTAATAATGAAATTGTTTTTTTTTTAAGTGTTCTGCAGATTTTAAAAATATGGGGGAAAGTATTTTTACAATATGAACAACAGATTTAAATAGAAAAGTTAACATTATTGACTGTATTGGATTTTTTTATATAACTAAATGTTAGCGGTAACCACTTCTTATAACAATGCATTGTCTCACTGAGCACGTCCACTGAAGATGTGCCCTGTGATGCATTGCACTGCGCCTATCACTGAGATAAAGGTGTTCATATTTATGAGACTTTAACCCTTAAAGTTTTTGGAAGTTATCACACCCTGTATACATTTTTTTTAATATCTTTTAGTTACACCCTGTGAATGTTTGTAAGTAATTAAAAAACACAGCCGCAGCTAGGTTTTAAGAATATGTTTAAGTTTTAATGTATGTTATGTAAATTTTTTAAGATTTTTTCGTATCTTGGCTTCCAAGGAATGCTTATAACCAGTGGTATTTATACGAGGTATTGGACTTTCCACTCGTCACGACTATTCCGTAAATACTGTCTAAAATAATCCCATCAATATGAACATTCCCTAAGACAAACAAACCAGCGCTGTATTATACTTAGGTACAGTCGAAGACACGTCCACCTATACTGGACTTTGAACTATTAGAAGTAGAAGGTTGGTGGTGGTGCAGACACGCCAGTGTGTTTGTGTGGGTCGGGCTGCGAGCGCGGCGCGCGCCCTAGCCTATTGCACCCCTCTGCATTGTATGTAGCCTAGTTATACTTGTATTGGGTGTATAACTTGACCTGTGGCCGTGTGTACCTACATAAGTATAGTGCAGCATTATGCTGAGAGGGGGGCCAAGTTGTCCCCATGCACACTCGATGGGAGTAATTCTCACGTCGGCATAGATTTTACTCTTATATCGACCACGTCAAAATGACATCGAAAACAGAACAGACAATACGCTTCCTAGCGTTGTTGTAAACATCCTAGTCTCGTGTATAAACTGGTTTTAAAGTATTCGTTTGTTTTGTTGCAGTCTCGCTTAGTGAGAGTTATGTTAGAGTTTAAAAAACTACAATAAATGTGTGGTTTGTAAATAAAAATGTGTTTTATTGTCCTAAATGTTAACAGTCCACAGCTTTTTCAAGAGCAATATATTTTTTAACTTTGTTCAGAATTTACAACTAAAAAGTCACAGAAAAGCAACACGATTATATCAGTAGGTAATATCAAAAAGTTTTAGAAGTCAATAACGATTTGAATGAAAATTTGAAAAAAAAAGTTATTGATAAGACTTTGTGCTGCATATTTTGAGGTTACCCTTGTATTCTATTGCAGACTTACCATGGTTAGACTACCAATTCTAAGCTAATGGTCATTGACCTTATAGTGACCAGAAATTGACAAGTAAGTTAAACAAACAATAGCATTACTTACTGCAAGTTGTTTAAATCATGTCATAAAACATGAAATTACATCAAAAGCGTTTTAGCATTTATCAGCCGCTATCAAAGTGGCTATTATGTGTACTAGTGGATGCCCGCGGTTTTATTGACTTTTAAATATTAGCGGACATGCTAATATGAAAAAATCTATTCGATATAATAATTACTTAGTAGGTAGGTATACTACTAAAGTGTAGTAACTACTAGGTTCCGTAGTTCCAATTGGAATTGTATGAGACTGGCGCGGGGTCGTGAAAGATGGTACAAAAAGAGAGAGGTCTATTACTCAGCAGTGGGTGCAGTCAGGCTGTGGATGATGATGATGAGGTTCCGTAGAAAAATTTGTTCTTATAGTTAGTATATTACCTTATAGTGACTGTGTATTGATCATTCATAGTTATTTATTTTGTTAATAAAAATATTTACAGTCAGTCACACAGTTATTGTAATTAGGTAGTTATGCACACAATCGGAGGAATTATTGATAATTTCGTATTTATAGATAATCAACTGATTAATAAAATTATCAATTCAGTACGTACAGTGATTTCAGTGGTTGTTTCAGCTTCAAAACATTGCAAAAATAAGGTAAAAAAAAATGTTTTGTTCAAGATCTTGTGACTTGTTTTCGCTTTTTCAAAATTTTCATACCTACCCTTACAGTACTTGTATACCTACCTAAAACTAGACAATTTAGTTATTAGATAAGCATAACTATTTGCTGTCTTGGCATTCTTGCGTTGCACTGTACGACACTTAAATAATTATGTCTAAACTAAAAACTGTGCTTAAAAGAAAACTAAAAGTTAGTGGGACGTAGGTTTTATAGATAGCTAAAGATAGGTACACTTTAGTTACTTAATAATATACCTAGGTCGATCTTTTTAGAAAAACCATAGACTTAATCGATGGAAAAACATAATTACTTCTGTAGTTTTTATGAATATAAGTGTTATAAGTTGGTTTGTACCTATTATTGTTTTTAGAAAAATAAATCAAAATGAGATTAATACCATGCGTCAAATCCTATGATGAAACCCAGGATAATTCGAAGCAGATTGACAGAGAAATCAAGCAGTGGATCAAATCTTACAATGAAGTAAGTAGATTGACAGAGAAATCTAACAATATTTATTTATGTAATACTGTAATGCACAAAATTACACAAATTCTATACAAAGGGAGGACTCAATGCTAAACACTGTAAACTCGTACTCGCCTCTCATTTTTTAACCCCCGACGCAAAAACGATGTGGTGTTATAAGTTTGACGTGTCTGTGTGTGTGTGTCTGTCTGAGGCAACGTAGCTACGGAACGGATGAACCGATTTTGATTTTGTTTCTTTTTGTTTGAAAGATGAATTAGTCGGGAGTGTTCTTAGCTATGTTTGCTGTAGGTAAATCGGTCCAAGATTCGGGGGTTTTTAAAATTTTTAAAAATGGGACGCGGATTTTTTCGTGAGTTTTTGTGAGAGCTTGAATGCGAAAGACTAACTTTCAGAAATGTTTTAGGCTATAAAACTACTCCTGCTTGGCACTGGAGAGAGTGGGAAGACTACCATCATCAAGCAAATGAAGATTTTGCACGTCCAGGGGTTTTCTACTAGGTAAACTTAAATCTAGTACTTGCTTTACAAACATGGATTAATATATTTATTATTATTGTTCTATGGTACAGTCGGCTACACATCAATCTATCAACGGCTCGAACTTTGAACTATTATAATTTGAATGTTGCGAATCATGCGAGAGGGTCGATATGTTTTTATATGAGACTCGCTGCTTGCGCGCCACGCGCCTACACCTATTGCGATCCCTGATTCGCAACATTCAAATTATAATACTTAGTTCAAAGTTCAAACAGTGGATAGGTTGATGTGTAGTCGACTGTACAAATGTGGCTAAAGCGCTCGTGGCTAGGCTTGCTTAGTCTATCTCCGCTTATATTATCTAAGTTAGCGACGTTCTGCGCGGTCAGTATTGGGATGGGTGACCGCTAGTGGCATTTACATTTGAGCGCTTCCGTGCTCCGGAGGGCACGTTGAACTGTCCCGGCTCTAGCAGTCGTTAAGCCACGGAGGCCTTAAAGCGGCCTAAAAGCGGCCTAAAAACCAGAGTTGGCCACAAACTCATACCGCAAGAGCCTACTTCGTCCTCTTTCTTTTGCTGTGAGCTTCATCAACTCAATAGGAGCTGGAGACTCAATTTTGAAGAGATTTGAGGCAGTTTCTAACATTTGTTTCATCTCAAAGCATTCAAGATTTGACTAACTAGAGTATATACCTACCTTGGACGAATTAACATTCGTCCAAGGCTTAGACTCAAACATCAGGGTAAATGGATTTTTTTTAATAATACTTTTTATATTTATTCACAAGGAAAATTACGACTAATACAGTATTTACAATACTTATAATATGTACAAAATACACATGAAGCGGTTGAGCTATCTACACCCCGTTGCAAACGATTTATAGATAGCTCAACTGATCCAAAATTTTTTAATGTTTCTTATATTTTTTATAGTTTACTTGTAAGTAAGTAGGTAGACATACCTATCTATACCTAATTAACGTACCTATTTCAGTGATAAACTGGAGAAGATAAAACAGATACGACATAATGTGCACGAGTCTATTTACGACATCGTACGCCACATGAAGTCTCTGAGTATCGCTCTGCAGTCGAATAAAAACGTGCAGTCGCAACAGTTTATACTGAAGTTAGGCCCGGAAGGACCGGACGACTATTCTGAGGTAAGCTATCCTACCTAAGTAAGTATCTACTGTCAAGTGTAATAGATAGTAAAATCAAATATTTTGGTAAATCAAAAATAATTAGAAAAAAAGCTTCATTCATCAAGACTTTCTTGATTTCAGGAATATTTTGACCATGTAAGAGTTCTGTGGCGCGATGGCGGTGTAAAGGAATGCTTTAGAAGATCAAACGAATATCAACTAATTGACAGTGCTGAATAGTGAGCTCTAAAAATTAATAACAACAATGAAATATAACGAAATGAATTAAATAATTTTTCCATTAGTAAAACTTGAAATAGCGCCATCTAGTGTTGAGTAGTAGCATGTACAAGACGTTTTTCAAAATGCCTGAATTTCAACTTTGCTGCGACATAAGCAGCGTCATCTAGTAACGAGTAGTAATACTAAATTTTCCCACCAATTGCTTTATAGGTACGTCACTAGATGGCGCTATTATAAAATTTATGAATTATTCAAAAATAACAGTGAAAATATCAGTGAAATAACTTAACTCGCCTATTGATCAGTTTTAAATTTATTCCAGCTTTTTAGATAGAGTAGATCTTCTAGTAAAACCCGATTACATGCCATCCGACGCAGACATATTGAGATGCCGACAGAAAACTACTGGAATACAGAAAATCGAATTCAAAGTAAAGGTAGGTAACATAAGGAATCTAAGGACATCTCTTAGTATACGAACTATCTTACGCCTGCGACTTCATCCGCGTCTTGATGGTCCTATATATTTTTTGGGATAAAAAGCTGCAAACTAAGTAGGTACTTACATAGCTGTACAATGTACATTCCAAGTTTAATCTAAATCATTGTTGAATCGCAGTTGCAACGGGATTGCAACACAAACATCTAAACATTGACATCCCACTACTACCTCGAGAGCAAAAAAATCGACTCAGGCGACACACCTGCAGTCGCAAGTCACTGGCAAAAAAACTGATCGTGTAAATATTTTTTTCATAGTAAAATCATAAAGCTCCTATTATTAGCTTCAAAATGATATAAAATATTGTAATGTTTCTTGCTCACACAACCCAACAACATGTTGTGATCAGTAACCACCCTTTTTGCGCTTGTTTACAATAGTGCTAATTAAGGGTTACTTACCCATATAAAAGGTTATCTACCTGACCCAACCTTATCAGTTAGCCGTCAAACGTCAACCGATACACATCTCCGTTATCAACAAACAAGAATTCTACCTGAAAATGGACACAACAAGTGATGAAGCTGCTCAAGCGGTCACCCTATTGCGACAAGGCCAGAGTCAGCGTGAAGTGGCACATGCGTTGAACATGAGCCAGTCTGCTGTTTCCAGAGTTTACCGTCGTTACCAAGAGACTGGTAACTTTAATCGAAGACGCGGTTCCGGAAGAAAAAGGTGCACA
Source organism: Gandaritis pyraliata (assembly GCA_947859175.1). Classification (NCBI taxonomy): domain Eukaryota; kingdom Metazoa; phylum Arthropoda; class Insecta; order Lepidoptera; family Geometridae; genus Gandaritis; species Gandaritis pyraliata. The sequence goes on along the minus strand of OX401878.1, from coordinate 1,379,004 downwards.
TCGGAGAGAGATGACCGTTTCATTGTCAGTACATCGCTGAGAAATCGGGCCCTCACTGGCGTTCAAGTCCAACAAGAGCTCAGAGAAACGCGAGGAGTGGCTGTTAGTGGCTGGACAGTCAGAAGACGACTTAAGGCAGCTAGCCTTGAGCCAAAAAGGCCAGCTACTGGCCCCAAATTAACCCCAGCCCACCGAGCAGCCCGCCTACGATTTGCCAGAGAACACGTTGATTGGACTGACGAACAATGGAGCTCCGTCCTCTTCTCAGACGAAAGCAGAGTATGCTTGCATGGTAGCGATAGAAGAGGACGAGTCTACAGAAGACCTGGAGAAAGATTCGCGCAGTGCTGCATCAAAGAAAATGTGGCTTTTGGAGGAGGTTCCTGGATGGTGTGGGCGGGCATTTCAATGGAGGCAAAAACCGAGTTGGTTTTTATTGAAACTGGTGGTCGAGTGGGAGGATTGACGGCGAACCGATACATCGATGAGATTTTAGGGGATCACGTCGTTCCCTACGCCGGTTTCATAGGCGAAAACTTTATCTTAATGCACGACAATGCCCGTCCACATACTGCAGGTTCCGTCCGGCAGTATTTACAGGAGGTCGAAATTGCCGCTATGGACTGGCCAGCGCGTAGCCCGGACTTAAATCCTATCGAGCATATGTGGGACGAACTGAAACGAAAAGTTCGGGCTAGAAATCCTGCACCAGCCACAAAATCGGACCTCAAAGCGGCGCTCATTGAAGAATGGGATAGCATCGAACAAGATCGAGTAAAGAAACTTATTCGATCCATGAAGAAGCGATTGGAAGCTGTTATTAGGGCCAGGGGGGGCAACACTAAATATTGATAGTTTAATTTCTAATAAATTAATATTTTGACGAATTTAAGCTGGTATTTTCTTTACTGTTAATGATCACCCTTTTTCATTGCTTAAGACTCCTTCTCATTCAATATTTTTTCATTACCAAAATAAAAATGTAAATAACAAAGTAGACCACTCATTTTAAAGTTAAAACTAACAGCTTTGAGATGTTAAAATCAGAAATAGAATGAAAGCTTCTGATTTTTTGCCAGAGTTTTTTAAACGCGGGCGTGCGTCCTGAGTCGATTTTTTTGCTCACGAGTGTATTATGTAAATGTCAAAGATTGGATATCGTTTCAATCAAGCTGTAACTACTGGTTCGATTTGGATGAAACTTGGATTATATTATAGTTCATAACCCTGGATTAACACACGCAATATTTTTATTTTTTTTCGTGGACTTAGTCGCGTGTAAGCTAGTTTATAATATTAGTAAGATTTTCATCTGTGACTAGCATTTTTGTTGTGTAAAGGTGCCAAAGTCTATGCACGGTGGAACTCAAGAATTCTGGATGTTCGATGTCGGTGGTCAACGAGGAGAAAGGAAGAAATGGATACAGGTAACTACCCTTTGACAATGTATGAGAGGATAAGTAGTCTTCATGTGCTAAATGTTTATTTTTATACAATTACTTAGGTAGCTAGGTAGATCAGGAAGAAGGATAGAAGGGCTTATTCTAGAAATCCCCTGCGTGCTGCCCCTGCGAAGGGGATTTCTGGACTTTTTGTCCAGAAATCCCCTTAGTCGGCCCTGCGACTGCCGGCAGGTCATCTTTGGACAAAGATTCCAGAAATCAGGGTTCATTTACACCGTTAATGCGTCCGGTCCGTAGCTACACTTGGAGCTCTTTTGTTGATAAAGACCAGCGAAGGTTTAACACCTGCACATGCTGAACTGAGACCTTTTTGCAACATTGCATTTATACTTTTTTTAGTGTCCCTGATCCAGTTTTGGAAAATTGGAACACTTAACTTTTAAAAACGTGTTTTAATTATAGTTTGTGTTTTTTGTGTTGTTGTTGTTGTTGCAAATAAATATTTTGTATTGTATTTTTTTTTGTATTGTTATTGATTTGGATCAGTTGAGCTATCTATGTATCGTTTGCAACGGTGTGTAGATAGCTCAACTGCTTCATGTGTATTTTGTACATATTATAAATATTGTAAATACTGTATTAGTCATAATTTTCTTTGTGAATAAAATTTATTTGTATTGTATTGTATTGTATTGATGGCAAAAAATTACAAAAACTTATGACCTTTGTTAAAAGGCACACAGATGAACCACAATAATAACGAAACAAGTTGCGTTCTTCCAAACTTCATAAAAGAAAAATTGTAAGATTTTAAATAGTTGCTTATTCATTTCTTTATTGCACACAAAAAGGACATAAACAAAAGACAGAAATAGATGACATGTAGGTACAAGGCGAGCTTAACCCTAACAAGAGTTTTCTACCATCAAACCTTTGAGGCTTTTGATTTAATTTGCTCACTGCTGACATATCTTCAGGTGTTTGAAGGCATCCACGCCATCTGGTTCCTGGTGGCGTGCAGTGACTTCGACCAAACCCTGCGCGAGGACACCTCACAGAACCGACTCAAAGAAGCGTTACTCTTGTTTGAAGACGTTTGGCAAAGCAGGTATGAAACCGTCTAATCGTAAAAAAACCGTACAGTACGCACAACGGATCTATCTCTCTGAAATTAGGTGCAACAAACGACTGCGCATGTACTGTTGTGCGGAAAAATCCGCTAACTTCCAATTTGACCTTAAAAATGGGTTCTGCGCAGATACTTCAGAGGGACAAAGATCCGTTGCGACTACTAGAAGTAGATATACATAGATGTTATGATTTGTATTGATGTGTCTGTCTGTACCGGCATCCATAACCTATTAAACTGAAACAGTGAAGCTCGCATTGCTGCGAGGATCACTATGCAACCAAGTAGGTACAGTCGGCTACACATCAACCTATCAACGGTTCGAACTTTGGAACTATAATTTGAATGTTGCGAATCATGCGAGAGGGACGATATGTTTTATGTGAGACTCGCTGCTTGCGCGCCACGCGCCTACACCTATTGCGATCCCTGATTCGCAACATTCAAATTATAATAGTTCAAAGTTCAAACAGTGGATAGGTTGATGTGTAGCAGACTGTACCCGGACGAATTCTCACAAACAGGCCTAATTATTTGATTGATTACTATTTCCCTTCCTAGGTTCCTGTTAGAAGCAGGTTTGATAGTATTCTTGAACAAGCAGGATATTTTAGAGAAGAAGCTGGCGCAGGGCAAGAGTGTGGCTCCCTACTTCCCGGAGTACGTGGACTTCCATGATGCGCCTGATGAGTACACTCGAACCAGGCTCTTTATAAGGAAAATGTTTTCGGTAAGTCATAAGTAGATACATACTCGAGAGCAAAAAAATCGACTCAGGCGACACACCTGCAGTCGCAAGTCACTGGCAAAAAAACTGATCGTGTAAATATTTTTTTCATAGTAAAATCATAAAGCTCCTATTATTAGCTTCAAAATGATATAAAATATTGTAATGTTTCTTGCTCACACAACACAACAACATGTTGTGATCAGTAACCACCCTTTTTGCGCTTGTTTACAATAGTGCTAATTAAGGGTTACTTACCCATATAAAAGGTTATCTACCTGACCCACCCTTATCAGTTAGCCGTCAAACGTCAACCGATACACATCTCCGTTATCAACAAACAAGAATTCTACCTGAAAATGGACACAACAAGTGAAGAAGCTGCTCAAGCGGTCACCCTATTGCGACAAGGCCAGAGTCAGCGTGAAGTGGCACATGCGTTGAACATGAGCCAGCCTGCTGTTTCCAGAGTTTACCGTCGTTACCAAGAGACTGGTAACTTTAATCGAAGACGCGGTTCCGGAAGAAAAAGGTGCACATCGGAGAGAGATGACCGTTTCATTGTCAGTACATCGCTGAGAAATCGGGCCCTCACTGGCGTTCAAGTCCAACAAGAGCTCAGAGAAACGCGAGGAGTGGCTGTTAGTGGCTGGACAGTCAGAAGACAACTTAAGGCAGCTAGCCTTGAGCCAAAAAGGCCAGCTACTGGCCCCAAATTAACCCCAGCCCACCGAGCAGCCCGCCTACGATTTGCCAGAGAACACGTTGATTGGACTGACGAACAATGGAGCTCCGTCCTCTTCTCAGACGAAAGCAGAGTATGCTTGCATGATAGCGATAGAAGAGGACGAGTCTACAGAAGATCTGGAGAAAGATTCGCGCAGTGCTGCATCAAAGAAAATGTGGCTTTTGGAGGAGGTTCCTGGATGGTGTGGGCGGGCATTTCAATGGAGGCAAAAACCGAGTTGGTTTTTATTGAAACTGGTGGTCGAGTGGGAGGATTGACGGCGAACCGATACATCGATGAGATTTTAGGGGATCACGTCGTTCCCTACGCCGGTTTCATAGGCGAAAACTTTATCTTAATGCACGACAATGCCCGTCCACATACTGCAGGTTCCGTCCGGCAGTATTTACAGGAGGTCGAAATTGCCGCTATGGACTGGCCAGCGCGTAGCCCGGACTTAAATCCTATCGAGCATATGTGGGACGAACTGAAACGAAAAGTTCGGGCTAGAAATCCTGCACCAGCCACAAAATCGGACCTCAAAGCGGCGCTCATTGAAGAATGGGATAGCATCGAACAAGATCGAGTAAAGAAACTTATTCGATCCATGAAGAAGCGATTGGAAGCTGTTATTAGGGCCAGGGGGGGCAACACTAAATATTGATAGTTTAATTTCTAATAAATTAATATTTTGACGAATTTAAGCTGGTATTTTCTTTACTGTTAATGATCACCCTTTTTCATTGCTTAAGACTCCTTCTCATTCAATATTTTTTCATTACCAAAATAAAAATGTAAATAACAAAGTAGACCACTCATTTTAAAGTTAAAACTAACAGCTTTGAGATGTTAAAATCAGAAATAGAATGAAAGCTTCTGATTTTTTGCCAGAGTTTTTTAAACGCGGGCGTGCGTCCTGAGTCGATTTTTTTGCTCACGAGGTAGATAGAAAACTCTTTATTGATTTCTTTCTTGTTTATTCACAAAGAAAATTATGACTAATATAGTATTTACAATATTTATAATATATACAAAATACTATAATATTTATAATATATACAAGATAGCTCAACTGCTTCATGTGTATTTTGTACATATTATAAATATTGTAAATACTGTATTACTTAGTCATAATTTTCTTTTATACCTTAGATAAAATTGTTCGCTAAATCAAGTTAGCTCCTATTTAAAATTTTGCATGAAATTCATTTCACAATTAATGAATGATATAAGTATTCTATCAGCAATCTAGTTCCCATATTACAAGCTTTGCTTAGTTTTGGACTAGAGGGCGTCGTGTGAAATGTCCATGAATATTTATTTATGACGTCTTTTTCCAGGATATCACAAAAAAGAAGAGAGACCGGAAGAACCTCTCTGCATCAGCGGAGCGGTTCGTGGTGGTGGAAGCGAGCAGACCCCGGGAGTGCTACTTCCACTTCACCACCGCCACGGACACCGACAATGTGAGGACTGTCTTCAGAGACGTGCATCAGATGATATTGACGCATATGCTTACTAATATTGGTGTTTATTGACAGAATATACAATTTTGTTTAGTATAAAATTGTTTTTATTTTATTACATTTGGGTAACTTATTAAGTACTTACCAAATAATAAGTAGGTATAGGTACCAACTTGGTACCACGATCAAAATATGTACTTACCTGCATATTAGCTTGGTAGTACCACAGAGAACATAATAGGTACTATAGTAGTACCAAGCTAATATGTAGGTATTTTGATCGTCAAAGGTTTACAAGCGTCACAGCTCAGTCGGTATAGCTCTGCCTTCCGTGCTGCGGGTCGTGGGTTCGATCCCCACCAAGAACAAACATTTGTGTACGTTTGTAACATAGGTTTGTAAACATTATGTTTGGCACACACAAACAAACATCTCTGTTTGTCTTGTGTCTAACCCCTTTAGTATTGCTACGGGCGATTTTTATGAAGAAAAGATTTCAACGCGCTTTTATTGCTACGAAATTAGCTACGAATCCGCGTTCATTTACAAAACAAAGCTTGTTTAGCTTCTTCTTCTTCTCTTAGATATGGTCTCTGTCCTCTGATTCATCCTCTGTCAAAATAAACTGTGTCAAGTGGATTATTTACAATAAGTTTAGTCAAGTCGAGTCATACGTCAAGTCGTTTGTTTTGAAGACTAATAGCAGATTTTCAACTGTCGAATGTCATAGTAACATTGTTACGTGCCCGAATAGCTATGCTTTTGATGAAAACATGTGAACCTAAATTCTTCGGATCTTGCTAGTTATTCCGTAGGGCTGCCACAATCTTAAACGTAAGTCAGTTGTAATGTCAAGAAACAATGTAATTCCAGCCCTGAAAAGGGCCTCGTCTACACCCACCAAACCTGATATATAAAACTCAAATCAACAATTAATCTATTAAAAATTTCATCCTCCAAAACCGTACAACGTCCTCCCTTGCCTCTTCAACGCGTACACGACGTCCATAGCGGTCACAGTCTTCCTTTTAGCATGCTCTGTGTATGTAACAGCATCTCTTATAACATTTTCGAGAAAAACTTTTAAAACTCCTCGAGTTTCTTCGTAGATTAAGCCGGATATTCGCTTGACGCCGCCTCTTCTTGCCAATCTTCTTATAGCTGGTTTTGTTATGCCCTGGATGTTGTCTCGCAGGACTTTTCGATGTCGTTTCGCACCTCCTTTCCCGAGACCCTTCCCGCCTTTACCGCGACCTGTCATTTTGTTTCTTTTCTTGTTTTGAGACGAGTCGAACGTGGAATGCCTGCGGCATGCGTGCGTTCGCCGTTTATATTCTAGCGTGGGATATATCTTCCTTGATTTGAGGGTAGTTATTAGAATGCTATTTATAATTTGTACTTTGATTTTAAAAGAAACGTTGATGGATTAGTTGACTAGTAATGAAAAGGGGAAGTCTCAATACTCAATACATTTATTGCTTTCACATGGTATTATAGTTGTTACATTGTAGGTAGGTATCACATATGAACCCTGTTCAGGGGTATTGCAACAGGAAAGTAGGCAGACCGAGGTTTTATTCACGTCAATTTTTCATATCAGTCAATTTCTTGTGTTAATTCAGTATTATTATATTCGCACATTTTGTCATTCATAATTATAATCATTTAATTCATAATAACATTTTTTTAAGAGGAACGATTTTAGTAATTTTATAAATAGGGTTTCAGATTTGGCTTCTTTCATTTTGTTCTGGTAGTTTATTATATACCTGTATGGTCATTTTATATGGGCCTTTACTGTGTGTCTTCTGAATGACACAAGAATTTTCAATGTTGTTCAAACGCCTTAATGTTGCTGTCGACTTTAAATTCGTCACACACATCACAAAACAGTCTTTTTACTGGGAAACTGTAGCTTAGAGCCTAGCTAGGCTTGCAGCATACGAGCCCTAGGGCTCGTATGCTGCAAGTTTGTCCAAGTTTTAATCGAGCAAAGGATTTCTGACAGATTTTTATTGACAAGTGTCAAATCCCAACTTCAGCATCTGCGCTCAGGAATCTGAGTAAAATGATATTCGTACTTATGCTTACTTTTCTACCTTTTATATTGCAAGGATCTCAATCCCAATGCCAAATGTTGCCTATAAAAAATCTACAGTGTAAGTAGGTAGGTACTCTAACTGGATCATTCATTATTAATTACTAATGTAATGTAATGTAATGTTTTAAGTAGGTTCTTAGTTTAATACGTTACAAAATTTTATTAAAAAATCCATAATTTTATTGTTAAAGCAAGCAACGTGCACTTTCTCCTCTTGTTCTCTTGTCAGCAACTTCACAATAGGTAATTGTACTCTACAAGTTCAAAATACAAGCTCAACGCTTAGTTTGGCCTTCGCCGGTAAACCTAAGTAAGATTTATTTGTACCTACCTTTGTTGCTACCTAGGTATGTTTTATTTCTAACTAGTGTTTTGGTAAATAAACTATTACTATTACTATTACTAAAAAATCCAAGTCCGCCGCGTTATCCACATAATTAATTGAGTCTGAAAAATACCCCCTACCTCCAAACGGTTATAACCAGCAAAGAACAACGATATAAAACCTCCTTGTTTCTCCGAACTACGTCACATTGGTTTTGAAAAGCGAACTCCCAACTCAAGAAAAAAATGGCACGCACGAAACAAACCGCTCGTAAATCCACCGGAGGAAAAGCTCCCAGGAAGCAGTTAGCGACAAAAGCAGCTAGAAAAAGCGCTCCAGCGACTGGCGGTGTCAAAAAACCCCATAGATACCGCCCAGGTACTGTAGCGTTACGCGAAATCAGGCGTTATCAGAAAAGCACAGAGTTGCTTATCAGAAAGCTGCCTTTTCAGCGATTGGTGCGTGAAATAGCTCAAGACTTCAAGACGGATTTAAGGTTTCAGAGCTCTGCTGTTATGGCTCTCCAAGAGGCCAGTGAAGCGTATTTAGTAGGCCTTTTCGAAGATACTAACCTTTGTGCTATCCATGCTAAACGAGTCACCATCATGCCCAAGGATATACAACTGGCAAGAAGAGTTAGGGGAGAACGTGCGTAATAGTTTTAACTTTTAAAAAGTATAAATAGTAATATATTAGTAGGTACAATGCGGAAACTGACAAAGCCCTTTTCAGGGCTGCAATTTTAGCGTTTCTTGGTAAAGAAAACAAACAATACAAAAGCTCTAAGTAGCTTAGGTACTTATTAAAGTAAAAACTACAAACTACATTCATTTTTGTAGTTTTCTATTCTTTATAGGACTATGAAATATTAAAAAAAAAACGTTTATTTCAGCCTGTCAGCTCATACTAAATAAATAAATAAATATTCATAGAGTTTACACACGACGCCCTCTAGTCCCAAACTAAGCAAAGCTTGTATTAAGGAAACTAGATGCTGATAAGTAGAATACTTATATACTTTTTTTTGTAAATATGTACTTATGTACATAGTAACACCCAGACATAGAACAAACATCTATGTTTTCCACGCACAAATGTTTATTTTAGCACTAAGTATATTTGTTTTCTTTGGATTACCTCTCTAAATAGGTAGGTAACATGCCTATACGCAAAAATGTGAGATATCTTATAAAGTAAAGGGAAAAATGAGTGCATTTCATACTAAAAACTTAAGTTAGAGTTAAATTACTAATTAGCCAGTACTTTGGCTAGATCTTAATAGTAGGTTCATTCAAATTTGGATTATTCTATCAATAATAATGTACGCTAAAATATTATAAAAAAAAAATCCAACGCTTATCTGCGTACATTTCGCTCGCCCACACACACACTAGTCGCCAGGCTCGATAGCCTTCATCACAACGCGAGAACTCCAATCCTCAGTAGGTACTCTGATTGTTCAAGCAAAAAGAACCAACCAAAATGAGCCCTAAAGCCGTTAGAAAAAACCGCACCCGCTCCTCCAGAGCTGGTCTCCAGTTTCCAGTAGGAAGAATCCACAAAATACTCCGGAAAGGCAACTTCGCGCCACGAATCGGCAGCGGAGCGCCAATCTACTTAGCCGCTGCATTAGAATACTTATCAGCTGAGATTTTGGAGCTCGCAGCTGATGCAGCAAGGGATAATAATAAGACGAGGGTCGTCCCACGGCATATACTCCTGGCGATTAGGAACGATGAGGAGTTGAATAGAATGCTGACTGGTGTGGTGATCTCGCAAGGGGGAGTGCTACCTTCCATTCAGCCTCAGCTGCTCCCCAAGAAAACTATGAAGAATCAGAGTCAGAATTAGGTTCTTCAAACTCCTTAGGTTCTTCATAGTTTACGGATCTTATTTATAAAAAAAAATGTATATACTTGTGACGATTTCTCGCAATCAGTTTAGAACAGGCAATAATTACTTGGGATGTAATTTGACAAAGTCCCTTTCGGGACTGCAATTTTTTGTTTCTCTGGTAAAAAGTCACTCGTACAAACACATAAGTACAATGCCCTTAGCATTAAGTCTTCCTAGCACTACCTAATTGTGTGAAATTTTAAAATAAACTAAAATAGTAATTAATTAATCGCTTTACCTAACTTATATGACGCTTGGGTGACTTGGTTTTTTTACCCTTTGTTGCACACATTCACAGCCTTTTTTTCCAATTAAAAAAAAACAAATGCTATTCGATCTACTTAGTTATATATTTTTTTAAATGTCTTTTCTTTCTACAATAAGGGCGGCTTGCACCAGAATCGCTAAACGCGTTTAACTATTAAATAGTATTTAGCGAGTTGTCAAGTCATATAAATACGTCAGATTTAAATCTATTTAGCTGTTAAACACGTTTAGTGATTCTGGAGCAAGCCGCTCTTAGTATTAATTTCTTATAAGTTGTAGGTACCTACGTAGAAGCGCGTTTATGTCTTTTCTACCTATAATTTACCTGTGGAATTTGAAAGCATTTGTAAGGATTTATTTATGTTCTAAATATGGGTGGTCTAGTAGCAAATAGTAGTTCGTACCTACTTACATAAAGTATGAACGAGCCTATGAGATTATCAGGTAAGTACCAAAAAAAAGGAAAAGTCTGCAGGACCTTGATCGGGTCAGATAATACTGATACGACATTGGTCGATATAGGCGCTTCTTCAGCACACCACTAGCCGCCAAACTCTAAAACCACCAAACGCAGCACGAAAAATAAAATTCAACGAAGAAATATACGATTGCAGAATTCAAAATGGCGCCGCCAAAACAACCCAAGAAACCACTGAAACCAATAGAAAAACCAATCGAAAAACCCATCATGAAGACAAAAAGAGCCAAGAAGAAGAACTACCAGAGTTTCTCAATCTACCTCTTCAAGCTACTCCGAAGTCTTGGCACAGATAATTTGGGAATATCGAAAAAATCCATGTTAATTATGAATAACTTCGTAAATGACATGCTGGAAACCATTGCAGTGGAAGCTAGCAGACTTGTCGCGAACAGCAAGAGGACTACGTTAAGTAGCAGAGAGATACAATCTGCTATAAAACTTCTAATACCAGGAGAGTTGGCGAAACATGCTAATATTGAAGGCATGAAAGCGGTGACCATGTATCATAACAATACGAGGAAAACTGACGCATGATAAAAGAAGAGGAAGAAAGTATCCAGTGACAAAGGAGATTGGGGATCAAAAGTTTTTAATAATTAAGTGTAAATAGAGATGATTATATAATGTTTAAATAAATAAATAAATTTATAATAAATAGGTACTTAAAAGGTTCTTTTCAGAGCCGAAAGTTTTCTTGTTTCGCAATGTCAAACTTTTATTATGAAATCGTAAAATCTTAGCAATTTGTGAGGCATTTCGATGCGCAAAGGAAATAAAGAAGTAGCTTTTTGCAAAAAAAATGCATAGATCCGCCGACTGAACTTAATTTCTTTTTTCTAACCTTTTTTCTTCAAATCAACGGTGATAGAAAACTCAACCTACTTCTTTCTTGAGGTAACAGACAAAGCAGAACCATTCCAAATTCAAAGCATTTGTCATAAAAAATGTCACTGCAATGCATACGATCGAAAATAACGTATTTTTTTTTATAAAAAACCATTTAAAATTTCCAATTTCGTATCAGTAATGGTACTATACCAACTACATCAATGCCGTATCAAAATTGGGAGATCTTCGTCAGTTTTGCATTTTATTTTGGCGCCAAAATACTCTGTTTTACGATTAAAATGTTCAGACAGGATGCGTTGAGCAGTATCCCCGAAAAAAATGAAATTGAGGAAGGTCAAGTTAAATGGGTGCCAAAGAAGAAACATGAAGTTCTGAAAGCTAAATACAAGTGTTTGAAAAAACTCTTTCAGATTTATGATGCTACTATGACCGGTAAGTAATTTCATGTTATCTACTGCTTACAGTACATAATTTAGTAGGTACCTATCTACAATACGGTCGGGGGATCTTGGCAATCGTAAAGTTAGCCGTTTCGATACGCAATGGAACTTTTGGTCTATCACAAACATCTAACTTCACTATTGAGTCATATGGAAGCAAAGGTAGCAACATCCCTTTTTTTTCATCCAAATTGTATTTCCTATTTTTGGAAAATAGAGAGTTTATTCAGTAATTCTGGTGGTGGTATATCTGATAATAACATCATTGGTTATTATTATTGTAACTCATAATTACTATTCTGCTACTACGCCTACTACACGCAAAGAAAACAAAAAAAAATGCCTACCGTCATTTTAGTAGACATGGATGTTGCTACCTTTGCTTCTATATGACTCTATGGCTTAAATCCAACGACCCCACTGTTCTCTTCACGAGCAAAATGATTCTAGGAACCATCCCGGAACCGAGTATAGAATACGCAGATGATACTAACACGAAACGCAGATTGAAACGCTCACATAGAACTAAAACCGATGCCTGTGCTGGCACTACAGAAATAATCTTCAACGGTGACAACCAGGAAGAATGCGATTGCCTCTCTACAGCCAAGTCTGGGCATTGTTTAGAAAAAAAACAATCATGTTCCACCCAAGTTGAAACTTCGAAATTTGAAAACGTTTCCGTCCAATCGCATGCTTCGAAATCTGAAATAACTTCAAACTCGGATACCAACACCGATTTCTCAGCAAACTCCAAGGAGAATTTAAGCGTAAATTGCCAACAAATTCATCCAAATTTACCTCAACAAGTTCCGTATTTGATAAACGGGCGTAGAAAATTAACGCGGTTTCAAAGTTTCGTTCACAGAGTATTTGGGATAAGGCAGGATGCTTTTATTCTACCAAACGATGTCTATGCGGCCAGTGACAGTTATCAAGATAGAAGAAGAAGAAGAGGGCTTAGGTTTAGAAGGTAACCGAAACTTTGGTAGACTAGGTACTGCCGAAAACTTCGCAGGGCTTAAAGTCCCATGAATATGAACTTTGTTTATGGAACCAACAATGTGAACGCGAAAAAATCAGCTGTTCCATAGAAAATGCAATAATAAGGTGTGTTCTTGGCAAAAATGTGTAAAACAGTAAATTTTTTTTGCATGACTGAAAAAAAATTAGGTTTTATCACAACTTTCATGAAAAAAAGTTGGCGTAAAAGATGTCACTATATACTTACCAGTAATCGTTGATTAACTTTTACCGTACGTCTCTGAGTTATAATAATTTCTGTCCAAAGGTTACGAAGACCGAAAAATATTAAATCGGAAAGTGATCTGAAGAATATGAAGAGTTCTGCCATCATGTCATACGTTCAATCAGTTCAGAAAAGTTGCCTCATGGATACAACTCCTAGACCTTGCCCTATACTTGGTTGCAAAACGGTTTTTTACGGTAAGTTTTTTCAGTAAAAAAACGCTCGTGGATTGCAGTCAATCTTCACCGATTATCTAAGTTGAAGCGACGTTCCGCGTGGTCACTATTTGGATAGGTGACCGTTAATGGCATTTACATCTGAGCGCTTCCGTGCCTCGGGCTGCACGGTCCTGGCTCTAGCAGTCATTAAGCCACGGTGGAGGCCTTATAAAAAAAAAAGCCCTAACATATTACTTAACTTAAACAGAATATAAGAAAAAAGAAAAAAAAATATTTATTAATAAGGGACCCCTTTGCGGGTATAGGCCTCCTCCAACAGGTGGAGGTCTTAAGGCGGCCTAAAAACTCCGTCATCAGAGTTGGCGCACGTCCACTGAAAATGTGCCCTATAAGTATTGCACTGCGTTCATCACCTTGATTTGTAATATTGTCTCATGTGCCAGTAATATAGTGTTATGTTATTTTTATTTTTGACAAAGCCCCTATACAGCTACAACACAAATTTATTAATTAACTTTTAGAATTTTTTTACTATTATTGATTTTTTGCTATACTTATTTATTGCTTTGTATAAAAGTGACGTAACTAAGTGTTCTATATAAGTTTCTATGGTTAAAAATAAATGAATATGAATATGAATACTACCTCGAGAGCAAAAAAATCGACTCAGGCGACACACCTGCAGTCGCAAGTCACTGGCAAAAAAACTGATCGTGTAAATATTTTTTTCATAGTAAAATCATAAAGCTCCTATTATTAGCTTCAAAATGATATAAAATATTGATATGTTTCTTGCTCACACAACCCAACAACATGTTGTGATCAGTAACCACCCTTTTTGCGCTTGTTTACAATAGTGCTAATTAAGGGTTACTTACCCATATAAAAGGTTATCTACCTGACCCACCCTTATCAGTTAGCCGTCAAACGTCAACCGATACACATCTCCGTTATCAACAAACAAGAATTCTACCTGAAAATGGACACAACAAGTGATGAAGCTGCTCAAGCGGTCACCCTATTGCGACAAGGCCAGAGTCAGCGTGAAGTGGCACATGCGTTGAACATGAGCCAGTCTGCTGTTTCCAGAGTTTACCGTCGTTACCAAGAGACTGGTAACTTTAATCGAAGACGCGGTTCCGGAAGAAAAAGGTGCACATCGGAGAGAGATGACCGTTTCATTGTCAGTACATCGCTGAGAAATCGGGCCCTCACTGGCGTTCAAGTCCAACAAGAGCTCAGAGAAACGCGAGGAGTGGCTGTTAGTGGCTGGACAGTCAGAAGACGACTTAAGGCAGCTAGCCTTGAGCCAAAAAGGCCAGCTACTGGCCCCAAATTAACCCCAGCCCACCGAGCAGCCCGCCTACGATTTGCCAGAGAACACGTTGATTGGACTGACGAACAATGGAGCTCCGTCCTCTTCTCAGACGAAAGCAGAGTATGCTTGCATGGTAGCGATAGAAGAGGACGAGTCTACAGAAGACCTGGAGAAAGATTCGCGCAGTGCTGCATCAAAGAAAATGTGGCTTTTGGAGGAGGTTCCTGGATGGTGTGGGCGGGCATTTCAATGGAGGCAAAAACCGAGTTGGTTTTTATTGAAACTGGTGGTCGAGTGGGAGGATTGACGGCGAACCGATACATCGATGAGATTTTAGGGGATCACGTCGTTCCCTACGCCGGTTTCATAGGCGAAAACTTTATCTTAATGCACGACAATGCCCGTCCACATACTGCAGGTTCCGTCCGGCAGTATTTACAGGAGGTCGAAATTGCCGCTATGGACTGGCCAGCGCGTAGCCCGGACTTAAATCCTATCGAGCATATGTGGGACGAACTGAAACGAAAAGTTCGGGCTAGAAATCCTGCACCAGCCACAAAATCGGACCTCAAAGCGGCGCTCATTGAAGAATGGGATAGCATCGAACAAGATCGAGTAAAGAAACTTATTCGATCCATGAAGAAGCGATTGGAAGCTGTTATTAGGGCCAGGGGGGGCAACACTAAATATTGATAGTTTAATTTCTAATAAATTAATATTTTGACGAATTTAAGCTGGTATTTTCTTTACTGTTAATGATCACCCTTTTTCATTGCTTAAGACTCCTTCTCATTCAATATTTTTTCATTACCAAAATAAAAATGTAAATAACAAAGTAGACCACTCATTTTAAAGTTAAAACTAACAGCTTTGAGATGTTAAAATCAGAAATAGAATGAAAGCTTCTGATTTTTTGCCAGAGTTTTTTAAACGCGGGCGTGCGTCCTGAGTCGATTTTTTTGCTCACGAGGTAGTAAGTACTTACCAGTGCCCATACCTTAGAATCAAACCAGGAAACAGCAATGATTATTACACCCTACTATTTAGCCAAATCTCGAGGCCAGCAGTGTAATTACCTACTGCAATCTATTCCAGGTATAATTAATTACAACGATCATCTAAATCTCTGCCATTTTAATGATCGTAAATACATCTGCCATTACTGCCATGAAGGTTTCGATAACGAATATGATAAATTCACTCACGAAAATGAACATATCGGGTTGAACAAAGTCAATGCGATAGCTAGACAGAAGATTGCTAGCAATAGCAACACTCAGACCGACCCTGAGAGAATACCCGAGGAGAAGTTAAAGAAAATCGTCTCGTTTTTTGATAAAATTACAAGCGAAGAAGAGAAAAGAAGTTCTGATAGTAACATAACGAAAGTTACCGACAGTGTTGAACAGAGTAAGCTAAACACTGATTTATGGTGAGGGTAAACATCACAAGTCATAACACTGTTTCAATAAGGGCGGCTTGCACCAGAATCGCTAAACGCGTTTAACTCTTAAATAATATTTAGCGAGTTGTCAAGTCATACAAATACGTCAGATTTAAATCGATTTAACTGTTAAATACGTTTAGTGATTCTGGTGCAAGACGCCCTAAATCAATAAAATCATGCGAATCATTTAGAATCGTCAGGTGATTTTAGGTGCCAGTTCCACGCGACCAGAGACAACAAGAACGGGCAACAAACTACGGCCTGGTTCCTAGTATTTTTTAAATGATCCTTTTTAAATCCCGACGTAAAAACGACGAGGTGTTATAAGTTTGACGTGTGTATGTGTGTGTGTGTGTGTGTGTGTGTGTGTGTGTGTGTGTGTATGTGTGTCTGAGGCAACGTAGCTCCCAAACGGATGAACCGATATTGATTTTGTTTTTTTCGTTTGAAATGTGAATTAGTCGGGAGTGTTCTTAGCTATGTTTGAAGAAAATCGGTCCAAGCTTCGGGGGTTTTTAAAAATTTTAATTTTATTACAAAGAATATACATCAGCTTACATAAAATGTACAGACATATTTTTAGTTATAAGATTAGGTAATGACACAGATACTTAAGATAGTTATTAAAATAGCAGAACAGTAGTAAAATACATAAATAGTATCAACTTTTTACAAGCCTATAATAATATTATGTTTGTTTAGGTCAAATCTTGCAAGCCGAATTTGACTCACTTCCCGATGTCCGATTTAGCTGGGCATACTTATTAGTCTCGCTCGCAATAATATGGTGACAGCGAGCTGATCTGATGATGGAGACGGAAGGTGCCCATAGGAATTCAGAAATAAAACAACGCAACCCCATTGAGTTTGGGCTCGTTTGATTTATCTTGACAAAAACTTCGGTCCTGGATGACGCAAAAAAAAGCTTGGCTTTAGAAATAACATTTTTAGATTAAACTTATTGTAACTTATTAGCAGATGGTTCGGAGAAACGATCGCTAAGCTGTATAAACATTAGAAAACGTGAATCTTCGAACTCACACACGTCGATGACGTCACAGCAGTATGGGCCTTCGATCACGTGTCATATTGGACAGAACTTACAGTATCGGTAATTTTATTTTTATTTTCTAACTAGCAGTTACCCGCGACTTCGTACGCGTCTACAGTTTCCGTGTACATTATATTATCTGTGCGTGTACCGAGCGGATACTTCTTTGAAAAACTTGACATTACACCTCATTACTCCGAACTCGTACCTACTGGAATGTCAAACGCTAGTTGTTAGACCAAAGAGGTAGACGTACTACGTCCTGTCACACTGACATGGCATGACATGACATCATCTTCTTGCTAAATTGGCGCTCCTAATCCTATCCGTTCAATTTATCCTGTAGATCCTGTTAATTATTCGGGATAAAAAGTAGCCTATGTATCAATCCAGGTTACGAACTCTATATATGCCAAGTTTCATCCGAGTTGGTTCAGTAGTTTAGACGTGATTGAAACACAAACATCCAAACATCTAAACATCTAAACTTTTGCATTTATAATATCAAGTAGGATAGGATAGGATAGGATAAATTGTGGTAGTGGTAGTTTTTAGAATAATCCTAATTTTTATGAGCTTACGCTCGTAACTTCAATTACGCTGTAACTACTGGTCCGATTTGGATGAAACTTGGAATACATATAGTTCGTAACCTGAATTAACACAGGCTACTTTTTTTCTCGGAAAATTAACAGGATAAAACGGGACGCGGGCGAAGTCGCTGGCAAATGTTAAGTAGTAGTTTATAATATGTGTGGTATACTGGTTAATATTGGGTAGGTACTTATTTCGGCAAATTGTGTATTTTCAACGTAGATTTTCTTCACACCTTTGATGGAAAAGTAAGACAATATATTTATTTCAGCAGACAACTAAGTCTTCATGAAAACTTGGAACGCCGCAACAAATTCTCAAAAATAAACAACTCTTGCGGCGCCCTGAGCCACTTGCGGAACATCTACCAGCGACCAGCTGAAGACAGGAGCCGTTTGGTGTCTGAAGACGGAAGACTGAACGTTCGAAACATTGATTGTCATAGTGTGAGTTTTATCAGTTTTATCGTGTTATGGGCCTAGTTTGAATATATAAAATAGGTTATGGGCCCAGCAGGGGTATGCCAATCAAAGTTGAACTGCAAAGTTGAACTGCAAAGTTTTAAATCATGGTCAGTTCATACTAACTCATAGTTATTCTGTGACTAAATAGTGACATTATGACGTCATTTGATATGTTTTCGCGCATATTTTGCTGTCAAGTGTCTAAAAAGAATGATCACGTGGTACAAAATTGTACTACGTGACCTGAAGAAATTACACTGGGCAGTGAAATATAACTTGACAGCAAAAGATTGACATACGGGGGCAGAACTTTATAAAGACAGTTCACGAACAACTTCGAATACTAGTAGTAAGTGGGTAGGTAAAACAAGGTGGGTGAATTTTTTTGCTAGTATGCAACGCAAGCCCAGGGAATCTAGACACTTTTGCTTATGCCTTAAAATAGACCCTTTACCTGAGACTAAACATTACCTACCTACTTAGTACCTACCTGTTGCCAGCCGAGTAATATATATAGTTTTATAGGTATAGCATGTTCAATAGAATAAACTTCAGGCTATGGGCCCAGCCAGAATGTGAAAAAGGTTATGGGCTCAGTTTACTTTCTACAGCATTAATTCTATTTTGCGCGTTCTGTTCTGTTTCTTCTCTTTATTGTAAAAACAATTACAAACATGTTTTAAAAGACGGTAAAGTTAACCTTTCATTACTACTATTACTATGTTGTTGTTGGGTGTTACTATGTATTATAAGTATGTATTTACAAAAAAAAAGTATTTAAGTATTCTATCAGCCATCTAGTTTCCATATTACAAGCTTTGCTTAGTTTGGGACTAGAGGGCGTTGTGTGTAAAGTCCATGAATGAATATTTATTTCAAACGTTATCTTCAAGCATGCCGTATTGGTAAACGAAAGGTTAAAATAAAAAATCTCCTTCAGATTGCAGAAACTGAGTATACCACACTGACCCCCTCCATCTCCGAGGTAAAACTGGTGAAGGGTAAGTCCAATGAGAGTCTAATCTGCGATCCATCGACAAACATCGTGTATTGCACATCGATGGAGTCTATAAAAAAGATGTCGGCTGTTGAATCCCTGGTGAAAAAGTTCAGGAGTTATAAATGGGAGCCTGGGACGAAGGTTATTCGTGTTTAGCTGATCCTGGGATCCCTTTTTTTGGTCTGGAAGCTATCTGGTAGCTAGATTTATTGACCTGGTAGCAAAATTATTGATTGGGAGGAAAATTCATAGGTTTCACCGCGGGATTTTGGGGCTAGATTTATTGATCTATTGACGTAGATTTATTTATTCAGTCGCAAATTTATTGATCTGGAAGCTAGTTTTATTGGTTTAGCTACAAGATTTTTAATCTAGTGCCTGAATTTATTTAACTGGGATCTAGATTTATCAGCCTAACATCAAGATAATATTTGTTTTGTGATAAAATGTTTTTACACAGTGAATGTCTTTCGTGCTGTTATGAAATTGTGTTAGTAGAAAATTATTGTTGATTATATTTTGAAAATTGCAATCTATCTTTTCTTGTTCAAACAAAACTAGGCACTAGAGTTACGCGTCCACTATTGACTCGCAATCGGTGCGTACGGAGCGAAATGATTTGTTGCTTTGTATTGATTTCTATGGTACAGCATGCACTGGATTGGCATATCTTATCTGCGCCAGAGAACGACGACGAGACGGACGCCTCGTAAGCTGCGTACGCTTCGATTGCGACCCAGTGGCCGCGTAGCTTTAGTAAGGGTTTTAACACCAGCAGGGGTATGCCAATCAAAGTTGAACTGCAAAGTTTTAAATCATGGTCAGTTCATACTAACTCATCTTTATTCTGTGACTAAATAGTGACATTATGACGTCATTTGATGTGTTTTCGCGCATATTTTCCTGTCAAATGTTTAAAAAGAATGATCACGTGGTACAAAATTGTACCACGTGACCTGAAGAAATTACACTGGGCAGTGAAATATAACTTGACAGCAAAAGATTGGCATACGGGGGCAGTAGGTAATTGTTCGTAGAAAACGTATACCGTACCTAACACCACACACAGATTTCAGGTAACGTACCTGAAATGGAAACATTACAAAGAAGATTATTTCTAGGTTTGATAACCCTACACACACACTTAATCCTAACCCTACACATCCACGTGCGTAGGTACATTAACCAACAAAAGTTGGTCACTTTTTAAGAAGTCGCTCGTGGCTTGCTTAGTCAATCTTCACCGATTATCTAAGTTAAGAGACGTTCTGCGCGGTCACTATTTGGATGGGTGACCGCTAGTGACATTTACATCGGCTTCCGTGCTTCGTAGGGCACGTTAAACGTCGGTCCCGGCTCTAGCAGTCGTTAACCCATGGCGGAGGCCTTACGGCGACCTAAAAACTCCAGAGTTGGCAAGTAACTTATACGAACGACCGAAGTCAAAAAACTCGTCCGTTCCACCTAGTTACATTGTAGTTGCATTGATGTAACCAGCTGGACATTTTTATTCCAAGTAGTTACATTATTTAAAAATGTAACTTTAACGTAACTAATGAGACTTTTTTGTTCCACCTAGTTACACCGTAGATAGGTAGGTACCATCGTAGGTTCAAAAGATATATTAGTTAGCTCTCGTGAGTCATGTACTCTTAGTACTTTCATTTCAGAAGTCAAAAAACTTTCTCATCATATGATGTAGGTTTGACCGCAATCTCACCTGATGGTAATCAATGTTTTTCTTCACCGTTTGAGAGCACTGGCATTGCGCACATAAACCCATTGGTGCACGACCGGATTTGAACCCGCACCTAGTAAAATAATGTCTCTGATTCATAATATAGCTCAATGAATGATGTTACCGCCACCGATTCCCGCCATTTTTAATCAAAAGACGATACGGGTTGGTGTCAGGGATCGTCAACATTTTGTCCAAGTTTTTTTATAAATGTATAAGCAAGCGTTTTACCGCAATCTCACCTGACGTTAAGTGACGATGCGGTCGACGATGTAGCTATACTCATAAAAAGTAAATTAGTTTTAAAATTATAATTTTTTGTAGGAAGAAAAGATATGAACGCGCTGCAAAGTGCTACGCTTGCTACGAAGACTACGGAACCGCGTAGCAAAATTAAATATTTATTTCACGAATTTTTATCTTTTATTTTTTTTCCGTGCTTTTTAGTCTGTTCTCTAGCGAGCTTAAAACGTCAGCTTGGCTAATACAATAGATAAAAAATAGAAAACGTCAAAAATGTATCTATATAATTTGTTGTGTTGTGTTGTGATTGCGACGCGACTTTTTTATTTTATTAATTATTACATCCAACAAAAAACAAATAAAATCTAAGACTGCGATCTCGATCTGTTCCTGTTCCAAGTGTTTCCTCGGTTCATCCTTCTTCCTCTTATCTCATTCACTTCACTCCGCAGTTCCTTGATATCCAGAGTCATTTGTCTGAAGAGTTCCAGCAGGTCAGGGACTGCCGATGCCGTAGAAGTAGAGGCTACAGCGGCTATGTCACTGGTCTGTATATTCTCGACGATCTTATCAGCCATCTCCGCGAGGTTGTCTAATTTGGTATCCTGTGCCACTGACAATACGGTCCTAACTGCCATAGGAAGTCTTGCAATCCAAAGTCGCCTAAGTGCTTCGGTGGAAACTTGGGTATTGGAAGCTAAGGCTGACATCCTTCTTAGGAGTTGCGATGGCTTCTGTGTTCCTAGGTCCATTTCGCTGACAAGTTTGTTGAACTGCTTTTCCGCGCTTTCCTCATAAGCCAACAATAGTCTGGCCTTAATAGCAGCAAACTTTTTCTCCTTTGGTGGGTCATAGATAATATCACCTACTTGTTGTAATGCATTCCTACTCAGCTTGGCGATGACCATGTTGTATTTTGCGCCGTCGCCTTGCTTCTGCGGGTCCATCACTGAATCGAATTGGGCGAACCATAAACGCGGCATATCGACCCAAAATTCTGGTATACGTGCCGCCACACTTATACTGGCCAAATCACCGGTCGGTTGAGCGGTGACCACTGGCACTGATGATGGTGCCGCCGTAGACATGACCGGGTTGGGATTGGTCATGATGGTGTTAGCAAGGAGTCACTTCCGTTGCAGTTCCACTCACGCACGCACTTTTGTCCACAAGTTCGAATTTTTTCCACTCAAGTTAACGTCGGGTTCACCAATGTTGAGATATTATTACGGAGAGGATGAGCTATTTATGTATTGCCTATTCCTACCTGAAGGTTCGGGTAGACACTTGAGTAGAAATAAAAAACTTGTATGAAAATTCACTGTATTGTCTATTCTTACGGTTACATTATCGACACGTTATTTGCGCGGGAGGCGGGGAATGACTGACGGGCCGAGTGAGCGGGGAGCTACACCTTCTATACCAAAACTGCATGCTAAGCAACACTCGGTCCCTACAGTACCTAAATGGGTTTTATCTAAGTGCTTTTTTAATTTATAGAATGCCACGGCATGCATTATCATATCATAGTAGATTATTATATATTTTGATTATTATATATTATATAGATTTAGGTAAACAATTCTGAATTTTAATTCTTTCTTTTAACCCCTGACGCAAAAACGATGGGGTGTTATTAGTTTGACATGTGTGTGTGTGTGTGTGTGTCTGAGGCATCGTAGCTCCTGAACGGATGAACCGATTTTGATTTCGTTTTTTTTGTTTGAAAGGTGAATTAGTCGGGAGTGTTTTTAGCTATGTTTGATGAAAATCGATCCAAGATTCGGGGGTTTTTTAAAATTTTTCTATTCTCTATCAATTTTAGAAGGAATGTTAATGTAGATACAGCGCCAACAGTGCTATCGATTCTGTTGTCGCATTTTTCTAAACTAACCTAATTTGACAGCACTAAAAATGTTGCCGTCCCTTTCTCATAAACTGAAACGACAAAGACAGCTATAATTTTAGCGCTGTCAAATTAGGTTAGTTTAGAAAAATGCAACAACAGAATCGATACCAGTGTGTCACCCCTGCTAACAGCTGCCAGCCAGCTGCGCGCAACCGTTACGTTTACGCAGCACGTGCCTCGACCCCTGCAGACTACAGAATACTGTGTAGTTGGTGCTACGTCATCATAACAAACAACAGAGTCTACTGCTGGACATGACACTCCCATAGTTTTATATAATAGGTAGGAAATGTGACCTTACCTTTTTAGTTAAAAAAAAAGAAGATGAAGCCTCATTCTATTTTCAAAACTTACAGCATTGAGCCGTAATTTTGAGCTACTTTAGATTTATTTATTTAGATTTAGCGCTTTAGATGACCCGCTCATGAGGGGCCATGGATATCTACCTAATGGAGTTCAAAAACTTTTAGCATTACCCAATTATCTAAAGAAAATCTATAATATCGAGTAATAGATGTTACAACAACCAAATTAAAGCTTATAGCAGCTTTAAATGAAATATAGTACTTACTTACTACCTATATTATTTATTATGTTATCCAACGGATATGTACTCAGACCCCTTCGAAAGGTCATTCAATTATACCTACTGCGCAAAATAATAACATTAAAAGTTCTGTACCAAGCAATTTTCAACACTAACAATATGAGAATAAACTCCAAAATCGTATAAATTATCGCACCTACTTAATCCATTTAGATTGTGGGGTGTTTAGTCCCACTTAGCAAACAACTGCAAGGAATATTGAAATTTACTTCAATACAATAAGTTCCAAAACAGGGGAACAAGTTTTATTCAATGGTGGTGGCGCGTGCCATGGGGTGCGCAAACGCCGTTTCCGATTTTTTTTCGAAAATGGAATACTATGGCAGTTGGAATTTGACCGTTGAGCGAATCAGACGTGTCATTAATTTGATGATATTAGTGAAAATAATCACTGATAGGATCAAGTTTTAATTGTGAACCAGTGATTTCAAGGCTAACCCTATTTGTTAGTGAATCTATGAACATCCAGTGATAAAAATACTACACAATAACAAAAACATAGGACCTAGATGGACTACTTAACTAGTACAAACCGCTTTAATTACAAGGTTTAAAAACCTTGAACCTACGCTACGTTTTCAAAGTGCATAGTGCATAATCTTCCAAAATCATAAAGCGGAACGGTTCCACCCAAGACACACAAGGAATCATGCTTTGCTGAACACAAGACAATCGATAGACGGTTTAAAAAAGCTTGAAGTTTGTATGAAGACTGACCCTAGGGATGGTATCGACGGGTCACCTTCTCAAGTCATGACTTAAATGACAGTTTAGCGTGCACTCTGAATCACGAAAGTGATTCACTTGCCACAGTATCTTTGAATTAAAGAAGTGAAGAAAAAAAACAAAAATGGACTCACCAAAGATCATCTACAAGTACTATTCAAATCCAGCATTCTGCGGCCAAAGCGAAGGCTTTAAGGGGAAACTCATATCACCAGACCGCCAGCGAATGCAACCTTTAGGAGCCAACTCCCCGCGAAAAATCGAAGCCCACATCAGTAACCGAATTGTTAGAACGGACATATCCGATAATCCTCTCAGAATGTCACCAGCTGCTAGAATGAGAGACGAGCCACCGGAACTGCCGCCAAAGCCACCTAAGTACCAAAAGCAGTTCCACAGACAGGCGTCTCTAGTTTACAAACAAACCAGGCAAGTCAGATGTAGAACTAGGAGTGAAGACTTAGAAATGGCACAGTTCAAGCAAAAGAAAAGATACGACAGAAATGCAGAGAGCGACGACGGACTAGAAGATAGAAGACACGACTTTGAAGATAGCAGAAGACACAGATACGAGATAATACAAGACATGGATGATGTAGCCGATTATTCACCAACGAAGAAGCGAATCATCCAAGCTGATGCCAGCGAAATCGAAGAATACAATGTAGACAGACCAGACGATAACGAACTTAAGGAAATACCAACAGAAATCGTCAAAACTGTGAATGGAAAGACTTTGCGATACGCAATAGTGCCTATTGAAGATGATGACGATGAGCCCAGACGAAGCAACGTAACCTTCTCCCCAACAATGTCACAGAAAAATTTGATCGCTACGCAAAAACTACACGAGCTGCTATCCACTCCAAGAAAGCTGAAGAGCTACGCAAGTCAGCCCTCAGTGCGCATAACACCGAATAAAGAAAGCCCAAGGTTTATTGGCACACCACACAAGATGGTGTCAAGTACTCCACACGGCGTAACTCCTTCCAAATCCTGTGCAAATCTATCCATGAAAAGTCTGGCAACATCTCCTATTTCCCCGAAAGCTCAGCAGAAGTTGAATTATGGACTGCCGGAGTTTGAGAAAGATGTTTTCGTTACCAGTCCAACCAGAAGCTTTGATTTAGAAAGAAATAGCATTAGGGAGAGTAGGGGAAACTTTGATAGGAGGAGTCAGAGGAGAACTACAGCTGTCATAGTGCCCAGGTGAGTGATTACTTAAATATGCTGAGCATCGTGAGGAAGCCCGGGGCTAAGTCAGCTCTGCACCGTATTGACGCACTTTTCTGTGGATAAGGCAGACTAGGCTGAAATGATGGTATAGGTGCTACAAGCCTGCTCCATCTAACTCATGCCTCATGTGCTACAGCGTTCCGTACATAGACCATGGGTAAAAAGTGGCTCCTGACGCTGTATAAATCATCTAGATGAGATGCAAAAGCCTGTCTATTTATTATTTTATCAATCGTACCTCACAGAGCATTTCTACTGAGAACATATTAACATGTCTCACGCTTACCGGATCATAGATTACCTCCGTTTATAATGTGATAGTCGCTAACAAATCCATTGAGGGCATGCCCTGTGCCCTGCTTATCCACTTTTTTTCGTCAGACCCTACGCTCAGACGCGTATCAATGGGCTTCCTCTGTCACACTGTCTTAGGGCAGAGACATCGTCGCCCATTGATCCATAAACTAATTTTAACATTCTTGACTACCAGAATCGCACAACCACCTTCTGAATACTCTGAAACGACATACAAGTCGATCTCCATTATCAAGAAGGGCGCGGCTGCGTCTCTCATCATAGCTGCATTGATGCTGACCCTCTGCGGAGGATTGACCACTGGATTGAGCTTCTACATGATGTATGCTGTAAGTACTATCAACGGATCTTTGTCCCTCTGAAGTATCTGCGCAGTACCCGTTTTGAGTCGAGAGGTAAGCGAATTTTTTCGCACAACAGCATATGCGCAATCGTTGGTCGCATCTAACTTCAGAGGGATAAAGATCCGTTGTGCTTACTGTAGGTACCTTACCTACCTAATTTAATTTTACTGTGATTTTACTATTGAGAAGCGCTCGGTTAAGCGACGTTCTGCGCGGTTACTATTTAGATGAGTGACCCCTAGTAGCATTTACATCGGAGAACCTACCTACTTCAATTTTGTTAACTCAATTTGATAAGTAGGCTTCTAAGCGTTTAGTGAATTTTATTTACAGACTGTACCTACATAATAGAAGCGTAGGTTATATTCGCTTCGCTCACTAATTTTACTAACATAACAGATGGGGCGTCGTTACTACCTTGACTTCGGAGTGATGGCTGGTTTCACCTCTTTTCTGCTCGGCCTGCTTGGTCTGCGGACAAGGAGGCGACAACTGCTGCCCAACAGGAACTATATCTCAGGTAAATGCACACCTATCACATGATCACACGAATAAATTTAAAATTAAGTAAAACTAAAATGACAGTTGGTTAAAAAAAATCTGATTCACACACACCTTGAAGTAACGTGCAGTTACACTGCGCGGCAACCACAACTCAACCGCAGGGTATTGCCGCGCGACCGCGCAGTGTACATGAGTCTTACTCGTAGAGGGAGATAGATACTCGCTACGGTCTTACTCAAGGAACTTATAGGTTGCTGGAGTGTGTAAAATGTTACCAACTGCTTTATCGGGCCGTTAGGCTAGATTCAACTGAAATCCATCATACACAAATACTATTCCAAAATAAACAATTTCTAAAAATCCTGTCAATTATACTCTGCGAAAATAAATACTATTAGATTAGGTACCTACACAAAATCGAGTCATGAAATATATACTTACTAAAATTAAAGAAAAAAGATTTATATATTCTTTTAATTTTTTTTTATTTCAGGCTACATCGTCCTTTCATCATTCTCCCTCCTCAGCGCGTTTGGACTGCTCATCCTACTCACCATCCAGCCGCAAATCGGAACGCCACTGAGTGACATCACGTCGGGCGCTGTGTGTGGCGTCAGCATTCTGTCACTTTGCCTCGCATCAGCGGGCGTGTTGACATCGTATTGCTGTGCAAGAGACCCACCTGATAATAGAGTAGGAACTACGCGGTGGTACTAAATGAACTATTTTATAAAAATAAAATCTAATCTTCTAAGAACATGATACTTAGATAGGTACGTAGATTTGGTAAGTGTTTTTATAAGTTAGAAACGGCGGCGCGCCGCGTTATTGGGCACTTATAAAAACACCGTGTTTATACGTCGGAAATAGTTCTGGAAGGACTAAGACGAATTTTAACGATAGATCAGCTGCTACAGTATAGTGCCTTCTACAACGATAGAGGGTCAAGACTTATTCGTGCTGACTTCCCAAGACCGCATATCAAGGCAGGGGCAAACAGAGGCTTTTATTATACCACGGTGGGTCAAGCACGCTGTAGATGACGATGATGACTTCTTTGATGCGTCAGCATTCTCTTTCTTTGTTTTGTATGAGCAAGCGTGCTGACGTTTTATTTCTGTGCTAGGAAAAATAGGGTAGAGACTGAGTGGTCCAAAGCGTAAATTATTACTAAACTGTTAGAATGTTACTGATGTTAAAGTAAGTTAACTTATAAATAAATCTTTTATAGAGATTAAATACTTTGCATACTGTTAGTATTACCAAAGACAATGTACTACCTACCTATTCACCTAGTTAAGTGAGTAGGTATAGTTAACCTACAGCATAGCTATGGATAGATACCTACCTACTGATTTTATAATAATGAAGTATGTAGAAATATACAGTGATGTGTGTGTCTAAGGTTTTTTAAGTCAGCATAGTGCTGACGTTGCTGTATTTTTTTCCACTGCAAACATAAGTGCTCTTAGCATTAAGTCCTCCTAGCACTACCTATTTGAGTGAAATTTTAAAATAAATAAATAAGTAGTTATTTATAATAAAAATTGTAAAATTGTATTGTTATTGGTATGTGCCCTAGTGTAGTGAAGCTTAAAGCTAGGTAAGTAATTTAAGTTCTGCACATTATGATAGAGATAAGCTTATTAAAATTTTCTGACCTTTGTTTGTTGTTTAATATAAAATAGGTAGGTACAGTAAATTAAATAATAATGCTAAGCTCCCGTCATGAGCTAAGCTAACCATCTTGAACTGAAAATACAATTTCGTATTTCGACATAGGTACCTACCTAATTATGATCACTTGAAAACTAAAATATAAAATTAAAAATAAATTGCGACCTTCACCTTATATATATCACCTTCACCTTATGTATATCAGGCGAATAATATTTGGAATATTTCGAGTTTTATTGCGGGCAACACTGTTTGTTCGTATCTGTCATGTCATGTATTTGTTATGTCAGTGTCATTCTCTCTGTATGTCGTTGTCATATTGTAGGTAATAACAAGATTTTTTTGGAGCTTTGTTTGGGTTTCATTTCTAGATTTGATTTATAAAGAAATGAATTTAATTACCTACCTAGCCATTTCTATTCTGATGTGTTTTCAGTGAAAATCAGTGATTTTGATAACAAACATCATTAAAATATTGTTACTAAATGTATATTTGTACACAGTGATTTTGTTTGTACGTGATTATCTGGACCCAGTAATGAGAGTTCATTGTGTGTTATCACTGTAGAATGCACTTTTTGTGTGTTTAGTTTGGTTTTTCGAGTTGAAGTCCTAAACTGTAAGTCTTTGTTCAAATTATTTACATAGCTTAATAGAATTTTATGCACTGTGTAAGAAAGAACGTTACAGTCAACTGGCAGGACGACTCATCAATTTAAAAAAATAACAAAAAAGCTGGAGGTCATAGCATTGAGTTTCATGTTCTGTTTAGACCTACATAATTAAATGTCTGATTGGGAGTTATGTGTCACCCACAACCAGCTGAATATTGCTAAGGGCACAATTATGTACCTATTAGTCATATAGTTTTCCCTTGCGCTTCAGTTTTAACACTATAAAAATATTTAATACAATAGGTGGTCTTATCACTTCAATCGCTACCCAATTTTAAAAGCGTAGATGAATAGAGTGGGACTTTAAAGCACCACATAAGCAGTTAGGAATGTCATAATATCATCAAATGGGTTGCTTACTTGTAGCACTACTTTTCTTCACAAAGAAAAATATTTTAAGTTCCCTACCTAGGTAGTTTTAAATACTAGTTATATATGTTGTTGCACATATAAAGCTCACATATATGCTCTTAGTTTTACTTCCACGACTTAACATATTAGCATCTCTATCTCTATATTATTAAAAAAAAGCTTTATAAATATAAATATGCTTTTAGTGTTAAGCGCTACTTATTTGTGTGAAATTTTAAAATAGATAAAGTTTTTAATTTATCGATGACCATTTCTGCGTTTTAGGTAACAGTCAGGATGTCACGACAGACACCACATTACAGGGAAGCTGCAGAGTCTTTGCTCAGCAGTGTCAACTCTCCCCCATATAGGACTTTCAGTAAGTACCTATTTCCGTGGCTGTCTTTAGGAAAAATAAACAATAGAGCATGTACTACTGCATTGCACTGCTACTAACAAAGCTAGGTCCAAAACTGCACTGCAGGAGCTGCTTGGGTCTTGTTCCTCTGCCTTAACATCATCAGGGATACTAGAACACTACAGCCATCAACCCAAAGTCCTTTGTTACTTTAAAGAGTTGGGCTGGCTGGGGTGAGGTTAGCAGGGAGACTGCACAATACACCCCTATGGGGGATGGCAGTGCAAGTCTTAATAATAAAATAAGATAAGATAAAATAAAAAAGCCTTTATTATCCCTAACATATTACTTAATTAAACAGAGTTTAAGAAAAAGAAAAAAAATATGTATTAATTAGGGACCCTTTTGTGGGTATAGGCTTCCTCCAACAGTTTTCAATCTTCTCTCCGATTAGCTTAGAAGGTCTTACAATGTGACTAATAAAACAGCTCAGTCCGTAACTCAATTCTATAATTTTTATTTCAGACAACACATGTAACTCACAGATTTAGCAATATTAACAAACAAAACATTACAAATAACTAGACATAATAATCTGCGGCACACAAGCTGAGCTTTAACGCACAATAGTTCTGCCTTTGATGCTGTGGGTCGTGGGTTCGATTCCCACTAAGAACAAACATTTGTGTGTGGCAAAACATAGATGTTGGTTCTATGTCTGAGTGTTATTATATCAGCAATCATGTCTATGAATATTTCTTTATTGTTAATTTATTTGAGTCGCCAACATTGTATACACTAAAACACAGAATAGAATAAAATTACAAGGAAGGAATCATGCCAAGTGCTACAATAGTTACAGGAGAGACTTACACTTAATACTATTTAAAACTATTTTTTTTTTACTATGTATACTATTTTGGAGTTTAAACGCCCAATCAATATATTTTATACTTTTCCAGCACACTCACAGTCAGTGAACTTAGTGACCGAGGATCTAGTAGCTGGCCATCGACCATATGGAAAGATGTCTACAGTTAGACGGTTCTTCTGTCTGTTTGTCACATTTGATCTGCTGTTCACAAGCTTAATATGGCTAATTTGTGTTATGGTTAGCGATTTTTTTTTAATTTTTAAATACAAACTAAATAATTTATAAGTTAAAAAACTGGAAAAACCGACTTCAATTCGACTACCAGCTTCATCATCAGATGGTGATGATGATGATGACAGTTCATTGGGAATGTTCTAGTCACTATAAACACCACATAAAAGTCACAGGAAATCAAAATACCTACGCAATTTGTAATAGTGTCTTCCATTAAATCTTAAAGAGACAATAAGAAATGTGGTAATGAACACATTCTTAGATTAAGCAGTTCTAGCAATTTAAGTTAATTTTAAATTACTTATTAGCCCACGTTGTGGCTAGATTGTAATCATATTAGGGTATGTTCTTTAGAAATAATGTACACTAAATAAAAAAAAACAACTAAGAGCGGCTTGCACCAGAATCGCTAAACGCGTTTAACTCTTAAATAGTATTTAGCGAGTTGTCAAGTCATACAAATACGTCAGATTTAAATTGATTTAGCTGTTAAATACGTTTAGTGATTCTGGTGCAAGACGCCCTATGTTATGGAACAAGTCGTTGGCCCATGATTAATATATTTGTAAAAACATATAGTACACACAACGGATCTTTATCCCACTGATGTTAGGTGCAACTAACGATTGCGCATGTACTGTTGTGTGGAAAATTTAACTTACCTCCAATTCGACCCGAAATGGGTTCCGCGCAGATACTTCAGAGGGACAAAGATCCGTTTTGACTACTATAACTAGGTACTTCAAATGCGCCTCTCGATTTATTTAGATATTTGTTATATCCATTTAAACATCGTATTTCGGTAAATCAGTTTATTGAGCTTGGTAGCAAGACATGTAGAAAAACAAGTGAAGTGCAATATATAACTACCCACTACTTATTGTTTAACAAGGTGTGGCAAGTACCTACACTACAGCATAGATAATATAAACTATAGTAACTACAGATACAACAATATTATTACACATTTAATTTATTTTTTCAGATGAAGGGTGAAACGCTAGCGCAAATATTTGAGAGAGAAATCATACATTATAATATAAAAATATCTCTATTTGATATAGTGATGGTAGCAATTTTAAGATTTACAGTGCTATTATTGTTCTACGCATTATTATATATTAATAATTGGAGTGTTATATCTGTAAGTATTTTTTTTTTATAGGAATGTATTCACAAAGAAAATTATGACTAATAAAGCATTTACAATATTTATAATATGTACAAAATACACATGAAGCAGTTGAGCTATCTACACACCGTTGCAAACGATTTATAGATAGCTCAACTGATCCAAATCAGTACCAATCAGTTGAGCTATCTATAAATCTGTAAGTATAATTTTAGTAATATTTTTATTACTAAATAAAAACAAGCTCACAAGCTTTGCTTAGTTTGGCACTAGAGGGCGTTGTGTGTAAAGTTCATGAATATTTAATAATAAATAAATATTCATGGACTTGGACATGGAGACACAACGCCCTCTAGTCCCAAACTAAGCAAAGCTTGTGATATGGGAACTAGATAGAATACTTAAATACTTTTTTTTGTAAATACATACTTATAATTACATAGTAATACCCAGACATAGGACAAACATCTATGTTTTCCACGCGAAAATGTTTGTTCTTGGTGGGGATCGAACCCACGACCCACAGCATGGAAGGCAGAGCTATTACCGACTGAGCTGTGACGCCTGTCAATTTATTTTATTTATTTATTCATACGGTGGATAATCGTATTAAAAATGTGAATTTTCATGTTACAGCTATCAACAGGAGGCACCTGTGCATTTATGATTGCAAAAGTTTTTGTATTTGACGTAAGTACTTATAATCGCTCATATTTTTTCGCGTTAACACTTGGTTACATAGGAAAAGTTTTATATAATGACTAGTAGTTACCCGCGACTCTGTACACGAGTACCGTTTCCGTGTACATTATATTATCTGTGCGTGTACCGAGCGGATACTTCTTTGAGAAACTTGACATTACACCGAACCCGTACTTGAATGTCAAACGTTAGTTGTTAGACCAAAGAGGTAGTACTACGTCCTGTCAAACTGACGTGACATGACATGACATCATCCTCTTGCCAATTAGCGCTGCTAATCTCGTTCGTTCATTTTATCCTGTAGATCCTGTTACTTATTCGGGATAAAAAGTAGCCTATGTGTCAATGCAGGTTACGTACTATATATATGCTGAGTTTCATCCAAGTTGGTTCAGTAGTTTAGACGTGATTGAAACACAAACATCCAAACATCTAAACTTTCGCATTTATAATATTAGTAGGATAGGATAGTATATTTTTTTATTTGTTCTAGTGGCCAAACGCAGCGCAGCCAGTATATGAAGTATTTCTCATCATGACGTCATTTGTATTGGCGTGGGGCGAAGCTTGGTTCTTGGACTTCCGGGTCCTTCCCCAGGAGTTACAGGCTAAGCAGATACTAGACTCCATTGGTAAGTTCTTAGCAGTAGTAGAGCTTCTTGTGAAAGAGTCCATCCGGGGAAGTACTAGCACCGCACCTATTTCGTGTGCACAGTGATGCTCGCATTGCTGTGTGCCGGGTTGAAGGGTATGGCTGCCGGTGCTATTACACGCACATGAGACATTTTGTGGCGGCGGCCATCTCGAACCGATTTTCATCAAACATAGCTAAAAACACTCCCGACTAATTCACCTTTCAAACAAAAAAACAAAATCGGAATCGGTTCATCCGTACAGAAGCTACGATGCCTCAGACACACACAGGCACGTCAAGCTTATAACACCCCGTCGTTTTTGCGTCGGGGGTTAAAAAAGTAATTTACAGGTGTAACAAAGATTAAATTAATATGAACTTGAACTTGAATTTATTACGTCATAAAAAAAATGAATTTACATACAAATAACATAGAAATGAAACTTATTTTATTAACCCCCAACGCAAAAACGACAGGATGTTATAAGTTTGACGTGCGTGTGTGTGTGTCTGCCTGAGGCAACGTAGCTCCCGAACGGATGAACTGATTTTGATTTTGTTTTGTTTGTTTGAAAGGTGAATTAGTCGGGAGTGTTTTTAGCTATGTTTGATGAAAATCTGTTCAAGATTCAAGGGTTTTTTAAATTTTCAATTTAATTACTTGTTTAGGCCTTTAATAAAACCACTCTCGAAAACTTGGGGGGGGGGGGGGGGGGGTAAAGTAAAGTACTCATCAATAGGAACAACTTTTCCCAAATAACACTAACAACCAGTGTTAGTGTGAGTGCACCAACACCTGCACCCGGGAATATAAATAGACGTTTTATAGACGAGCCCCGTTTCTGGACAAGACATAATATATAGTAGGTAAGGTACTTACTATATATATGTTTATATATATGTCATATGTCATATGTCGTCCTGCGGCAAGATGGGCGGAAGATGTCACTGATATCGCGGGCAAAAATTGTATGAGACTAGCGCGGGGTCGTGAGAGATGGTACAAAAAGAGAGAGGTCTATACTCAGCAGTAAGTGCAGTCAGGCTGTGTATGATGATGATGACTTACTATATAATAAAAATACACGGGGAACCAATCGATACGAAGAAAAATTCGTTGTTCTATACATTTTTGACAAGTAAATAGGCAGTTTGTATGAAACAGCATATTTTTTCTCACGAATAGTCCTGTTATACTCTGTATAAAAAATGTACTTAGCTGATTTATTTGAGAATAAGTTACGAAAGAAGATTGCCCCGTGTTTAAAAAACACGAAAATATAAAAAAAAGTCGCACCGGAGTATCACTTCTATGTGTTACTAGTTTTTGTAAAAAAAACCTTTTATAGCCATTCATATTAACTTTTTTATTGTTATATGTTTGTAACATTCTGCTATTCTGTACCGATAACAATGTACTTTTTCAGATGGTTTTGTAAGTTTTTTATAAATATGTTTATGAACATAATTTTCACTAGTTCGTATGAGTTAGGCCAACTCGGTGACGAGTTTCTAGGTCGCCTTAAGGCCTCCGGCGTGGCTTAACAGCTGCTAAAGCCAGGACCGACAGTTTAACGTGCAATTTAGTCACAGGCGTCAGTCGGTAATAGCTCTGCCTTCCGTGCTGTGGGTCGTGGGTTCGATCCCCACTGAGAACAAACATTTGTGTGTGGCAATATAGATGTTTGTTCTATGTTTGGTTGTTACTATGTATTATAAGTACTTATGTATTTACAAAAAAAAAGTATATAAGTATTCTATCAGCATCTAGTTCCCATATCACAAGCTTTGTTTAATTTGGGACTTGTGGGCGTTCAGTGAAATGTCCAGGAATATTCATTTATTTCAATTTATTCAACCCATACTCCCAAGATGATGATGATGATGATACTCCCAAGGCCTGATGACAATGAAGAGAACCCATTGAACTACAATACAAAGGAATCAGCATTACGAAAAACGCCAGAATTTTTGTCACTTTGGAAATGTCATGTTTTGGCGCTTGTCAGTAGCATGTTTCTTAGATGTAATCAATCTATTAATGTATAACTAAGAAATGTGCTCACGCGCTCGCCTGAGCACAATTGCATCGTTCCATTTTCAGGGCGCCAATGCATACTCCATTATATAAAATGGCGTTGTTTTTGGAACGAAGTTCCTTATCGCGCGTTGTGAATGGGGGCTAGACGGAAAAAATTCTTACGAAAAGTTGTCACGACACTTTTTGCTAGCTGTGCGGCGTCGCATGTTTCTCTGTCTGTCTCTCTCTCTCTCTTATAGAACTTCGTTCCATCCGGGTGTCCCTTGACACCTCTCAAGTTTTTTTTTTCTTTTGAATTCAGTCTTTGTTTGCCAACAGTTCAACACAGCGCCTCAGAGCGGACACCACTCATCCCCCCTCAAACACAAGCGCAAGCACACACGTACGCCGAGTCGACTGTCAAGTGGTTCTCGCCGGTCGAGACACCAGAGTCCAGTCCTAGGCCGAACCGACCGACTATACTCACGCAGGAGCAGGTATGGTACTTTAGATGTCAATTTTGACTTTTGACAAAATTGACCTTTGATATCAGATTTGACCTTTGACAGAATTGAACTTTGATGTCAGATTTGACCTTTGACAGAATTGATCTTTGATGTCAGATTTGACCTTTGACAGAATTGACCTGTGATGTGAGATTTGATTTTGACAGAATTGACCTTTGATGTCAGATTTGACCTTTGACAGAATTGACCTGTGATGTCAGATTTGACCTTTGACAGAATTGACCTTTGATGTCAGATTTGACCTTTGACAGAATTGACCTTTGTTATCAGATTTGACCTTTGACAGAATTGACCTTTGACAGAATTGGCCTTTGATGTCAGATTTGACCTTTGACAGAATTGACCTTTGATATCAGATTTGACCTTTGACAGAATTGATCTTTGATGTCAGATTTGACCTTTGACATAATTGACCTTTTACAGAATTGACTTTTGATGTCAGATTTGACCTTTGATGTGTGTTATAACTTTTGATGTTACTTTGAACCTTTGCTGTCACATCTGACGTTTGTGGCCAACTCTGACCTTTGGTTTTAGATCTTTAATTCCACTTCATAAACTCTAGCAGGAACAGGTAATGTCACCATTTAATCTTAGACGTCATCCTTTTCGTGTAAATATCCTACCCACATATAAACTGCCAAAATTGACCTTTGATGTCAGATTTGACCTTAGATGCTAATTTGGATGAGTCTTATAACTTTGATGTTACATTTCATTTTAGGTTTAAAAGTTGTTCGTTTAGATAGATAGATAGATAGAAAACTCTTTATTGTACTGCACCGGAAATTAGATATTAGACATAGTTCTATATTAAAGCGAAGTACAATGGGCGGCCTTATCGCTATGAGCGATCTCTTCCAGGCAACCTTTGGATGGACTGGATTTTAAATGTGCGATAGTGACGTTTACTTTGATGTTAATCAATACTCAATACATTTATTGCTTTCACATGGTATTATAGTTGTTACATTGTAGGTAGGTATCACACATGAACCCTGTTCAGGAGTATTGCAACAGGAAAGTAGGCAGACCGAGTAATCCTTTGTCCTTTTTTTTTTTTTTTTGTTTGTCCTTTGACGTCAGTATTGACTTTTGATGCCAACTTGGCCCTTTGATGTCATATTTGACCTTAAATGTGACCTTTGACCGCGGTTAGAACCTTAAAGCCAGCTGGTGGCTGTTTGACTCTAATTTATTGACCTTCGGGTTACACTAATTAATGTAGATAGATAGATAAAAACTTTATTGCACACACAGAAAAAAAGAAATTACAGAAAGAGAGAAACATAAAAATAGAGAGTACAATGGGCGGCCTTATCGCTAAAAGCGATCTCTTCCAGACAACCTGTGGATGGACAGGAATGATGAAAAATATAGAACGGCGGTGTGCAAAATTTTAAACCTAATAAACTATAACATAAATTGACAAGCGTCACAGCTCAGTAGGTATAGCTCTGCCTTCCGTGCTGTGGGTCGTGGGTTCGATCCCCACTGAGAACAAACATTTGTGCGTGGGAAACATAGATGTTTGTTCCATGTCTGGGTGTTACAATGTATTATAAGTATGTATTTACAAAAAAAAATAGTATATAAGTATTCTATCAGCCATCTAGTTCCCATATCACAAGCTTTGCTTAGTTTGGGACTAGAGGGCGTTGTGTGTAAAGTTCATGAATATTTATTTATTATTTATTTATTTTATAAATATCAAATATCCTACTATACATACTTATCTAATTTACTACAAATACAGTAGGTATGT
The DNA here is from genome assembly GCA_947859175.1 of Gandaritis pyraliata. NCBI lineage: Eukaryota > Metazoa > Arthropoda > Insecta > Lepidoptera > Geometridae > Gandaritis > Gandaritis pyraliata. The sequence goes on along the minus strand of OX401878.1, from coordinate 1,341,321 downwards.
ATAATGTGATACGGTAACGACGCTCCGCAGACAGTCGAGTCGTTTTTGCCGCGCTGTGTAACTAAGTGTGTTAATAATTAAATAAATATATATTCATGGATATTTCACACAACGCCCTCTAGTCCCAATCTAAGCAAAGCTTGTAATATGGGAACTAGATGCTGATAGAATACTTATATATTTTTTTTTGTAAATACATACTTATAATACACTAGTAGTTACCCGCGACTTCGTACGCGTCTCAGTTTCCGTGTACTCTACATTAAGTATATTATCTGTGCGTGTACCGAGCGGATACTTTGAGAAACTTGACATTACACCTCATTACACCGAACTCGTACCTACTGGAATGTTAAACGCTGGTTGTTAGACCAAAGAGGTAGTACTACGCCCTGTCAAACTGACGTGACATGACATGACAATGAAATCCTCTTGCCAATTGGCGCTGCTAATCCTTTTCGTTCACTTTATCCTGTAGATCCTGTTAATTATTCGGGATAAAAAGTAGCCTATATGTCAATCCAGGTTACGAACTATGTATATGCCAAGTTTCATCCAAGTTGGTTCATTAGTTTTGACGTGATTGAAACACAAACATCCAAACATCTAAACTTTCGCATTTATAATATTAGTAGGATAGGATAGTAACACCCAGACATAGAACAAACATCCATGTTTGCCACGCACAAATGTTTGTTCTTGGTGGGGATCGAACCCACGACTCACAGCACGGAAGGCAGAGCTATTACCGACTGAGCTGTGACGCCTGTCTAAATGCTGTCTAAAGCTACAGCGTATGATCAATTGATTGATTGAGAGAATTTATTGAGGTCAATTAGCGTCCCATCGGCGCGTTTGCATTGATCAATCGTTGAATTAGGATTAATTTATAAATTGTCAAGTAAAATCGGAGAATAGTCACTCGAATGATTCGTCTTTCGATTCGTGGTCGCTGTTCGGGATTTTTTTTAATATTCTTGCACATTTCACACCTTTGACAAAAAAAAAAGTATGTAAGTATTCTATCAGCATCTAGTTCCATATAACAAGCTTAGCGTAGTTTGGGACTAGAGGGCGTTGTGGGAAATTTCTATGAATATTTTTTTTTCTCCCCCTCTTCCCTCCCACTCGTCACGGTCCCTCGCCAAATTCGACAGGCGTCACAGCTCAGTCAGTTATAGCTCTGCCTTCCGTGCTGTGGATCGTGGGTTCGATCCCCACCGAGAACTAACATTTGTGCATGGAAAACATAGATGTTTGTTCTATGTCTGGGTGTTACTATGTATTATAAGTATGTATTTACAAAAAAAAAGTATATAAGTATGGTATCAGCATCTAGTTCCCATATTACAAGCTTTGCTTAGTTTGGGACTAGAGGGCGTCGTGTGAAATGTCCATTAATATATATTTATTTATATTAGTACTTCAAGGTCGTCCCTCCACTGCCGTTTCCGTCTACCTCGGCGGCGATTATTATTATTCTTATTTATGTATAAGTAGGTAATAATTTTTATTATAAGTATTACCTACATCAAACTATCAGTTATTTCCTTTCATATTTTTATCAACAATTTTTAAATTACTCATAGGTCAGACAGTTTAAAGTTACACTGTTATAGTGCAATGCAAAAAAATGGTACAACGTTTTTCTTGTTTTAATTTTAAAATTACAACTCATTCAATGTTAAAAGTTCAAAGTCCAAGTAATAAAATATTATTTGGTATTAGCTTAATTCCGCCCGCGACTTCGTTTGCGTTCCGTTTGATCCTGTTATTTTTCCGGGATAAAAAGTAGCCTATGTGTTAATCCAGGTGACGAACTATACAGGGTGTAAAATAATGTCCCTATAAGTCCGAAAGGGGGGTATTCTACACGTCATAGCGAACAACATTTTGTTCTACGACTTTAAATATTTCGAAGTTTTTCATTCATGAAAAGCGTCATAAAGTTTCCTTAAAAATAGCATTGCATAGGCTTTAAAGTGCCTGTGGTTGTGGTAAAGTGGTTGGGTCGCACACAATGAAGGAGATAATTTTGATTTTTTCTCCCTGTTTTTTTTACCTTAAATCAAAATTCTAGAATATTATCAAAATTATTATTATTACCTATTGTGGAATTGTGGACAAATAAAGACTTATTTTATAAGGACAACTGAAAGTTTTTTTAAAAGATTGGATTTTCAAAAACTGTTTTGAGCCCGGCTGAGTTGCTCCCCCGCGTTTCAAAGGCGTTCTCAGAATTTAGAACTAGCTGTTACCCGCGACTTCGTCCACGAAAAAAAAACATAAATATAACCTAAAAAAAAGCGGGAAAAATAGTCCAGGTTACGCACTATCCTATCCTACTATCCTATCCTATCCTATCCTACTATCCTACTAATATTATAAATGCGAAAGTTTAGATGTTTGGATGTTTAGATGTTTGGATGTTTGTGTTTCAATCACGTCAAAACCACTGAACCAACTTGGATGAAACTTGGCAAATATATAGTTCGTAACCTGGATTGACATATAGGCTACTTTTTATCCCGAATAATTAACAGGATCTACAGGATAAAATGAACGAAAAGAATTAACAGCGCCAATTGGCAAGAGGATTTCATTGTCATGTCATGTCACGTCAGTTTGACAGGGCGTAGTACTACCTCTTTGGTCTAACAACTAGCGTTTGACATTCCAGTAGGTACGAGTTCGGTGTAATGAGGCGTAATGTCAAGTTTCTCAAAGAAGTATCCGCTCGGTACACGCACAGATAATATAATGTACACGGAAACTGTAGACGCGTACGAAGTCGCGGGTAACTACTAGTAATATATATTTCAAGTTTCATCCAAATCGGACCAGTAGTTACAGCGTGGTTGAAACAAACATCTAACATTGACATTTATAATAGTAGTGGATGGTAACATACTATTGGTATCGATTCGGTTGTTGCGTTTTTCTAAACTAACCTAATTTGACAGCGCTAAAGTTATAGCTGTCTTTGTCGTTTCAGTTTATGAGAAAGGGACAGCAACATTTTTAGTGCTGTCAAATTAGGTTAGTTTAGAAAAAAGTGACAACAGAATCGATAGCATTGACAGTATAAGTAGGTGATTATATTACGAAATCGAGAATAATCTAAAGATAACTTGAAAATACAGTCGCATTATTATTAAAACAAATTACTAACGTATTCAAGATGGAGAGCCCCGGTGGTCTAGTAGTAATGACCCCGCCTTCCAACTCCAAGGTCGCGGGTTCAAATCTGGTCGTGTACTAATGAATTTTTCTATTCAGAAAATTTATTTTCGCAATGCCAGTGCTCTCAAACGGTGAAGGAAAACATCGTGAGGACACCCTTGGCTTAGTCAGCTCGGCACGTATTGTTGTCTCTCCTGTGGATAGACAAGACACTAGGCTGAGAGGATGGTATAGTGCTACAAGCCTACTGCATCTAAACATGTCCCAGGCACTGCAGCCTCCCGTACATCGGGGCATGGAGGACAAGTGCCTCCAGACGCTGTATCTATCTTCTAGATTAAGTGTCAAGGACTGATAAGGTTATATTCTAGAGCATTTACAGCGTCGACTGCTAATTAAGCTCAATAATTAATTTTATTTATCGCAGTAAAAAATTTTTTGTGATTTTAGATAAAATACTTTTAATCCCTGATGTGTGTGCGTTTTGAAGGCTAATTAACCCGTATCTATTTGAACACTGATAAAAACGTAATACTACGTGTTACATAATGTCCCTATAAGCCGAAAAGGGTCTTATTCAGACTAAACACCTGAATAGATTGGCATGTGCAAAAGTTAAATACATGTTGGAATTTTTTTTTTAATTTTTTGTCTTTGAAATTTGCGACCACCTGTGATTAATTACTTTGCGTATGTATCCAGCCTGTTAGTACACATGCTCACGCACTCTCGTATCAAATCGCACCCACACATAGACACTTTAACACGTGTGCAATGATATTTGTAAGGAAATTTTAAGACGCTTTTGGAAAAAAATACTTTGTGATATAAATTCGCTTATAATAATAATAAAATCACATCCCGTCCGACATTTTGATAAAATTACTGCAAACGATTCATTAGTATCGCGGCCCTTTGTCATTTCTCGCAGATATTATTTATTTCTATAGATTTCTATGGAATAGAATGTACAAAGATAATATAAGTGAGTTCTTTTTTATTTATTTTTAGTTGTGTAGGTATTCATTTAAATTTTTGTTATCAGTCTTAGTACCTACAAAACACGCCACACCATCTTTTCGCACGCCCACGAAGACTGGCAGACAATGCTTTTAGCATTAAGTCTTCCTAGCACTACTTATTTGTGTGAAATTTTTAAATAAATACCTAAACAAGCTAAACGTACGATTATCAAAATCAAAGTCAAAATTTCTTTATTCAATAAAATCACAAGGATCATTTAGAATCGTCTTATATAACTAGGTGATTCTAGGTGCCAGTTCCACTCGACGTACGATTTATCATCATTCGCCCATCAGTTATCTAAAGAACAAGTCCTTTTAAAGATAAACTAAACAAAATCCGTTATTACAAAACGGGGTCGATAACACTGTCGACGACTGTACCACAGAATAGTCGTAAGTGTCTGTTCGGCATTGCTTTCGTATATCAGTATTACTGTACTGACTCAACTTCAGTTTGTTATCAACTAGCGCGGAGGGCGGACGTGTCTAAAATTATCTTGCATTTTTACGTTATTTAAACCAACTGGTTTTTACTAAAAACGAAATACCGTAAACGTATCAACGTTATTTATAAAAAAACTCTTCTTCTCTTCTTGTTCTCTTTTAAAACTTGCAAAAAAACCAGTGCGGGTTTAAATATCTTACCTTACAATTAAAAAGCAAAAGTTACATAAATAGAAAAAAAACTCTCGATAGCAGAAAAAGTGATCTGACAAAAATAAAAATGGCGTCATCGTCCGAGCTCAAACAGTCGTCGACTCATGAGGAATTCAACGAACAAGATTTCGAAAAAGAGCTCAAAGCAGTCGAAGAAGCAACGAGTCCTGATGAATATGAAAACAGGCTGAATAAAATCGGAAATACAGTCTCCAAGTGGATGACGCTGATTTTCAACAAAGAGTTCTCTAAACAAGAGTTCCAAGCTGAATGGTTGAGTGTAAGTGAATATTTAAAAAAGCTACTGGCAGATCTATTACGAAATAATTTATACAAATAAATAAAATATTCATGGACTTAACACACAACGCCCTCTAGTCCCGAACTAAGCAAAGCTTGTGATATGGGAACTAGATGGCTGATAAGATTGAAAAACTAGCAATACCGACTTCAATTCGACTACCAGCTTCATCATCATCAGATGATGACGATGATGATGACAGTTCATTGGGAATGTTCTAAACACCACTTAAAAGTCACAGGAAAGCAAAATAATTTCGTGCACGTGGTTGGCATATGTTTTTCCAGTTATTTCTATTTATAAGCCAAACTACTGAACCGATTTTGATTAAAATTGAATGGGACCAACCCGGAAGTAGGTACATCATTTCAGATTAAAAAATAGTGAGTTCTGAGGTAACACACGTTTTAAAAAAAAACAACCGAATTGAGAATCTTCGGTTCGATTAAAAAACTGTTGCTTGACAGAGTTGAAGTCATTGCGCAGTTAACGTTTGTTGCAACCCTGTTGCGAATAATATAATAGCTCCGCCCTCATAGAGGTAAGAACTTTTAATCAAACCGGCAAACTTATGTTTTTTTACCAGTATAAAGCAAAAAATTAGCTCACATCTGCAATACCCCAGACACAGGTAAATTGATTATTCTGAATTTAATTATTCAAAGTCTTGTAATATGTTTAAAAATCCGTGTTTTTTTTCTTCGTCTGATTCCATTGACATTTGATAAAATAATTTGCATAATATTATCATATTTTTTACATATTTTTCACTCATACGGACGTTTTTATTAACCTTGCTTTGGTTTTGTAGATAAATCCTATTTTAATCTCCTACTATTATAAACGCGAAAGTTTGTATGTATGGATGTTTGTTACTCTTTCACGCAAAAACTACTGATCCGAGATGGATGAAACTTGGAATACATATAGATTGTAGCCTGGATTAGCACATAGGCTACTTTTTATCCCGGAAAATTAACAGAAGCGGGCAGAAGCTGGTTTTATCTAATTTAATAATGCAAGTTCAAAGTCGACATACTATATTATCAATTAGTTAACTATCTGAATCTGTTACACAGAAACGTTAATTCATCAAAGCACACGAAAAGTTAATTAAATTATAATTACCAATATAGTAGGGACACAGCTAAGTCGGTTCATGAAAACAATAAGAAGCCATACCCTTAACTAGCTTTCGCCCGCAATTTCGTCTGCGGCCCAAAAATGAAATGAAAACAAGTAATTAAATTAAAAATTTTAAAAACCCACGAATCTTGGACCGATTTTCATCAAACATAGCTAAGAACACTCCCGACTAATTCACCTTTCAAACAAAAAAAAAAACAAAATCGGTTCATCCGTTCGGGAGCTACGTTGCCTCAGACACACACACACACACACTTCCAAGCATCTTTTCTGCCCTTTAGATCTTGTAGATTTTTCGGGATAAAAAGTTATCTATACAGTTGCAAACTATATTTTATTCTAAACCATGTTTCATCCAAATCGGTGTTACTAACTGCGACACATTTTTTTTATTAAAATCACTATTTTTATTGTGAAATGTCTTAAAAATTGGCGTTCATTTTTAACACGCGATCAAGTTCATAATTGTAATAACCTACTTACTGAAAATACCTACGACCTACATACTAAAAGATAATAATCAATAAATCTGTTAATGTGATATGATAACGTACCTACTTGTTACCTATCTACAATTATTTATAAGTAGGCATATTTTTTTCCGACGTATAGCTAACATTGAAAAAGATACTGATATCCGCGTGCACGAAATTGCGTATTTTGCTTTTCTGTGACTTTTTAGTGATGTTTACGGTCACTAGAACAATCCCAATGAACTGCCATCATCATCATCTGATGATGAAGAAGTAGGTTTTTCTAGTTTTTTAAACTTATAAATTCCTTAGGCAAAATACTGAACCGATTTCGATGAAAATTTTATGGGACCAATCTGAAAGTAGGTAGGTAGGTAAGGTGAAACTGGCACCTAGAATCACCTAGTTATATGAGACGATTCTAAATGATCCTTGTGATTTTATTGAATAAAGAAATTTTGACTTTGACATTCACTTTGACTTTGACATCCTTTCAGATAAAAAAAAGATTTTTTGCAAATCTGTTTATAAATGATAGAATTCTGAGATGACAAACAAAAAAATGATACAACCAAATTGAGAACCTCCTCTTTTGAAGTCGGTTAGAAAGAAAATCGAACAGAAAAGAAATAATTTTTGATTGAAGTAAATAATAAATAAATGGATTCATTATTTTCTAAACTTAGGACATACATACTTAGTAGGGAACGTACCCATCCTACGGGGGGGAGGGGGGGGGGGGTTCTTCAAAATACTACGCTAGGTTTCACATGGAGCAGGGGGGGGGTGGGGTTGGAAGGGTCACGTAGTATGGGTGGGTTCCCTTAATATAAGACTATAAGAAATATTCAGTAACTAGTAGTTACCCGCGACTTCGTACGCGTCTACAGTTTTCGTGTACATTATATTATCTGTGCGTGTACCGAGCGGATACTTCTTTGAGAAACTTGACATTACACCGAACGCGTACTGGAATGTCAAACGCTAGTTGTTAGACCAAAGAGGTAGTACTACGCCCTGTCAAACTGACGTGACATGACATGACAATGAAATCTTCTTGCCAATTGGCGCTGCCAATCCTTTTCGTTCATTTTATCCTGTAGATCCTGTTAATTATTCGGGATAAAAAGTAGCCTATGTGTCAATCCAGGTTACGAACTATATATATGCCAAGTTTTATCCAAGTTGGTTCAGTAGTTTAGACGTCATTGAAACACAAACATCTAAACTTTCGCATTTATAATATTAGTAGGATATAATGAAGGGGTAGCTACTTATTTATTGTGACATTGTTCACAGATAGACGAGTATAAATCGTTGGCACATGAAGGCATGATGAACTCGTGGAAGGTGGTGAACCTCCCCGACTGGACGGTGGAGAAACGAGGCACGCAGAAAGGCGATGTGGTCGAATCCAGGTAATGTCACAGGCTCACAGCTTAGGCACTTCTCTCACCGACAACGAACGAGTAGAGCTAGAACTAGAAACGAGTTGTGTAGGTACGGCACCGCGAGACACGACCCTCCTCTGCGGCTGCCGGACGCTGACTGAACGGTCTTACTGTCTTACTCTTATTACACCATGCAATATCAAGTCAGGCTAACTAGCCCGTGCTTGGAGCTGACTAGTAAGTCAGTCTACCTGTCTTTCCCTTATTACACTACGCTTGTGGCTAGTTAGCTAGACTTGAGATTGCACAATCTAACAAGCCCTTTAGCGAGACGCGAGGAGCGAGTGCGTAGTTCCGATATTTGTGTAGCTCGGCTATAAGCGTGTGTGCGAGTGAGACGGGCGATTACTCGCACCACTCGCTCGCGGTTGAAATGAGCACTGGTTGCTCTCTCGGCGTGAGTTCTAATCGCAGCTCTTGTCGCTCAGCGACAAACTAGTGAAGCGAGTGCTCGCCGGCAGTGTGAACAGTCAGCGATCAACTGTTTGTATATGCATCTCTTTTGTTCACACGGAAAGTATATCTATTGTACGTTTCTTGAGCGAGAAAATAGCCGATAGTCGTTTTCTCGTCGTTGGTGGGACACTGTCTAGCTCCAGGGGGCTCCCAAAAACTGCTGTCGATTCTGTTGTTGCATATTTCTAAACTGACCTAATTTGACAGCACTAAGAAGGTTGCCGTCTCTTTCTTGTAAACTGAAACGACAAAGACAGCTATAATATTAGCGCTGTCAAATTAGGTTAGTTTAGAAAAATGCAACAACAGAATTGATATCACTGACAAAAAGTATGGAGTTTTTACAGTTTGAGTGTTTTATCTATTGTGATAAAAAGTCTATTTATTGTCGGTGAAAAGAGTTTTCGGCCGAGATATGACTTCATCCCTATTAGAGTAAAATCTCTGCCATGTGAACATAATAGCCCAGGGGGGTAATTCTAGACTGATAGACTTTGTATCACAATAGATCACTCAATAGATCTCCCAAAAACTGTCGAAAGCTATGGAGTTCTGACAGTTTCAGTGATTTTATATCTATTGTGATAAAAAGTCTATCGGTGTAGAATAACCCCCCTGGTCGCGTGGAACTGGCACCTAGAATTAAGTAAGTAAGTAAGTAAAACATTTATTTGCAACACACAAGAAATTTAAAATAATTATTAATTTATTAATTATTAATTTATTATTAATTAATTTAAAATAATAAAATTACCTAATTATATAACACGATTCTAAATGATTCGCGTGATTTTATTGAATAAAGAAATTATAACTTAAATTCCGCCTTCCGCTCTATAGGTTGCGGGTTCGATCCCCACACAAAAAACCAATTTGTGATGAACGTCTTAAAAATCTTAAAATACGTCATAACAAAAAAATATTTGTCATAATTTTCTGTGTTTTTTTTTCGCAGACAGACTGAATTCGGCAAGGTGTACAGATTTACCGTAAGTACCTACTTTATTATCATTTAGTAAAAAAAATACAACAAGCAATTAAATTTAAAATTGAAAAAACCCTTGAATCTTGTACCGATTTTCATCAAACATAGCTAAGAACTTCTTCTTCTTCTAATTTAAGAGCTATGCTCTTGTCGGCGTAATGTATGCACTTCCCGCCAGGTTCTTCTTTTCAGGGCAGCTTCCTTGACGTCCTTATACGACATGACATCTATCTTCGCCTTCACTTGGCTCATGTAGCTAATACGCGGTCTTCCTCTTCCTCTCTTTCCTTCTACCTTCCCTTCAATGATATTTCCGATTAAGCTGTCATATCGTATAAGGTGTCCAATCATCTTTTCTAAGAACACTAAGCTAAGAACACTCCCGACTAATACACCTTTCAAACAAAAAGAAACAAAATCAAAATCGGTTCATCCGTTCGGGAGCTACGTTGCCTCCGACACACACACAGACACGTCAAACTTATAACACCCGTCACTTTTGCGTCGGGGGTTAAAAATAATGAAATTTTTGTTTTTTTATCACAGGGTATCATCGAATGTCCTCCAAACTTTCTCTACCAAGAGTTAAAAGTTAACATCAGCAAGTTACCAGAATGGAACCCGACCATCTTAAAAAGTGAGCTTATAAAGGTACGTATTATTCATTACTTTAGTTTTTTTTAAATAAAATAAAAAAAAAATGTTGTACACTTCGATACAAATAATCCTAAGGCGTCACAGCTCAGTGGGTATAGCTCTGCCTTCCGTGCTGTGGGTCGTGGGTTTGATCCCCACCAAGAACAAACATTTGTGTGTGCCAAACATAGGTGTTTCTTCTATGTCTGGGTGTTACTATGTATTATAAGTATGTATTTATAAAAAAAGTATATAAGTATTCTATCAGCCATCTAGTTCCCATATCACAAGCTTTGCTTAGTTTGGGACTAGATGGCGTTGTGTGAAATGTACATCAATATTTATTGTTTCAGGATATTGATGAGGGAGTGGATCTCTCGTACCAAGTGACTGCGGGCGGCGGTCGCGGTATAATAGCACCGAGAGATTTCGTTATTCTAAGAAAAAACGCAATGCTCTCACAAACAGGTACACACGGCTACACGTCAGGTTATTTATTTATTATTATTTATTTATTTATTATTAATTACTACGGTTAACACCAATTACAATAATTAATTAAATTACACACAGGCACAAAAAGTCAATTAAATACATCTAATGATCTAAAATAATCGAATATAAATAAAATAAAATAATTGAATGTTTTCAAGAGGAGAGTGAATAGGTTCTTATATATATATATAATATATATAATATTCTTCTAGGCAAATGTGCTACATCGTCGACCGCATCGTCACTTACCATCAGGTGAGATTGCGGTCAAACGTTTGTCTATATTGTATAAAAAAAAAAAAAAGTCAATGTTACTAAATAATAAGATTATGTACAATGGACAATAATTTCAATAGGTAGTCAAATAGTACACAGGTTATACACCCAATACAAGCATAACTACACTACATACAATGCAGAGGTACGTTGGGACGGGGGTGCAAAAGGTGTAGGCGGGCGCAGTGCAATGCATCACAGTGCACATCTTCCGTATTTATTTATTTATTTATTTTAAATTGCTTAAAAAACTTACAGTATGTAAAACCAGAACGTTTTATAAGCTAGGATAGCAGACAATTAGTTACTTCGGTATATGCTTAGAAAACAAATAGAGGTTAATAGAATAAACAGTAGACGTGTTTAGTGAGGTAATGCATTGTTATAGGCAGTGGTTGTGGTTACCACTTAACATCGGGTGGGCCATCGGCATGTTCCACCATTTCGTTTTATAAACAAGTAATTAAATTAAAAATTAAAAAAACCCCCGAATCTTGGACCGATTTTCATCAAACATAGCTAAAAACACTCCCGACTAATTCACCTTACAAACAAAAAAACAAAATCAAAATCGGTTCATCCGTTTGGGAGTTACGTTGCCTCAGACACACATACACACGTCAAACTTATAACACCCCGTTGTTTTTGCATCGGGGGTTAAAAAGGAATTTTTCGTCTGAAAATGAATTATTAATTTGTTTTTCAGGTGACGTGGTACAAGATAGTCCTCATAGTTACATTAATTCTGGGCTGAGTGTGACGGTGCCTGGCTACCCCCCCGTCAAGGACTTAGTCAGGTCAGACATATTTGTTATAATATAATCTTACTCTAATATTATAAATGCGAAAGTTTAGATGTTTGGATGTTTGTGCTTCAATCACGTCTAAACTACTGAACCAACTTGGATGGGACTTGGCATATATATAGTTCGTAACATGGATTGACACATAGGCTACTTTTTATCCCGAATAATTAACAAGATCTACAGGATAAAATGAACGAAAAGGATTAGCAGCGCTAATTTAGCAAGAGGATGATGTCATGTCATGTCACGTCAGTTTGACAGGACGTAGTACTACCTCTTTGGTCTAACGACTAACGTTTGACATTCGAGTACGGGTTCGGTGTAATGTCGAGTTTCTCAAAGAAGTATCCGCTCGGTACACGCACAGATAATATAATGTACACGGAAACGGTACTCGCGTACGAAGTGGCGGGCAACTGCTAGTATCAATATAATATTCAAATGTTAAAATGTAAATGATACTCGTCATAAAATAAAGGTTTGTTTGTGTAAATTTTAAATTATACTTGATATATTTCAGAGGCCATAACAAAGTGGCATGTTGGTACTCGAGACTGAAGACAGTAGCGACGCCTGGCGGCAAGATAGAGGAACACACCACCTTCCAGTGGCTCATGTGCTGTGACCTTAAAGGTATCCTAAAGCTATTTAAAAAATCTTTGTCTTTTACCCATTGAACTACAATACAAAGGAATCATCATTCTTCTTCCCTTATATAGATAGAGATAGAGATTTATTTATTCGACACACAATCACAACACAGGTACAACACAGAAGAAACATAAAAAAAGAAAGAAAACAATAATCACGTACACAATTACTACTAGCTAGGTAGGTAGGTAGGCTGGGCAGGTGTGTGTGCTGACCAGTGCGTTGATGTGAGTCAAAAAGGTCCTGCCTCAGCTTAATGCAGCTCTGCAGAAGCAGAGCGGCGCTGGTTTTCAGGCAGGACCTGAGAGTGGATGACATCACACTGCCTTGTTTAGGTTAACAAATAAAATAAAATTAAATTAGGTACACAACTACAAGGGCTGCACAATAGGGAACAGTTACATAGATAAAGAAGATAGGTAATAGAATTAATATATGATTACGAGCTTACTACTTAATAGCTTATATATGGCCTCTGTCCGTCATTTCGACAGACTATTTTGTCAGTGTCAAGTGGATTATTTGAAATAAGTTAAGTCAAGTCTAGCCATACGTCAAGTCGTTTGTTTTGAAGACATAATAGTGGATTTTTCCTTCAAAACTTGAAAACGAATTCCATCAAATAATAAAAACACAGAATACACATTTATTCCAATGGCTCACACTTTATGCTATGACTGCAAGTATTATTGGTTAAAATTACACCAAAATTAAAGAACAATACTCACTATAACACCAAGAAAAACCATTAAAATAAATGTGCTATGTTGCTTTTACAAATGACAGAAATCACATCGGAATCATCATTTTGTTACGAAAAACACCAGAATTTTGGACTTTGGAAATGTCTTGGCGCTTGTCAGTAGCATGTTTGTTGTACATTGCAGATTGGCACTCAAGCTCTTCCAAGTGTTCGCTAATCAAGCCGTTACTGTATAGCTAAGAAATGTGCTCACGCGCTCGTCTGAGCATAATTGTATCGTTCCATTTTCAGAGCGCCAATGCATACTCCATTATATAAAATGTCGTTGCTTTTAATAGTAGCATGGATTTTTAACCGACCTCAAAAATGGAGGAGGTTCTCAATAGGATGACTGATTTTGAAAAACTGTCCTCTAATATTCCTAAGTATCTAGTATTTCCAAAACATATATTATTTCTAATAATATATTTTTGCAAAACAAAGTTTTATTAAAAAAACGCAATTTAAGACGGAGTTCTAAGGTAACAACAAACAAAACATTCTAATTGAGAACATCCTCCTTTTTCATGTTGGTTAAACATTGGTAAGTTTTTTTGTCGTATTTTTATTACTTTTTTTTTATTAACCTGTCTCGTCCCACTGCTGGGCACTGGTCTACCCCAGAGACTTCCAATACTCCCTATCCTGAGCCTCCTCCCACCATCTCCCTTCGAAGGCGTCCAGATCGTCCCGCCAACTTTTTTTTTTTATTAAATAATATATAATAACATAATATATGGTATTTATTTTCAGGTAAAATACCACAATTCGTGTTAGACGCTGCATTCGCCACTGTTATGTTAGACTACATAAAACACGTCAGGAAGTTCGTAATTACAAGCAAAGCCGAGGGAAAATTCTAGTCTAGTTATACTAAAATTTTATACAGGATGTAATAAAATCACACCCGAAAACTTCGGGAGGTTGAATTACCTATCAATATGAACAACTTTTTCTATAATTAGTAATTAAATTACAAATTTAAAAAACCCCCGACGCAAAATAATAATTATAGTATGAACGTAAAAAGCCTAATTTGTGAAAAAAAATGTAATTCGCCATTTTGTGGTGGCGGCCATCTTGGATTTGTAATTGATCATAGTGTAATCTACTAGTCAAGCCGTATTATTATAGCATTTGATACCCATATTGAGGGAGTTATGAAAAAAAAATATGTAATCCACCATTTTTCGCCCCCAAAGTTTTCTGGCGTGGACTTATAACACCCTGTATATAAACAACTTTACATCAGGGTGAGAAATGGAACAGTAAAACTGTGCTTGCATTAGCACACTTTTTGCCTGTATTCCTCAGGCACGGTTAAGTAGTGCATACTTAGCGTGGTACTCTATAAACAAATAACATAATTTAAGGTTCTAAAAAAGTTCCTCACAAATTCCTTTTCACAAAATGACAGTATATTGTTTTGCATTTAAATAATACCACCATTTTAGAGAAATAGTCAATGAGGTAGAAATGTACAAGGTGTAACAAAAATATTTGCATTTCATTATTTTGCCAAAAAGCAAAATTCGATAAAGCATTTTGTGACTTTACCCATCTTATTCACAATAAAAAAAAATATTTTGACAAAGTATTTAGGCAGCCATTTTTTTTTATCTATTTTATATGCATTTATGTTAAAATGAAAACAATTTTTTTTAAATTTTCTAATTTTTTTTAAATGTTAAATTTTATTAGATTACAGGGCAAAAAAATCATGACAAAACAGATTATTTGACCATTTTAAGTTGTACAGTAAAACTATTTTGTTTAAGTTTTAATAATGTAGAAGAAAACGTAATGTAAGTAATATAAAATTTAAGTTAGGTTATGCGGCTGAACCAGTTTTGATAAAATTTTGAATAGCACTTCAGCTTTTAATCCCAGAACATGTTAACATGTTTAAAATAATGTTCAAGGCTTAAATATATGAATTTTGTACTGGTACATTGTTTTTTTATTTTAGAATATATTAGTTTAATAAGTACCAACAATAACTCTTTGAAATCTAACATCATGCTTTTTAAAAAGATGAAAGGTAGGTAGTAGATTTATGGTGGACATGCTTTCTTCTTCTCTTCTATATGACCTCTGTCCGTCATTTCGACATACAATTTTGCCAGCGTCAAGTGGATTATTTGAAATAAATCAAGTCGAGTCATACGTCAAGTCGTTTGTTTTGAAGACAAAATGGTGGATTTTCCTTTCAAAACTTGAAAACGAATTTTATCAAATAATAAAAACACATAATACACATTTATTCCAATGGCTCACACTTTATGCTATGACTGCAAGTATTATTGGTTAAAATTCCATCAAAATTAAAGAACAATACTCACTATAACACCAAGAAAAACAAAGTAAATGCTATGTCGCTTTTATAAATGACAGAACTCGAATACACATGCGTTCTTTTTAAAAGAAATTAATATTATCCGCAGAAAAAAGTAAATTCTGACAGTATCAATTATTGTATGACAGGTGAAAGTGACAGCGTACGTCAAAGCTGCAGTTTTGTGACATCAAAAATTATTCAAAAAAACTTTCCAAAACTTGGTGTAATGTTTAAATTTCTCGTTCAAAATGACCAGATTTACAGGCCCTGACAACATAGTACTCAGGCCAACATTGGAAAAGTGTTTAGGAGGGAGACAACATGCCTGTGTTTACAGCAAACATACCGAGCATCCTCAAAATCGGAGATAGAATCGAAATCGGTGGAAAAATCAAGGAAAACGCGAGAAAGTAAGTTTAATTCCCCCATTCTTTCGTGCGCTGTAAGTGTTAATGATGGTCGCATTGCTGTGTTCCGGTTTGAAGGGTATCAGAAGAGACGTGCAGTACGCTCAACGGATCTTTATCCATCTGAAGTTAGGTGCAACAAACGATTGAGCATGTACTGTTGTGCGGAAAAATTCGCTTACCTCCCAATTCGATCTAAAATGGCTTCTGCGCAGATACTTCAGAGAGACAAAGATTCGTTTATCTTTAGGGTTCCTAAACATTAGGCAGTTTTGTGTCTCACACAATGAACTCAGTGCGATACCACTAATCATAGGGCGAGTGAGACCAAACAGATTTTGGATGAGAATCGAACTCACAACCTACAGTACAAAAATCGAAGGCAGAGCTATACCAACTGAGGTGCGACTCAGGCTAGGCAGTCACTATATTTTGTAAATCTGTGCCAGTCAAAATGTGTCATGACTCTGCGAAGCCAGTCACTATTTAGTGACTCTGTATCACTCATAAATTGTGACTCCATGAAGCCAATTACTATTATCTGTGACTGTGCTGCCAGTTATTAAACTTAATATGTGATTGCATGCGCTATTAAACAAAAACTAAATAAAAAAACTACCTATGAGTCGTGGCATAGTCACTATATTTGTGACTCTGAGCCAGTCACTACGCTTTTTCTTCTCTGCATCGAACAGAATGTCAGTGAACCTATGTGCCCAAGAAGGAGAGGAACCGAGAGACGTGGTTCTGCATTTTGACGTGCGGTTCCACAGAGACAACATTATATCTCTATCTCGCAAAAATGGCGTCTGGATCGGCAGCGGGAACTACGATACAAACTATAACATGTTTGTGCCTGGTAAATACCTCATTTTATAGTCACTCATAGTCTCTCATAGTATCTATAGTCCTAGTCAGATACCATAGTTGCTTATAAATAGTAGGTAGGTACTTAGTCGTAGTTAGTCATAATAATTATAAACTATACTTACCATGTTTGTACCTTGTACCTAAGTGCATTTTATAGTCACTCATCATAGCGTGGTTTCTCATGGTCGTAGTCAGTCATAGTCCAGCCAGTCATTACAAACTATACTTACCATGTTTGTGCTTGGTACCTAAGTGCATTTTATAGTCACTCATAGCGTGGTCTCTCATGGTCGTAGTCAATCATAGTCCAGCCAGTCGTGACAACTGTTTATATCACCTAACTTCCTCGACCATATTTACGTATAAATAAATAAATATTTATGGACATTTCACACAACGCCTTCTAGTCACAAACTAAGCAAAGCTTGTGATATGGGAACTAGATGCTGATAGAATACTTATATACTTTTTTTTTGTAAATACATACTTATAATTCATAGAAACACCCAGACATAGAACAAACATCTATGTTTACCACACAAATGTTTGTTCTTGGTGGGGATCGAACCCACGACCCACAGCACGGAAGGCAGAGCTATTACCGACTGAGCTGTGACGCCTGTGTATTTTCCCAAACACTCGTTTCAGGCACAATATTCCGAATAATCTTTGAAATAAAAGACACAGATGTGATCACTATCTACTGCCAGGGCAAGTTCCATTCCAACTTCCTGCCAAAAATACCTCTGACGATGGCAAAGTACATCGTCGCGTGGGCCGATGTGGAGCGTATCACGCATTGTTACTTCCATCTAGGAAGCAAGGCAAGCTTAGAAATAGAAAATATTTATTTTAGATAAGATAATTCTTTATTTGTCCTCAGCAAATATACAGATGACTTAAGTAACTTATTATAAGAACAGGTAAGTTATTACCTACCTACAAAAAAGTAAAAATCCTATCCTATCCTATCCTACTCCTACTAAGCAAAGCTTGTGATATGGGAACCAGATGGCTGATAGAATACTTATATAATTTTTTTTTGTAAATACATACTTATAATACATAGTAACACCCAGAAATAGAACAAACATCTATGTTTTCCACGCACAAATGCTTGTTCTTGGTGGGGATCGAACCCACGACCCACAGCACGGAAGGCAGAGCTATTACCGACTGAGTTGTGACGCCTGTCATACAATACATCTCATAGATACGTTGTAGTAGTAGGTACCTATATAGACTGGTGAAACGATGTGACATTTGATCTACCAACTTCGCATCACTATGATACCTCCCTTTCATCAACTCAAATGACTTCCGCAGACTGTAAGTGGTGATGAGGCAGGTGCTCCAGGGGCCTTCGCCCCGCAGTCCCCGCGGCCGACCATGCTACCTGGTGATATGAAGCGATGGTCAGCAATTCATTAGTAACAAGTAGAACTCCTCGATGAGTGAGACCAGTCTTGTAATGAGGAATATGAGCATTTACTCTGACGTATCCTATGAGTCATTGCAATGCGTCCATCACTGAGAGACATGTCGGTGTTAAGTGCATGTGCTTGTAATAGCACCGGCAGCCATACCCTTCAACCCGGCACACAGCAATGCGAGCATCACTGTGCCAACCACGAAATTAGTTACAGCCACGGACGAACTTTCCGTGATTTTCAAAACATTGTCTATCAACTGACAAATAGGTATAATAGTGACAACGGAAATGCGTCCGTTCCACCTAGTTACATTGTAGTTACATTGATGTAACCAGCTGGACATTTTTATTCCAAGTAGTTACATTATTTAAAAATGTAACTTTAACGTAACTAATGAGACTTTTTTATTCCACCTAGTTACACCGTAGATAGGTACCATCGTAGGTTCAAAAGATATATTAGTTAGCTCTCGTGAGTCATGTACTCCTAGTACTCCTATCTACGGTGTAACTAGGTGGAACAAAAAAGTCACATTAGTTACGTTAAAGTTACATTTTTAAATAATGTAACTACTTGGAATAAAAATGTCCAGCTGGTTACATCAATGTAACTACAATGTAACTAGGTGGAACGGACGCGGAAATATCCCTCTGAAATATCTGCGCATATCATTTTGAGTAGAATTGAAGGTATGCGATTTTTTCCGCACAATGCGCAATCGTTTGTTGCACCTAACTTCAGAGGGATAAAGATCTGTTGTGCGCACTGTAACAGTACATTGATTTTTACAGCCAAAGACATAAAAAGTCATCACCAGGCTCCCCGCAACTCCACTCCTCAAACGAAAGCTCTGATGATGAGAAGCCTCGGTCGAAACCTGATAGAGCTGATAGATATTTTTACGAAACACTCATGTGTTCCCCGGAAACCAAGTTTGGGTCTCCAGAGAGGAGAGACCATTCCGCTGCTAGGAGTAAAATTAACTATAAATATGCAGGTAAAGTGCTATTAGGTACAGTACGCAAAACGATCTTTATCCCTCTGAAGATTGATATACCTGTTTGATAAGTCTTATATAGTGCATACTGTGGCATCCTCTAATTGAAGGAACACGATAGTTTTATTTTATTTTATTTAAAATAGGACTCCCAACACGGGTTTGCACTTTAGTATCAAGTGAGCTAGTCGAGGGTCATAATAATAGTGCTCCCATACTTATTTGAGTTTTAAGCCCATTGCCATGACATTTCTGTTGTTATCGTATCACCTTTGTTGGATGTCCTATGAATAAAAATAAAATAAAAGATAGGTGCAACAAACGATTGCGCTTGTACTGTTGTGCGGAATTAGCTGACCTTCATTTCGACCCAAAAATGTGTTCTGCGCAGATACTTTAGAGGGACAAAGATTCGTTGTGACTACTATACCTACCTACCTACAGCCAGTGATAATACATACATGTATACCTATACACGTAAATATAAATAAATATTCACGGACTTTACACACAACGCCCTCTAGTCCCAAACTAAGTAAAGCTTGTGATATGGGAACTAGATGCTGATAGAATACTTATATACTTTTTTTTGTAAATACATATTTATAATACATAGTAACACCCAGACATAGAACAAACATCTATGTTTTCTATGCACAAATGTTTGTTCTTGGTGGGGATCGAACCCACGATCCACAGCACGGAAGGCAGAGCTATTACCTACCGACTGAGCTGTGACGCCTGTCAATGAATATTTTGTTTTTGTTTTTGACTGTTTATTTTGTAATTTCTGCGATGGTTTATGCAGATCTTTATTAACATCCGCCCACGACTTCGTCCGCGTCCCATTTGATCCTGTTGATTTTAAGGGATAAAAAGTAGCTTGTGTTAATCCAGGTTGCGAACTATATCTACATTCTAAGTTTCATCCAAATCGGACCAGTAGTTGCAGCGTGATTGAAACACAAACATCTAAACTTTGACATTTAAAATATTAGTGGGATAGTAGGATGTGTTTCGATGGGAATGCGACCAAAACTTACAAATCAAGTGTGATTCGAACCTGTGACCGTAATCTTTGATGCGTGAAACTTAGGCATCTTTTTCTTCACAGAAGATACGGACACAGAAAAGAATGAAACAGAGGATTTTTCGGAAGAAATCGCCTCCAAAAACATGGACTCCTCCATAGCGGAGTCAGGTAAGATGTTGTACAAACCCAAGGTTAAGTTTACCTACATACAGTTCTTCTTTCTTCTTCTCTTATGGCCTCTGTCCGTCATTTCGACAGATAATTTTGCCAGTGTTAGGTATATCAGAACTCCGTCATTTATGAACCGATTTCAAAAATTTATTTTTATCTGGAAGAATGTACTTCCAGGTTGGTCCCATTCAATTTTCATCTAAATCGGTTCAGTAGTTTGGCTTATAAATAAAAATAACTGAAAAAATATGCCATCCCGTGCACGAAATTGCGTATTTTGCTTTCCTGTGACTTTTTAGTGGTGTTTATAGTCACTAGAACATTCCCAATGAATTGCCATCATCATCTGATGATGAAGCCGGTAGTCGAATTGGAGTCGGTTTTTCTAGTTTTTAAACTAATAAATTATCTTCCAGATGATGTTCTGCAAGAGTTGGGTATGAAGAAGCGAAGTCGCCGTGGTAAGTTTGCCCCTTTCGCTCAAGTCGTGAACTTCATGGGCAAGACACGACGGAGTTAGTACTGTGCTTCAGAGGCGAACTGTTTAGATATTGGTGACTTTGTGTATTTTTTGAAAAGTTTTTAATGTTAGGTGCTTATTGTTTTTTAAATTAAATTATATTTATTATAAATATCTTTTTTTAATGGGAGAATCGGAAGTTTGGGCAGACCTTTGCTTAGCTGTGGAACGCGATAGGTTGAGGAAAAAAACACTTCGTGTTGAATAATATTAAATGAATTAAAACCCTGTGTTTTGCACATTCCATGTCAATATGAAAGATATCGTTGTTTTAATATGACACAACATGATGAAAACATGTCTTTATTGCACGGAATAATGCGTGAAATTCAATTTGCTTACATTTAATTCTAGAGGTAGGTAGTAGGTATTTACCTATCAAAAGTGATCTTGGTATTACGTTTGTATTATACGTCCTCCGTAGTCCTATGTAGGCTGGGTTGCTGAACCATCTCTCAACTAGCGACCAGCTGAACAAGCGAAAAGTTTTTAAACGCAAGAATATTTGCACCTTGCTATCAAGTTAGGCTAAGAAAGAAAAAAAAAAGTCAACTCAAACTGCTTTGCGTTTAATTGCAATTCAAGATGTTCAATAATGCTGTTTTACATTTATCTTTGACCAGTACCCAGCAAAAAAAAAAAAACAACACAAAAAATGAAGCTTTTGAGAAATTAGTAAAAATCTTTGATACTTGACTACCTACTTACTTACCTTATCCGTTGAAATAGTAGTAGATATTCTTGTGAAAGATCTCAACCTGGGAAGTACCTACCACACCACCTACCTACTTACCTATTTCTGTCGCCAAAACCGTCATGTCTCAGAGTGACGGGCGTAGTGCAGTTCATAAAAGAGCGCGTCTTTAGAGGACGTGATCAGTGAAGCAATGTATTGTTATAGACAGTGGTTACCACTTTAACATCAAGTAGGACATCGGCTGTTGTATAAAAAAATGTAAGCCTGTTTCCCTACATCTATTGCGTTTTCTAATTACGTACCCAATAATTAATTACATCATCATTCATCATCATCATCTCAGCCCGTTTGCACCCACTGCTGAGTATAGTTCTCTTTATTGCACCATTCTTTCCTGTCCCTTGCGAGTCTCGACCATTGATTCCCAGCTCGTATTATGTCATCGGACCATCGGGCGGATGGTCTGCCTCTTGGTCTACGAGCATCATTGAACATGTCATTGAACGTAGCCAGGGTCATTGTTGGAGTTTATTAATTAACTAGCAGTTACCCGCGACTTCGTACGCGTCTCCAGTTTCCGTGTACATTATATTATCTGTGCGTGTACCGAGCGGATACGTTGAGAAACTTGACATTACACCTCATTACACCGAACTCGTACCTACTGGAATGTCAAACGCTAGTCGTTAGACCAAAGAGGTAGTACTACGCCCTGTCAAACTGACGTGACATGACATGACAATGAAATCCTCTTGCCAATTGGCGCTGCTAATCCTTTTCGTTCATTTTATCCTGTAGATTATTCTAGATAAAAAGTAGCCTATGTGTCAATCCAGGTTACGAACTATATATATGCCAAGTTTCATCCAAGTTGGTTCAGTAGTTTAGACGTGATTGAAACACAAACATCCAAACATCTAAAATTTCGCATTTATAATATTAGTAGGATTACATAAAAACAAAAATTAATTACAGTCATTCATTTATTTCTCAAATTAGGTCTATTAATAATCAACAAATAATTTAGGCCGGTTTCATTTTAGGCGGTTTTATTATGGACCCTATGCTTCTCCTTTTCATAAGGGCTGCACGCTTTTTGTTCGGAGTTGGCATCCCTTTAGCGACTTTGACCTTTGTTTTTCTTGGTTTCACTTTTTCTTCCGTCTTTTCTGGTGTTTTAACTGCTACTTTCTTTTTAGTTTTTTTTTCACCGACTTTTTCTTTTTTCTTGGTTTCTATCTTTTTTGGTTTCTTCACCTCCTTGTTTTTTTCCGTTTTAGACTCCTTTTTTGACTTCTTTTTTTCTGTTTTCGTTATAAGCTTTTCTGGTGTCGCAATTTTCTCAGGTTTTGTCGGTTTTTTCTTTGCTTTTGGTTTTTCCTTTACGTTTGCCAGTTTAAAAGATCCTGAAGCACCAATTCCTTTAACTTGTATGAATGTTCCGTCTTCAACTCCAGCCTTGATACTTTTTTTGATGAGATAATTGACTTTTTCTGTGTTTACGTTGTATTTTTCTGTTAAGTATTTCTTGATAGCGTACAAAGAGACACCCTTTCTTGTTTTTAGTTCGATGAGTGCGTCTACAATCATCATTTTGGTTGTGATTTTCTTGGTCTTCAGATCATCGGATGGACTCCTTGGAGTTGTTTTCTTCGGCATTTTCAGATCATCGGATGGACTCCTTGGAGTTGTTTTCTTCGGCATTTTTTTGGGCAGCGCTGATTTTAACTCAATATCTGATTCGGAGTCCGACATTTTGAATGGAAGGCCACGTGATCTTATAAAAAACTAATTGAGACTTTTATTCGGAGGTGTTTAGGTGTTACAGAGCGTTACCCTATAGACAGCGTAAGGTAAGAAAGTAAATATACTAGAAAAGATATGGTAAAATCACATACCTACTTAGTTTATTTAGCGCTCATTCACTTACGCACAATTTTGCAGCTACCAAATCCTACCAAAAATAGTGAAAATACTTATTTACCAACCTTCGTATTCCTAGACACGACGATGGTAGGTATATTTAGGTGATGATATAAGCCTAAGTAGGTACTCCATTTTGTCCTAGGCACAGCGTCCCAGGACGATGTCTCGTTCATCGATACGCGCGGGAAAAATTAAAAATATATCCACTTTATGTTGTACTTAATATTTATTTTATACCTAGATACTTTAACAATTCATTACTAATAGAGGTAAATCAATTTTGTATACAACGTTTTACAATATCATTGAACCCTACACTATAGTAGATAGGTAGGTATAAAATTGTAAAAATGAAAATAATATTGAAGTTTATATTTTTGAAATTATACAGGGTGCATGAGGAAACCGGTGAAAAGGAAATATAGGGTATCTCAGAAAAACTTGATAACAGTTACTAGGTAAAAAAAACAAGTAATGAAAGATTTTTTTAAATCATGCTTATGTATTTAAATGACAAAAATCATA
Organism: Gandaritis pyraliata; assembly: GCA_947859175.1. NCBI lineage: Eukaryota > Metazoa > Arthropoda > Insecta > Lepidoptera > Geometridae > Gandaritis > Gandaritis pyraliata. The sequence goes on along the minus strand of OX401878.1, from coordinate 1,317,121 downwards.
TTAAAGAACTAGTATATTTACATTAAAGGGGGTACCTAGGTATATACCTACTATACATATTACACACTTAAACATTTATAGACAACAGCAATATCAAAATAGTTATTTATAACTAAACATATTTTATTTATCACGAAATATTTTTGAAACACAGTTGGTAACGGTATTTTTTACACATCTGTGTCAAAAGTCATCATCTTTCCCTGTCCTTATCCCACGCGTGGGGTCGCCGGTCGGCACATGTCTTATTCCTCACTTCTATCATTCAACAACTCTAAGGGCGGCTTGCACCAGAATCGCGAAACGCGTTTAACTATTAAATAGTAAGTATTTAGCGAGTTGTCAAGTTATATAAATACGTCAGATTTAAATCTACACGTTTAGTGATTCTGGTGCAAGCCGCCCTAAATCTACTCCTATCACATATTAATATCATCTTTCCAACCACTTCTTCTTCTTCCTTGCATACCCAGTCACACTCATATTCATAACTTTATTCGTAATATGATTTTCATCCCCTCATTACGTGTCCCATGCTTCTAGTCTAGACCTTTTCAATAGGCGTCACTTTCAAACATCCCCTAAAATACTTTTTCTTTCTCTTTCTTCTCTTTTTTCTTCTTCTTTATCTTATCTAACCTCGTCACCCCACACCATCTCAGTAGCATGCGTGTATCAAAGGTTAACTAACGTTTATAAAAAAAAAAGATTTAGGAAGTACCTATTGAGCAAAATTATTAATCTTTATGTAAAAGATATCTTCGAGTAATATTTAAAAATAGAAGTTAATAGACAAAAATATTTACAAAAAGGTTTTACATAAGATTAAACACTTTTTCAAAACCGTCTTTCACTTTTCTGAGAAACTAAAATAGTTAACATATTGAGCAAAATTATGTTTATGCTTACATCTTTGTAAAAGATATCTTCGGGTGATATTTATTTGAAAATAGAAGTTAATAGATAAGTATGTACAAAAAGGTTTTAAATAACATTAAACACTTTTTCGAAACCGTCTTTCACTTTTTTGAGACACTTATCATCATAAAGTCGTAGGTATATATAAATTTGATGATACACTTTTACGAAAACGTATTAGACTTTTGTGAAACATTTAAACATCATACACATTTACTTAGAGAGATACTAAGACTCAAAAAGTCTCACTTTGTTGAAACATTTCTTTGAACTCATCCATCACTCAATAGGCATCAGCAAAAGTTCTGCCTTACCACCTTAAGGGTGCATTTTCTGTGAACTGACTAGCCGTTAATTTTTGAATACCAATAGAAGCAAATTATTTCGGGTGTAAAAGTGATGAAAACAATGGGCCGTCATAAAAATAATAAGTAGTTTAGATCTCTGGTTGGTCAAAATAAGAGGACAAAAAAAAGGCGGGGTCAGGTAGCTAACTGCTTGCAAGCGAAACAGTTTCAAAAGTGTTAAGGCGGAAATTTTGCCGATAGTACTTTAACACACGTCACATCTATAATTATCAGCTTTCACTTTAGGAACACTCGGTATTGTGCACTTTGACGAGACTTTTTATGTGCGAAATATTTCAATTTGTAGACATTTTAATCTTATTCATTCACTATTACTTAGCATCTCGTCACACCACAGTGACTGAGATACTTATAGCATCTTTCTTATGAGCGTACTTATCACTTATATGTCTATCACTTTTATGAGACACTTCATTCAAGTCTTTCATATTCATTAAAAATTGAAGCGTTGCTCGACAAACACCATTTTCATAGCTCCTTCATTCGCCAAACAGCACGTTGAACAGAAGTTTGCAGTTATAGCTTTTAAACCATGACCTTTGGCCTGAAAAACGCCCTCACGGTCATAAAGAAACCACTTTATTAGAACCATGTCCCCACAAACATATCACTTTGCTAAGAAACTTTTTCACTTTTCCGAGACCATCACTTTTTGAGAACCCAAAAAGGCCTTCACATTAATAACTCAACACTTTGCTGAGACTTTATCACTTTTTTGACTCTCCTCGCTCCAGAAACGCGCTAAGAACTTCCGCGTGGTCTTCACTGATACCGATTTGGATCAGCTGTTCCTTGTTCACCAGGAGTAAGGATTCTCCATCAATCTCTTCTTCTAGAAGCTTCTGGGCGGAATCTTGCCACGTATCGTAATCCATCAAGTGAGTGGTCAGATCGGAAACCTAAAAAGAGATAAATAAATATATACATTATAATAAAAATAAATAAATATTCAGGGACATTTCACACAACACCCTCTAGTCCCAAACTAAGCAATGCTTGTAATATGGGAACTAGATGGCTGATAGAATACTTATATACTATTTTTTTTTGTAAATACATACTTATAATACATTGTAACACCCAGACATGGAACAAACATCTATGTTTTCCACGCACAAATGTTTGTTCTCGGTGGGGATCGAACCCACGACCCACAGCACGGAAGGCAGAGCTATTACCGACTGAGCTGTGACGCCTGTCAAATAATGAAATAATAAGTAGACGAGCTTATGGCAAGAAAAAATATTAAAAAGTAGCTACCTATTCATTGTTTTAATCCCAAAACCAACATTTACCAGCCGACACTGGTAAATCCTAAGACGTACCAATTTCTCAGGGTAAAAGCCCGAAAACTCATTCATTTTAAAAGAAATTCTGACATATACCAACTACATATGTCGGCAAATCTTAAGATTTATTAGTACCCAGACAGAACAAACATCTATGTTTGGCACGCACAAATGTTTGTTCATAGTGGGAATCGAACCCACGACCCACAGCACGGAAGGCAGAGCTATTACTGAGCTGTAACACCTGTCCAATGAATGATGATACTTACTGTCCAAGATTTGACAGTAGATATACTGAGGTGTCCGAATGGATCATCTGAAAAGAGAAAAATAAATAAATAAATATTCATGGACATTTCACACGACGCCCTCTAGTCTCAAACTAAGCAAAGCTTATGATATGGGAACTAGATGCTGATAGAATACTTATATACTTTTTTTTTGTAAATACATACTAAATAACATTTTTTTAAGAGGAAAGTTTTTAGTAATTTTATAAATAGGGTATCAGATTTGGCTTCTTTCATTTGTTCTGGTAGTTTATTATATACCTGTATGGTCATTTTATATGGGCCTTTACTATTACTAGTACCTTCGTTTAGTTGAGCAGCTTCACTTTCTCCAACCATTTCCGATGCATTAACTTGTTCTATTTCATCATTTATCTCAGCCTCTGCAGTATGTACTTCAGTCTTTTTATCTAAAGACATTTCAGTCTTTGTTTTGTCTTCAGTCATAGATGCATCTTCTATCTTCGAAGCGGGTTCAGTCTCTATGGTTGATGTTATATCGTCTATAATAGATTTCTTTTTGCGTGTTAATGTCGGCTTTGCTATCTGGAATATTAAAATATTTAATAAAATTATTCATGAACATTTCACACAACGTTCTCTAGTCCCAAACTAAACAAATCTTGTAATATGGGATTAGATTGCTGATAGAATACATACTTTTTTTGTAAATATATAGTAACACCCAGACATAGAACAAACATCTATGTTTGTCACACACAAATGTTTGTTCTCAGTGGGGATCGAACCCACGACCCAGCACATTTAATTTTTGATTAAGAGTGTTCGATCTACAAGTGATGTTTGCGTTTTAACGAATTTGGTCTTGCTTATGAAAAATTCGTTGATTTACTTAGCTCAACTTTCTCAACTGAATCACGGTCAAGATGCTATTTATAACGTTTAACTTTTAACTTTGTTTAAAAAAAAAACTGGAAGTTTCATCGTCTGTCATCGAACGAACTAATCTCTGTTTGTATTTTTTCAGAAATATTTGTTTTAGAGTTTTTGGGGGAGTGTCGACCCTTGGAGCCGGGAGACCACCTGCGGGGGCACATCAGGTATTGTTTTCTAGGCCAGGCACGGTCTGCGCGCTCCAGAAATTGAAAAGGTGGTTTCTCCCTTTGTAGTTTGTTTACGTTATTTTTGACAGGAAACTCAGTTCTTGTTATTTTGTGTCAACAGGGAGGAGCGCGGTTGCCGTGGTGCTGCCCGCGCTTGCGCTCCACCGCCCTGTCACCGCGTATTTATTTATTTTAGTTGTTTATATTATTTTATAAGGATAAAAATTGTGATGGCACAGTGCACACAACCGTCGAATGCAATTAGGAATGTTACCGGGATCCATTCTATCGTGTCTGTGCCGACTCTCATAGAGTGCACACAGTGTCCCCAGGCCCGCTTCTTCAAGGGACAGAGAGGCCTCAAAATTCATCAAAAAAGAATGCACAGCAACCCCGTTATCCCGTTGTCTGCACCGGTTGCAGGAGCGGTAGATGTTTCGGTCCAAAATTCTATTTCTACGCCTGATTTACAACCTTTTTGGAAAGTGATTAGCCAATGCAAAACCACAACCCCAGTTTTGAAACGTATTCCTCGAGGTGCCCGCATCTCTGTCGCTACTGCTCTTTCACAGGCTATTAGGAACGTTGTATCTAAAAATACGAAGCAGGCTTGGGAACATTTGCTAGTATTTCCTTACATAGTACTCCATGTACAGAACGATTTAGGCAACAAATTATCATTGACGGTTCGGATTAAACAAAATTGTGTTAAGTACAGTGCGCGCGGAGAGCACACATCTTTTATGAATGCAGATCAGGACTTACCAACAAATTCAAAATCTCAGAAACCACTGACTGAGTCTACTATCTACAAACTTGTGGAGAGTAAACTCAGCGACGGTGATATCAAGGGTGCCTCCCGTATTTTATTTTCTAGCGACACGATAGCTCCAAATTCCAATGATACTCTCATATCTCTTGAGAGTAAGCATCCATCCGCAGGGCCAAACCTGCACCTCCCCGATCCACCGCAAGAGAGTGACGGCGCCGTAGACGCGACCAGCCAGGATGTGCTTGGGGCCGTCATGTCGTTCCAGAGTGGTTCTGCCGGCGGCCTGGATGCTGTGACTCCACAGCATCTAAAGGATCTGCTGTCTGGTGGGTCTGGCCATGCCGGTGAAGTCCTTCTGGGGGACATGACGTCTCTGATCAACCTGATGTTGTCAGGTCGAGTCAACGGCGAGATCACTGAGCTCTTGTACGGTGCGAACCTATGCGCACTCAAAAAGAAGGATGGCGGGATAAGACCCATAGCCGTAGGCACCACCTATCGCCGCCTGGCAGCTAAAGTCTGCTGTCGGAAAGAAGCCGATTACCTAGGCGACTATTTCCGACCTGTTCAGCTAGGCTTTGGTTCGCGAGGCGGTTGTGAGGCCGCGGTACATTCCCTTCGTACATTTTTGGATCAAAATTACGGGGAGGTTATTTTGAAGGTAGATATCAAAAATGCCTTCAATTCAGTAGATAGGGGCGCCTTGCTAAATGAAATTAAAAATAAAATTCCCGAAATTTACCCTTTTCTCTGGCAGTGTTATGCCTCACCCTCTAAATTAATCTACCGGACAATGTTATTTCGTCTGCTGTTGGCTGCCAGCAAGGTGACCCTCTAGGTCCGGCCATTTTCAGTCTTGCCATCCATCCAATTATTCAACGTCTCCAGTCTAAGCTCAATGTTTGGTATTTGGATGACGGAACATTAGGTGGGGATGTGGACACAGTTTTTGGCGATTTAAAACTCATCATTGATGAATTTCAAAAAATAGGTTTGGAACTAAATTTTTCTAAATGTGAACTTTTTGTTTCTGGAACTTGTGTGGATAAAAATTATATAATTGACAAATTCAATAGTTTGGCTTCTAACATTACAGTTGTAGATAAGTGTTCACTACGCCTCCTTGGTTCACCAATTTTTGATGAGTCTATTCCGGCATTTGTTGATGAAAAAATTCAAAATTTCAATAAAACTTCAGACAGATTACTCAAAATTAATAGCCACATGGCTTTTACTATTATTAAGTTTTGCCTTTTTGTTCCTAAATTTACATACTCTTTACGATGTTGTCAACTGTGGAAACACAGCGAGCTGGTGGAAGGCTTAGACAACATAATAAAGACTACCTTGTCATCGGTTTTGAATATTTATTTGGATGACAGGGCATGGTCGCAGGCCTCCCTGCCTGTCAAATTGGGAGGCTTAGGTATTCGCAAAATTTCAAGTGTAGCCCTACCAGCATTCTTGTCTTCCGTCTATAGCACTAATTCTTTGGTAGAAAAAATTCTAAATCCGTCTCTTTTGGCTCTTACTGGCATTGATCTCAAAATTTCGTACAAAGACGAAGCTAGAAATGCTTGGCATAGAGCTTGCCCCGATTCTGCTCTCCCCAAATCACTTTCGGCTCAACGGCAATGGGACGGGCCTCTGTGCGAGTTAACACGGAACTCTCTGTTACAAACGTGTTCAAGCTCCGCAGATCGTGCCCGTCTCCTAGCCGTTTCTAAAAAAGAGTCAGGATTTTGGTTGCAAGCTCTTCCCTCTCATAACACTGGTACTCTAATGGATCCTGTCACGTTCCGTATTGCAACCTGTCTACGGTTGGGTGCTCGGTGCTGTGCGCCTCATCATTGCCAGTGCGGTACGGCTGTCGAACAGCTTGGTCACCACGGATTATCGTGCACTAGGGCCGCCGGTCGGATATCCCGTCACGCTAGCCTTAACGATATCATCCGCCGGGCTTTTACCAGCGTGAACGTGCCAGCCATTCTCGAGCCGAATGGTCTGCTGCGTGACGATGGTAAACGGCCTGACGGTATGACTCTTGTTCCTTGGGAGTTGGGAAGGCCTTTGGTGTGGGACGCTACTTGCGTCGACACCCTTGCTCCTTCACATCTGTCTAGGACATCCGCTAGGGCCGGTGCGGCAGCAGATTCGGCCGAGGATCTCAAGAGGCGCAAGTATGCGGGTCTCGACAGGGCCTACACATTTGTACCTCTTGGGGTCGAGACTCTGGGTCCGTGGGGTACCGAGGCCCTCCGGGTTTTCAAAATTATTGCAGGGCGTCTAGTCGCAGCGACGCGTGACCCGAGGGCTGGTGATTATCTGGGCCAGCGAATCAGCATTGCTATTCAGCGCGGCAATGCAGCCAGTGTCTTGGGCACGCTTCCGATTGGTACTGATTTGGATCAGTTGAGCTATCTATAAATCGTTTGCAACGGTGTGTAGATAGCTCAACTGCTTCATGTGTATTTTGTACTTTGTTTAGTTTTGTAGCTTCTCAACGTTGAAGGTTTATGAATGAGAATTTTCCTGATTATTTGCCTCTCAACTTTGAGAGACGTTTGAGAGATGATGATTTAAATTTTGAGACGCGATTGAGAGATTATTCTAGGTACATTAATAAATAGTAATTAGTGTAATACTTACAATGAAAGGAACATTAGATTCCTGAATGATATAACCATCTAAAACGTGTGTAAGCACATACATTTCAGTTTTCTCTTTTTTAGAAACATTTTCATCGATCATCTTGTCTGTTTTTTGTTTCTTTAATTTATTCTCTTTTTTTGCCGATTTAAGCTCTTTTGATTTCATTTTAGGCTCTTTTTGGCTAACTTTACTATCAGCGTTTTTGGATAATAGAATTTCAGTCATTTTTGAGTTATTTCTAGTCAGAGTACCGTCTGCGTCATCTGAATGTAGAAATTGAGTAATTTTCAAGTTCTTTTGGACTTTAGTATCATCGCTTTCGTTACCATTGGACAGCAGAGTCAATTTACTCTTATTTTGACTTCTATTATCATTATGATGTTGGAATTCAGCCATTTTAAGATTTTTCTGAACTTTAGCATCATCACTTTCGGAATTAGAAAGTTGAGTCGTTTTTGAGTTATCTCGATTAGTATCAGCATCAATGGATGGTAACAATTGAATTATTAACATATCTCGAGCGATATCTACGTCATGAGATGTTGAAGCATTAGTCGTTTTTGGATTATCTTGAGTGTTAGCGTCACAAGTAGGCATAGTTTCAGTCATTATTGAATCATTTTGTGTTATCGAACAGCTATCATTTGGAAGATCATCTTGAAGCTTGCTTGAATTCTCATTAGGACTGTTATTAACTCCTATAGCTTGACCTCTTTCCTCAGTACTACAATCAGTTACTACATCTAGAACAGGCATACTCTTTGCAGTTTCTAGTGCTTTTTCAATCGGAACACCAAACCTTACTTTTATCGTGCTGTTCTGATTGTTTGATATGCTTGTATTCTGCATTTCGTTATTAGGTGGTTCATTAACTATACCCCGAGCTTGTACATAGACCGTGTTTCTTAGCATTTTATCTTTTACTTGTAATCTATCTGTAAACGTTCCCTGATCTTGCTGTAGCTTCATCTGTTCATTTTGTGGTCGAATTGATAGTGATCCAAAGTTTTGAGCCTCATAAGCGTTCGTTATCGGTACATTCGCTACTATACTCACTGCATTATGTTTATTTATCGCCTCTTGCTTGTTGACTAGAAAGTTTCTTTTGAATCCTTGAACTTCGTTTTCATCTTTGGTGTTTTGTTCTATGATCTCTCGTATTTTTCTTTTGTAGTTTGTCTGTGGATCTCTGTTAGAGGCTGGTTTGACGACAGGCTTTGGGTATACTCTTGGATGAGCCTCGTCTACAGGAGCTATGTTTTGCACGAAATCAGTTGGCCTCACCAGCGCTGTAGATGATAGTTTAAATACAGTTTTGACGCTAAGTCCTTCAGGTATTTGGCTTCGTATTTGCAGTGGGATTTCAGTTTTTTTTTCAGTTGTAACAGAGGGATCTTTTTGGTTTCGCATACACGTGTGGGTTATTGGGTTTACTATTATCATCTGCGGTCGTACGGATTGATATTGCGGCTTTATTATTTGCATTGGTGCCATGTACTCCTGTTGGGTTTGCGCTGGCTTCGGCGCGTTGTTCTGTAGCATCTGGTTTAGCAATGGTGACTCCTGCTTCTGTTCCATCTGCAACCTCATCGGGCTTTGCATGATCTGTATGTTTTGTTGTTGTGTGTTCATCGCATTTGAGTTCTGGATTGGGGAGTTCTGCATCATATTTTGCGGTAAACTCTGTGGACTTTGCACCACGCTCTGCACCATTTGCGGACTCTGCATCACATTCTGATTCATGTATGGGATATGTCTTTGATCGTGCATGATCATCGGCTGGTACTGGTAGTTGAACATGGGATTCTGTACCATCTGCTGGGGTATGTAAGGTTGCATGTTGTTCATCTGTACTTGCGGCATGTACACCATATTGGTTCTGTTCTGGATCCATGGCGGGGTGTTCTGTACGTTTAGTAAATATCCTTGGTTTTGGTATGTCGGGGTTTGGTTCGGTGGCGCTGGCTCGTCTGAAATAAGAACCAAATAAGTAAGCAGGGGTATACTTACTTAGAGGTCCATGAATCAGGACTACCTAACTAGACACTAGTCACGTGAATCGAGACAACAAAAGACGAAAGGCATGATCCCCCATGACGGAATGATCAAAATGTGAAGATCGCAGAAATCCAGTGGATGGAGAAGGTTAAAAACTAGTTCTTTTTGGAAGTCTATGATCCTAGTCCAGGGGAATTAACACAAGAAATTGACTGAATTGAAAAATTGACGTGAATAAAACCTCTGCCTACTTTCCTGTTGCAATACCCCTGAACAGGGTTCATATGATACCTACCTCCAATGTAACTGCTATAATACCGTGTGAAAACAATCAATGTTTTGAATATTGAGACTTGTAAAGTATGAATAGTTCAATGGGAGTTGGACGCTGGAAGGTAGACCACTGATGCTCTTCAGCATCAGTGCTGCTTAGTGAGCAGCATTGTCCCTAGCCACTGAACAGCCAGAATTAAGAGAAGAAGAAGAGCAGCATTGTAAGAAGTGATGTCCTGGTAAAGAGCACCGGTGGTCTAGTGGTAGCAACCTACCAACTCCGCCGTCCGATCGTAAGGTCGTAGGTTCAAAGCGATTAGTCATAGTCATAATTCATTTATTCAATAAAATCACGCAGATCATATACATTCATGTAGAATCGGGTAATATAACAAGGTGATGCCGAAGAAGTGGTTGGATTGTGTGAAAGATGACATGAATGTGAGAGGAGTAGATTCAGAGTTGAATGATAGGAGTGAGTGGAAGAAGAAGATATGTTGTGCCCCCACCTAGCGTGGGATAAGGGCAGGGAATGATGATTTTAAAACTAGGTGATTCTAGGTTTTTGAGAAGCTCCACGTAAGTCTCGTGGTCTCGTCAAGCTCCCGCTCAGTGTTTCCATACCAAGCAGCGCACACCGGTGTGCTCGGCGTCAGACGTTTGACACCAGTTTTTACATTGTCAACTCGTAATCGCCCCTCTGAGCCTACAAGAACGAGAACTTACCTGGTGGTATCATAATCTGGGGCTCGTAAATGAACTGGACAGGACACAGCATCATTTGCGGCTGCAAGTGCTGGAATTGGGCCTGATTTCTGAAAAAGAATTTCCACTGAGTTATGTGTAGGTAGTAGGTACTAGGAGGTAAAAGAAATAAATGTTCATGGACATTTCACACAGCGCCCTCTAGTCACAAACTAAGCAAAGCTTGTAATATGGGAACTAGATTGCTGATAGAATACTTTTACGTTTTTTTTTTTGTAAATACATAGGTACAATACATAGTAACACCCACACAGAACAAACATCTATGTTTGGCACGCAAAAATGTTAGTTCTTGGTGGGGATCGAACCCACGACCTACAGCACGGAAGGCAGAGCTATTACCAACTGAGCTGTGACGCCTGTCAAACCGGGTGATAGCTAGATTATGGGTCAAGATGTTAATTGGTACATAGTCGGTAGTCTAGATACAGGTAGGTAGATTAGGTAACTAGGTAGGTACACCAGGTACCCAACTTATACCGGGTGTAATTAGACCACTCTTGAAAACCTCTAATGGGGGGCTAAAGTAGGTGTAGGTACCTATAAATATGAAAATATTTCCTATGGAATTACACCCTGTATACCTACTTAGGTACCTACCTACATAATTAGGTAGCTAGTTTTTTTTTACTTACGCGAATTGAATAGGAGGTTGCGTGTCATCTTGGCTTGGAGGCTGCATCTGAAGATGAGAAAAAGATTTTTTATATTGACCAAGGTGCAATTTCACATAGATACTACGAGTACATCCTTGATGAATGCAGGTTTAACGATGACGTAGCCGGTCTAAAATTCAGCACCAGAGGCCCTAGTAGGTACGAGTTTACTGTGTATAAAATAAAACCGGTGTAAAACGTCTGACGCCCAGCACACCGCTGATTTGTATGAAAGCACTGACCCGGTTTTATACAACAAAACTCGTACTAGGGCCTCACTCAGGTGTACCTAATAGCACCTTCAAACAGAACACAGCAATGCGAGCATCTGTGCCAAGCACGAAATAGGTATACGATGGTAAGTAGTTGTAGAACTCTATCACAAAGAATCCTACCTACTTACTACTTATTAAACTAAGTTGGGGTTTTAATTGGATTTGAACTGACTTTATGAAGCTAGCTATCTACAGTACGTACAACGGATCTTTATCCCTCTGAAGTTAGGTGCGACAAACGATTGCGTTATGTCAGACGCGGAAAAATTAGCTTACCTAGTATAACCCTAAAATACCCTACAACCCTAAACTATACTATACTAGTACCCTAAAATAATAGTAGGTATAGAATAGACCCTAAAATTCGTTCTGCGCAAATACTTCAGAGGGACAAAGATCCTTTGTGAGTTGACTAGCAAACGTAACAAACGAAACAGCTAGTAGGTAGGTACCTATAGCTTCTAGAACAATCTAGAATCACTAAAAAATTCAAAGCGTTGTTTTTTTTCATCACATTTTTTTATTTACAAATCTGCGCAAAAAAGGGGAGATTGGGCATAACCGGCTCATTAGGTTTAGTAGGATTTGTACAGCCGGCTACACATCAACCTATCAACAGTTCGAACTTTGAACTATTATAATTTGAATGTTGCGAATCATGCGAGATGGACGATATGTTTGTATGTGAGACTCGCTGCTTGCGCGCCACGCGCCTACACCTATTGCGATACCTGATTCGCAACATTCAAATTATAATAGTTCAAAGTTCAAACAGTGTATAAGTTGGTGTGTAGCCGACTGTACTAAAATTCTGTAATTTTTACTATCTACCTACTCGTCGAAAATCCAAAAATTCTTTTGACAGAGAGTTGCAATCCCTCTACTATTATTGATTGTTTTTTTTTTCAATAAAAAAAAATGCCACTTGTTTTATTATAGGTATTATTACCTTTATAGGTACAATAAGGTTCATGTAGTACCTAAGTAGGTTAAAAATTGATCACAAATTTATCAAAAGCTCAACAATTTTGTCATAAAATGAGACATCTTTTCATTTATTCATTTGATGCTTCTAAAACTCTCCCTTCGCAGATTCATAAATCAATGGATACCCTTCAAACGAGTTTATTAAACCAGTCGATTTTGATATAAGGTCTGTTAATGAAATAACAACTATATACTTCGATATATAAGGCTGAAATTGCAACAGCTGTCGTCCAATTAATGTAAAATTTATACTAATGCAAGTGGAATAGAGTTGAAATTTCATTAAAAGGCAAATTTGTGAGCCGTCGCAGTCGGGTGTGTTGGGGGTCGGCAGATTATTTTATTTTTTGCTGCAAAAGAAATTTGGTTTCGTTAGAGATGGGATAATGTCGATGAAATTATATATTAAAATTTCTTGTAATATGATAATTACCTATCTCTTGCAGTCGAGATGACAAAGTCATTCTTTTGCTTTGGATCCTATACTTAGCCCTCATATTAAAATATAATTTACCTAACCGTTTTACTTCAATCTGTTATTATTGTTGATTTTATTATTTTAGATACTATACCTTTTTATAACCTTTTTTTTTTAATTTTAATATAGTCAGGTCTAAAGTTAAACTTGTGCTTGGAAAACAAAAAAAATTTTAAGTTATTTTATTTTAGTTCCAAAAATGTATTGATATCTGATAAAACTTTTTTTCTAATACCTAGTGGACAAAATAGACAGATTTTTATTGTATCTATCTGTTTTTTGATTTATAATTAATAATGACGAATTCAAACCAGCCTTTCCATTTCATTTTTTTTCTAAACCTTTCCTATTGGAATAACGTTTAAATATTCATGTAAATACAGCTAACATTAATAATTGATTAGTAATAAGTAGCTTCTTATACTAATTAATTATTAATATTCACTTTGAAGACCAGAATGAATCAGTTTCCTGCTTTCTCTTATTTTTATCGATATCGATGAAAGATAACATCGACCTTTGTATTTGTCTCATCACTATTACAAAATTAGGGCGCTCAGAAACCCCGTGTCGCTGAGATATCTATAAATACACACAAGAGTAAAAGGGAAAGCATAGCATATCCGCCATGTTGTTAGAAAGAGATAGCATACCAATATTTTGATATTCTGTGACAAAATCTACAAAAATGTATTCTGAACCTTATAGCTCCTTAGTAAGCAATCAACAATGACTACCTACTCAGAATTTAATACAACAGGGATCTCATTTCAAGTCAGGAATTCGAATTCATAAACATCATATCAAATTATCTCTACTCATCATATTTTATCGTAGGCCAAAACATTTATTACACAGCATAACATCTTATAATAAAAAATATAACAGTCGCAAACGGTATAACAACAAAAATATTCAAACAAATCGTGATGTCACATACAAATGATAGTAACTCTGCATTTTAGTACGCTAGCACACGTCAAAATAATGATACAGTCGATAAAACGAGTTGTTAGCTACAAATTACTCGCACATGCACAGCAGGAAGGTAAAAAACCACAAAAAAACATACCGTCACTGTTATCACACGTCAAACGTTCTCAAAACCGAATATTCTTAACAAAACAGCTCACTGCTTCGGACGGACATCTTTCCAGACATGGCTGCGCGAATAATATGAAAGGTCTTGCCTGACCAGAGATGGGCGGGTAGGTAAAAATTGGGTAGGTAAAAATGGGAAGGGAAGGGTAGAATAGCTAAGAAATAAAAAATACCCATTTATACCGGGTATTTTTTATTAATACCCGGTAAAAATACGACCTGCATTTATATAATATGTTTAGGCCTACTGTCGTTTTATAGTTACACTAGCGGCGCGTCCCGGCTTCGCACGGGTATTTAACAAAAAGGGGATAGAACCTTTGTGGCATATCGACCCGCCCGCCATTTTGAAATTTTTTAAAGTTTCCGCGCACATTGAAAGTAGTATATATGGATAGAGGACACTAATACAAGCAAAAAATGTTCTATATTATATTGTCCTAAAGTGTCACGTTTCCGAGATATTTGGAGTTAAAAATCGCCAATAAGGTAAAGGTAAAGGTTTTCTTGTTTTTAGTGTTCCGGTTCAGTTTTGGAAAAACGAAACACTTACTTACACTTACCGTCTGTCCGTCTGTCCGTCTGGCCGTCTGTCCGTCTGGCCGTCTGTCCGTCTGGCCGTCTGTCCGTCTGTCCGTCTGGCCGTATGTCCGTCTGTCCGTCTGTCTGTCACGCGCTACCAGAGCTGAACCGTAGAAGCTAGAGAGTTGAAATTTGGAATAGTAATTGACCGAGCGAGCGAAGCGTGTCAGTTTCGAGATTGGCCAAAAATGTTTTTGTCCGGCTGCCTGTCTGTCTGTCAGTCAGTAATCGCCTACAGGTCGCATTTATCAACCGATTTCGACGAAAATCGGCACACAAGTTCCTTGATTTATTTAAATTTTTTTGTCGAGCGCGATTTTTGATTGGAGGAAAAATAGGCGAGAAAAAGGGGAAAGTTTGCTGTAGCGTTATTTATCGACGGATTTCAATCAAATTTGAGAAGCACACTAAAGACTTATTTCTACACAAGATGGTGTAAGTATAAAAAAAATCCAAAAAATAGTAGAAGAAATGTAGAAGGGGAAAAGAGGGGAAATTAATTTAAATTTTTTCCGAAACTCTACGCCCACCTATATCAGTTAGATTACGCAGTCCTTTCCGCCTTTATGAGACAAATCCGTAAACACTAGATTCGACCTCCTAGGACCAAAGGAACGCGAGTAATCGCTAAAACTTATACCCCTATTTTGCTCAATTCTACATAGGTAAATTGGAAAGGCCTATTGGAAAATTGAAGCACCTGAAATGCGATTTAGCCAGAGGAAAAGGGAAAGTGTCTGTTATTGCATGGTTATTATGGCTCGCGAGATCTACTGTTCTTACAGAACAACTAGTTATTATCCTAATCAGTAGATAATTTAATGCAGAATCTAAATAGGTCTAGATGTTATTTGGTATTAAATCAAAATAATCCAGAAACCTGCCAAAGAATGCATCAATTCTCACCCACCTCGCATCCCGCCGCGGAGTGCTGCCACCCGAGGCGGGAGGGGCCCCGCACAGTCTGCCACGAGGATAACGAGCGTCTCAGTTTCGGGATTGGCCAAAAATGCTTTTGTCCGTCTGTCTGTCAGTTCTCGCCTACAGGTCGCATTTATCGACCGATTTGGACGAATATCGGCACACTAGTTCCTTGATTTATTAAATTTTTTAATCGACCGCGTCTTTTAATTGGGGGGAAAGTAGGGGAGAAAAGGGGCAGAGGAATCGATGGATTTCAATTTGAGAAGCACACTAAAGACTTCATTTTGGACCAATTGATGTAAAAATATTTCCCAAAAGGGGGAGTGGAAGGGGGAAAAGAGGGGAAATTAAAAATTAATGGTCATAAAGGCTCGTGAGGTCAATTTTTTCACAGAACAACTAGTTTATATAGTTAAACCTCATCAAAAATCGATAATTTGAATAGTTACCTAGCTGGTTTAATTTCTGTTTTCTGGTTTATTTTACTTTTAATACGAAATCATTATAAATCAGAACGAATACTAACCAATAAAAACATGAATTTCCTACTAAAACTAAACCTCAATGTTAAAAAAGAGTTTTTGAATTAATACCCGGTATAAATTCAAAATGGGTAGGTAAAAATGGGTATAAATGGGTATATACCCGATGATCGGGTATTTACCGGGTAAGTGCCCATCTCTGTGCCTGACACAGACAGTGCCCCTTCTACTACAAAACACCAAGCGACACGCAAATAGCGACAGTATCGCTTAAACTGCTTCAAAACCTCACGTTCTCACTATTGATTTTACTTGCCGCCATTTTCATAGTAGAAGTCGGGATCAGCCAATGATACAAGCTTCGCAAACGATGCACGGCATTGGATAGAACGTGTTTCGAAATTCAAACACGTTCCATGACCTTATTATACCCTAGTCATATAAACGCAGCAAGATAAACGAAGGTTTAACTCCCTCTTGCTTATGATTAGATTCTTTGCGATGGAAAGAGACGTACATAGTAACTTTTTTCGTCTTGAAATAGAAAAATTGACCACAATGTCTTCAAAAGAATTGTTTCAAGTTGTTGTAAACTTTATGAAGAGACACTAAGGATGGTTTTCGACTATTAGAGATAATTACTTCACGGAGTGACGTCATCAAAATGGCGGCGTGTAGTATAAATTATTCATGTGATTTGGGCCTACATTTATAGTAGTCATAATAATCATTGTGCTATTTTTGTTTATCGATAGGTTTCATTGTGAATATTGTGATTGCATTTTTATAACGTTTGACCATATTTTATCAAAATAATAACTCTTTTTTTATAATTTAGACAGTTCTCTAGCTATCAGTCAATTAAAAATAGACTATAAATATCATTTTAACAAAAAGCACCGCCTAGATTTTTATGCTAGGTATTTTTCAATTACAAAACAATGTTACCTAGTCAACTCTAGTCAACTATTTTATTTGTAATTATCTAGCACACTCAATTATTCCACCATGTTTAATTTAATACAAATCTAGATCCAAATTGCTAATTTACGTTTTGCTATTTTAGGCCTAAATTATTAATCAACAAATTTTCCAAATTGGTTTCAAATATTATTACGTGAACATTTTAAATCAGACTTATAAAAATTACTAAAATCTGTTGAAAATTCGAAAAACTACTTAGATAAATTCTACATTGTATATAGAAGTTAGTTAAATTTAATTTTTAGTTATTATTTTGGCTAAATTTTTTACTTACAAAAATTTATTTCTGTTTTTGTTAGTATTTTAGATTTAACATTTAGAATTGATTAGGTACCTACTCTAATCTTACTCTGGGAGAAGCCAAACTTTCTGGATCTTGTAACTCAGTTTTTATAAATACTTAGTTTAAGAGCCCATGGATTCAGCGCAAGTATTTGTAATACCTACTTACTAATTATTTCAATAAAGCACATTTTTACTTGAGAAATAGAATAAAGATACAAGATACATTTATTTGCCAAAATAAGTGTTACAATTTGGTCTTATGCTAAAGTCAGAGGCACTTTAAAACTTATTCACCCTTTTCAGGTATCGCAAAAATGTTATATTAAACAAAACCACATAAGTAAGTATTTCTCCCAAAAGTTTTGAGCGGATAGGTAGGTAAGGTAGGTACTTTAATACGTACTTAAATACTTACAAATTAAAAACTATAGGTATTTTCTAAATATAAAGATTGTAGGTACCTACTAAAAAATTGTACAAAAACTCTCATAGACCCATTTGGACCACTCTCCTCTCAGTACCTAGCGTCACGAATAACAGAATAACATTATAATAATTCATTGGACCTATTTGTCCGGAGTAAACTGGAGTCTGTACTCCAGGGTCTGATCAGCAATGATGAAGAGGATCTATGTAGTTTTTCAGGGATCATTGGACGTATTGGGCTGACGACGTGTTCTAACGTAGGTACAGTCGGCTACACATCAACCTATCAACGGTTCGAACTATTATAATTTGAATGTTGCGAATCATGCGAGATGGACGATATGTTTTTATGTGAGACTCGCTGCTTGCGCGCCACGCGCCTACACCTATTAGGTACTTACTTATACGATCCCTGATTCGCAACATTCAAATTATAATAGTTCAAAGTTCAAACAATGCATAGGTTGATGTGTCGCCGACTAAAAAGCTCGTACCTAGCTACTATAAGTAGGTAGAAACATAACCTGTAGGTACTCGTACTTAGGTAAGTATAAAACATTGTAGGTACGCCCGAAACGGATGGCTGTTAAAACTTTTCATACTCTATGATCTCTTTTACAGTTTTCATCATCATCAACAACCTATATCAGTCCACTGCTGGACGTAGGTCTCTCCCAAGACGCGCCATTGAGCTCGGTCTTCGTCTCTTCTCATGCAGTGTCAGCGCTAAATTTCGCAGATCGTCGCCCCATCTCGCCGGAGGGCGTCCTACACTACGCTTGCCTAAACTTGGTGTCCACTCGAGTAGGTATTAGTTTGCTCCAACGATTGTCGGGTTTACGATAAACATGGCCGGCCCACTGCCATTTCAACAGACGACCTTGGTTCTCTGTCGGATACCTACAGTTTTAAAACAAATTCTTATTCTATATCCTACCAGCTCAGGTAGGTACCTATGCTGTTTTCCGTGTAGATACCTACCTACCTAACCTGTGAAGCCGTTTCCACGTTCTGATGACATCAGCTCTGAACTTCAGTTCTGAAACATTTTAAGGAATCTTGGGCATATATAGTTATCTACCTAGTCACATGTTGTAAAAACGACGATCTGGAGTTTTCTTCAGGGTCTAGGGGCGTCTTGCACCAGAATCACTAAACGTATTTAACAGCTAAATCGATTTAAATCTGACGTATTTGTATGACTTGACAACTCGCTAAATACTATTTAAGAGTTAAACGCGTTTAGTGATTCTGGTGCAAGCCACCCTTAGAATAAGAATCATTTATTGTAAAACTGTGTAGAAGAGATCTTATGGTAGAAAAAGTTTCAACAGCCTACCCTTTTAGGGCGTACAAGGTGTAGGTCTGATGATGAGCAGGGTAGAATACCTGTAGATACACGACCAACATAATTACTTCAAGTTGAAGTCATGTGCCTAACTATGTAGGTACTAGGTACCTACTACCTATCCAGATTCCAGTCTTTACCTACCTACCAAGACCGCGGGAAATCGGTGAATGAAGAAGATGAAGAAGGCTAAAATCTCTCATTCTGCAGCATATTCTCGACAACTAAAATAAAATGAAACTTACCTTCAAGACTAGAAAACTTTTCTACTAACTAAACACTAATTTGGATACTTTCCGTGTTTTCAAAAAGCGTTTTCGTTAGACACAAACACGACACGCGAAAAGATTAGCTAAAACTTGCGCAAACGCGCGCTTTATCTACCAGTAGCGACATCTAGCTTAGTTATTTCAAACTTAAATCTCAATTTAATCCTTAATTAATACAAAAGCAAAAGTTTGTGAGTATGGATGTTTTTTACTCTTTCACGCAAAAACTACGTCCGATTTGGACAAAACTTTGGAATACCTACATATAGTTCGTAGCCTGGATAAGATGACTTCGTACGCGAGTACCGTTTCCGTGTACATTATATTATCTGTGCGTGTACCGAGCGGATACTTCTTTGAGAAACTTGACATTACACCTCATTACACCGAAACTCGTACCTACTGGAATGTCAAACGCTTAACACATATACTACTTTTTATCCCGGAAAATCAACAGGTTAACACTGGACGCGGATGAAGTCACGCGCAGAAGCTAGTTAAATTATACATAAACTACTATACCTACTCAAAACAACAGTATGTAGATACCATAATCTTTCTATTGTCCTAATTCCGGGATAAATTAAATCTAACAATAAAAAGAAATCTTGTACCTATGTAAATAATCTTTATTTATTCAAAAACTGCTTGCAAAATGCAAGTTTGTATAAATCGTTATTTTCAATTGTTATTACATAGTTTATATTATCTGTGTTACATATTACATTATTCTTTCCGAGCTATAAGCTTACTATTATACATCTTAGGCCATTTTGTCAGAAAATAACAATTTTTAAAGAAGTCTATAGATGACGTTGCACACTGCAAACGATTTATAAGCTCAACTTATAGTACCAATAATAAATAAAAGTGATGTTAAACCCACTGACATTCAATATCTAGTTGTTGAATATAGGAAATCGGCCATTACAAATCTTTATTCTTTATTACACACATAAATACGGGTTCTTATATAAAGTTCTTAAGCAAATCTAGCTTTTCATATAATGTTATTTTTTTTATACACCGTAGAGCGCAGTGGCCTAGCGGTAGCGATCCCGCCTTCTGATCTTAAGATCGTAGAATCAAATCCGGTCGACCTATGGGAATTTCTACTCTGTTTTATGTGCGCAATGCTGGTGCTAACGAAGGAAACCCTTGTCTTAGTCAGCTCGGCACGTATTGTTGTCTCTCCCGTGGATAGACACTAGGCTGAGAGGATGGTATAGTGCTGCAAGCCTACTGCATCTAAACATGTCCCAGACACTGCAGCCTCCCGTACATCGCGGCATGGGGGACAACTGCCTCCTGACGCTGGATACATCATCTACATTAGAAAGGCCTGCAGAGGTATGCCAATCAAAGTTGAACTGCAAAGTTTTAAATCATGGTCAGTGTATACTAACTCATAGTTATTCTGTGACTAAATAGTGACATTATGACGTCATTTAATTTGTTTTCGCGCATATTTTGCTGTCAAGTGTCTAAAAAGAATGTACATAACAAAATTGTACCACGTGACCTGAAGAAATTACACTGGGCAGTGAAATATAGTTTGACAGCAAAAGATTGGCATACGGGGGCTGATTATTATTGAATGCACGCCATCTATTGTGTTCTTACAAAACTAAATGTTAAAATAGCTATTTGTCTATGGTGTGATTCGTTTTGGGTCTCGAGGGAACATGGATGTTTTGCGAATGTTGTCCAATCCAAGATACAGCATCACCACACGCTCCATACCGATACCTCCACCTAGAAAAAAAATTATTCATGGACATTACACACAACGCCCTCTAGTCCCAAACTAAGCAAAGCTTGTGATATGGGAACTAGATGCTGATAGAATACTTATATACTTTTTTTTGTAAATTCGTACGCCATTACCGTTTCCGTGTACATTAATTATATTATCTGTGCGTGTACCGAGCGGATACTTTGAGAAACTTGACATTACACCTCATTACACCGAACTCGTACCTACTGGAATGTCAAACGCTAGTCGTTAGACCAAAGAGGTAGTACTACGCCCTGTTAAACTGACGTGACTTGACATGACACCATCCTCTTGCCAATTGGCGCTGCTAATCCTTTTCGTTCATTATATCCTGTAGATCCTGTTAATTATTCGGGATAAAAAGTAGCCTATATGTCAATCCAGGTTACGAACTATATGCCAAGTTTCATCCAAGTTGGTTCAGTAGTTTCGACGTGACTGAAACACAAACATCCAAACTTTCGCATTTATAATATTAGTAGGATTGAATAGTGGGATTTTGTGTGGTTTGAAGCATTATAATAATTGATTTATCTTTATTTTATAACATACCGGCATGCGGTGGGCATCCCAATCTGAATGATTCGATGTAAGCTGCTATTTTACTTATATCTGCAACAAAACATAAATACAAGTAATTACAAAATTAAAAAACCCCCGAATCTTGAACCGATTTTCATCAAACATAGCTAAGAACACTCCCGACTAATTCATCTTTCAAACAAAAAAAAAATCAAAATCGGTTCATCCGTTCTGGAGCTACGTTGCCTCAGACACACACACACACACACACAGAGAGAGACAGACACATCAAACTTATAACACCCCGTCGTTTTTGCGTCGGGGGTTAAAACATAAATAAATAGATATTTATGGACATTTCTTACGGATATTTTACACTGGGCGGCTTGCACCAGAATCACTAAACGTGTTCAACAGCTAAATAGATTTAAATCTGACGTATTTGTATGACTTGACAACTCGCTAAATACTATTTAATAGTTAAACGCGTTTAGCGATTCTGGTGCAAGCCGTCCTTAGTTACAAACTAAACAAAGCTTGTATGTACTATGGGAACTAGATTGCTGATAGTATACTTTTTTTTTATTTAACTACATAATTATTATTCTTATTTATTTCGACTCACAGTCACAACGAATACTAGTACACACGGAGACACGTCCACCTATACTGTTTGAACTTTGAACTATTATAAGTAGAAGGTTGGTGGTGGTGTAGACACGCCAGTGTGTTTGTGTGTGTCGGGCTGCGAGCGCGGCGCGCCCTAGCCTATTGCACCCCCGCCCCGACGTACCTCTGCATTGTATGTAGCCTAGTTATGCTTGTATTGAGTGTATAACCTGACCTGTAGCCGTGTGTACAAAGTATACGTACCAATGGCGTGGTGTTTCGCCCTTTCAGTTAAATATTCAGGATCATGTATTCTCTGCGCGCCGCTCAGTATCTCCTCGCCTCTCATGAACATATCGTACGAGTTCGAGGCTTTCTGCAACAAATATGAAAAAATGAAAAAAAAATGAAAAAACCTTTATTTCCAGCAAAACATACATACAGTAGGTAGGCAAGGGTAGGATACGTACATAGGTACTAACCCAGCAGGTAGGTACAGTGAGAAACAACAGACAGATAAATTACCTAAACATCAGGGGTACCTACTAATGAGCGCTGAACAATTCGGACATACGATCAAAGAGCTGTCATTTGTTGTTATAAAATTATATATAAATAAACATTCATGGACATTTCATACAACGCCCTCTAGTCCCAAACTGAGCAAAGCTTGTACTATTAGAACTAGATTTCTGATAGATTACTTATAAAGGTATCTCTTTGTGTAAATACATACTTATAATGCATAGTAACACCTAGACATTTTTTTTATTCATTAATTGACTTATAGATAGTAGTCACAACGGATCTTAGTACGGGTGTTACTATGTATTATAAGTATGTATTTACAAAAAAAAAGTATATAAGTATTGTATCAGCATCTAGTTCCCATATCACAAGCTTTGCTTAGTTTGGGACTAGAGGGCGTTGTGTGAAATGTCCGTGAATATTTATTTATTATTTATTTATCTTTGTCCCTCTGAAGTATCTGCGCATAACCCATTTTTGGGTCGTTGGAGGTAAACTGATTTTTCCGCACAACAGTACATGCGCAATCGTTTGTTGTACCTAACGTCAAAGTGATAAAGATCCGTTGTGCGTACTGTACATCTATTATTACAAGTTTATCTTAATGCAATAGTGTTATCATGTCAAATTCCAATGAACAATAAAACAAACATCTATATTTGCACACAAATGTTAGTTCTCAGTGGGGATCGAACCCACGACCCACAGCACGGAAGGCAGAGCTATACCCACTGAGCTGTGACGCCTGTCTAAGTTTGTTATTAGTTTATTTATTCACAAAGAAAACTATGACTAATACAGTATTTACAATATGTATAAAATACACATAAAGCAGTTGAGCTATCTACACACCGTTGCAAACGATTTATAGATAGCTCAACTGATCCAAATCAGTACCAATCGGAAGCGTGCCCAAGACACTGGCTGCATTGTTATTAGTACTTACAGGATTGTTCGGATCAGGCATGGTGTAAAACGGTCTCACTGCCAGCGGGTACTTGTCCAGAATGTAGAAATCTGTGTCATATTTGGCTTTTACCAAACGTCCGAGGAGTTTCTCATCTGGAGTAGATAAGTCATCTTCTTCTCCAATAGTCACACCTGAATGTTAAGGACGTATTAAAAATTAGACAGGCGTCACGGCTCAGTCGGTATAGCTCTGCCTTCCGTGCTGTGGGTCGTGGGTTCGATCCCCACTGAGAACTAACATTTTTGCGTGCCAAACATAGATGTTTGTTCTATGTCTGGGTGTTGCTATGTATTATAAGTATGTATTTACAAAAAAAAGGTATATAAGTATTGTATCAGCCTCTAGTTCCCATATCACAAGCTTTGCTTAGTTTGGGACTAGAGGGCGTTGTGTGAAATGTCCCTGAATATTAAAAAAAAATAGAATTTCGCAGTCGGAATTTTCAAAAATTTTAACCGACTTCGGTTTTCCTAGTTTTTTAAACTGATAAATTATTTACAAAATAAATTATAGTAATTATCTAGTTTCCATATCGCAAACTTTACTTAGTTTGGGACTAGAGGGCGTTGTGTGTAAAGTCCATGAATATTTATTTAATTAATTTATAAGAATGCGAATTTATTTATTTGACTGACATTACAGAAAAACACAGACATAAACAAATACAATACAAAAACAAATTGCTGTCAAACAGGTCCAGTCTCAGCTTTATGCCACTCCCGAACGGGGGTAAGGAAGGAAGGTAAGGAAGAAGAGGGGTATAAGTAGTCCATATTCCGGAATCTGATGATAATGCACACGATGAAGAGAATCTGTTAACTTTTCTGGTATATTACTCACCAGCTTCTTTCAATATGAGTATTGCTTGAGGGAACTCCAGTCGGAGAGGTGGGTCTAGGAACTTGAACGGTTCCACTTGGTATTGTTGACCCACCGCTGCTATTTCTGTTGCATACCTGTAAATTAATTATAATAAATAAATAAATAAATATTCATGGACTTTACACACAACGCCCTCTAGTCCCAAACTAAGCAAAGCTTGTAATATGGGAACTAGATGGCTGATAGAATACTTAAATACTTTTTTTTTTGTAAAATAATAATAATAATAATATTACTAAATAATATCCTATCCTACTAATATTTTTATCAATTTTAAAGTTTAGATGTTTTTTCTTCGCAACGAGTCTGATTTGGATGAAACTTGTAATGTAAATAGTTCTATACATGGTAACACGGGTGTAATAAAACATGATACAATTTTATCGTGATTTTGGATTAGAGCAATGGAAATAATAATATATAGAATTTCCTGGATCTATTTTTAATTTTTTTTTATTACTTTTATTTATGGATAACCAGCTACAAAAACCTAGGGATTTTCACTATACAACGTGTAACATATTGTTTCCATAAGGCTTATTCAGACCAAACACATGAATAGATTGGCATGTGCAGAAATTGAATACAACATGTTGGAAAATTCTATTTTTTTATTTTTTTGTCTTAGATATTTGCGACCACTTTTAGTGTTTATTTACTTTGCGTATGTATCCAGCCTGTTAGTACACATGCTCACGCACCCTCCTATCACATCGCACTCACACATAGACACTATTGCTATTTTTAAGGAACCTTAAGACGCTTTTCATGAATGAAAAACTTCGAAATATTAAAAGTCGTAGAACAAATGTACATTAAATTTTTATATTAAGGTTATTTACATTTTAGACGCATTTAATTCATATTTAATTCATTAATTTTCGTTTCGTTTCATTAATTCGACAGGCGTCACAGCTCAGTCGGTAATGGCTCTGCCTTCCGTGCTGTGGGTCGTGGGTTCGATCCCCACCGAGAACAAACATTTGTGCGTGCAAAACATAGATGTTTGTTCTATGTCTGGGTGTTACTATGTATTATAAGTATGTATTTACAAAAAAAAGTATATAAGTATTCTATCAGCATCTAGTTCCCATATTACAAGCTTTGCTTAGTTTGGGACTAGAGGGCGTTGTGTGAAATGTCCATGAATATTTATTTATTATTTACTTAAACCTAGTTATGAACAAATTTGTACGCCTTAGGGCAAATCACAGTGCACAATCTATTATGTCACTATTTTACTTACCTGTGTTTACAAATAAATAAATTGAAATTGAAATGTTGTTCGCCATGACGTCCAGAATACCCCCCTTTCGGACTTTTTTTTTTCTTAACCTATACTGTCCCACTGCTGGGCAAAGGTCTCCCCCATTTCCTTCCAGGACTTCCGCTGGCTTGCCAGGTCCCACCAATGTGCTTCGAACTTATAAGACTTTATATAGACTTTATAGACTAAGGGCCAACGCACATCTATCGACAAAACTGTTTTGTCGCGTACTTAGTGACGTGAAAATAAATTTTCTGTTATAACGAAAACAGCATATGACGAATGCTTCCTCGTCATATGCTGTTTTCGTTATAACGAAATTCACATCAATTGACACGACGCATGCATAAAATTATGTTTACCTATCTATTATAGCATTGTTTAGTACCTACCTACCTATTAAACATTGCTTTATACGCACATACCTAGAGAATGAACTGTGCTTTTTTAATAAATAAGAATAGAGTAATTATGTAGTGTACTTAATAATATTATTAAGTACTTAGCATGATTCTCATTAAATAAGCAAGTAACGAAAACAGCAAATAAGACGAAACATATTGTGACGAAAAAAGTTATACTGACAGGGTTTGTCACGAAATTATGAAGTTTCACATCACTAACTGTTCGACAAGACGTTTTGTTTTCGGTTTGCGTTCGCCCTTACTTAACTTTCGGACTTATAGGGCATTATGTTACACGTTCTATACGCACCCTTAATCTACCAAAGTTTTCGCTAGTGATTGTATGAGGGTACTCACTGATCACGCAGTCCTCGGAAGATGTCCGTGAAAGTTGCACCAATAGTGTCTAATACCTCATGATAATGATATTTGAACGACATCTCGAGATCCAAACCCACGAATTCAGTTAGATGCCGATGCGTGTTAGAATCTTCCGCGCGGAACACCGCTCCCACTGTGAACACCTGAACAGAAAATTATTTTATTTTTAACCGCCGACGCAAAAACGACGGAGTGTTATAAGTTTGACGCGTTTGTGTGTGTGTGTCTGTGGCATCGTAGCACCAGAACAAATGAACCGATATTGATTTTGTTTGAAAGGTGAATTAGTCGGGAGTGTTCTTAGCTGTTTGATGAAAATCGATCCAAGATGGCCGCCGCTACAAAATGGCGGATTACATATTTTTTTTCACTACATAGGCTTTTTTACGTTCATACTATTTCTATTATTTTATGTCAGGGATTTTTTAAATTTTTAATTTAATTGTATTTATTGAAGGAAGGGTTGTAGGGGAGGGTACAACCCTTACTACTGAAGACGTGCCCAGTGATGCATTGCAATGCGTCCATCCCTCTGAGACAAGTCGGTGTTAAGTGCACGTGCGTGTAATAACACCGGCAGCCATACCCTGCAACCTGGCACACAGCAATGCGAGCATCACTGTGCCAACCACGGTTGTACTACTTCCCCGGACGAGCTCGCACACAAGAAGCTCTACTACTATCTCATGGCTTATCTCCCCCCCATTTTCTCTTTTAACCCCAACCCCCCTTTACTCTTTTCGAACTTCCAAACCTTACTGTGGTATCCCTGTCAATAATTATGGTTGCGGGTAAGCCGCCAATAAATCAGTTGGTTCTTTGACTCGGTCTTTGTTCTATTGAGCTCCCTAAATTATTATATAAATCCCACTGGCGACGAGATAAATACCGTTAAAATACCACCAATCGCTTCGTTATTGTGTTTTTAACAAGTGTCAATAAAATGCCGATCGGTAAAATTGAACAATTTGATATAACGAGCAAAAAGTGGTTGGCCTATATTCGACGCGTGAAACAGTTCATGACGCTCAATGAAATCAAACCAGAATTGCAAGTGGCTACTTTAGTGACGTTAGTTGGCGAAACTACATATGATTTAATGTGTGATCTATGTGCGCCAGATAACCCGGAAGCCAAAACTTTTAATGAATTGGTGGAGATAGTCGAGAACCATCTCGAACCAAAGCGCTCGGACATAGCTGAGCGGCACATTTTCAGACAGCGACGTCAAAATAGTGGCGAAAGTCTCGGCGATTATTTGCAAGTACTCAAACATCTAGCGAGTACGTGTGGCTTCATGTCCACCCTCGAAGAAAACTTGAGAGATCAATTCGTATCGGGACTGGTGAGCGATGACATGAGATCGCGACTTTTCGCGGAGCCTTCGTTGACGTACAAGAGGGCGGTGGAGTTGGCTTTGGCACTGGAGGCGGCCGACCGGCACGCGCAGGCGAGCGGGGCGGGCAGCGCGGCGGCGACAGCGAGCTCCGGTACCGCCGCCGAGCCCGTGCATCGGCTGGCGGCAGGACGTGGCGGCGGCGGCGGTTCGCGGTCCTACGGCAGCGGTAGCGGCAGCGCGGCGGGATCACGCGCCCCCGCCAGCGCCGCGGCCTCAAGCGATGCGCAGCGCGCGCAGCAACCTTGCTGGCGGTGCGGAAAGGGGCACCGGCCCATCGGGTGCCGTTTTAGAAATTATTCGTGTGATGCTTGTGGCCAAAAGGGCCATTTAAAAGTGATGTGCAGGCGTTTCTCCCGGCAAGGTGAGACTCCGTCCTCGGGGCGAGGTCAGAACTATATCGATAGTGATAACGACAACGATTCGGAGTGCGATTTGTACAACTTAAATGTATGCAATAATAGTGATCGCCCTTACAATGTGCAGGCGAGGGTTGACGGTAAAGTGATGATGTTCGAGCTGGACACTGGCAGTAAGTTATCCACCATCAATACTTACTTTTATGATGAACATTTTAAGCAGAAGCCGCTCATAGCTAATGACCTTTGTTTACATTCGTATAACGGTACTCGAATCGAAGTAGCAGGTTATATTATGGTTGAAGTGGAGGTAGGGACGCACACGGCGAGGAATTTAAAACTTTTTGTTATCAAGAATGGGGGACCGCCGTTATTAGGTAGATCCTGGTTAAGTCAACTAAACATCGATAAAATCAAAATTAATGAAATGATTCTCAAATTATCAGATTTAAGCCTAGTGGAGAGTTTACGAAAAGAATTTCCCACCGTGTTCGCCCCTGGTCTCGGTACTTGTACAAAGCAGCTATCGTTGAGATTGCGAGACACGACCCCTATTTTTATGAAGGCGAGGCAGTTGCCGTTAGCTTTGCGTAAGCCTGTTGAATTGGAACTGCAGCGACTCGAGGCGGAGGGTACGATTCATAAGGTGGACTACTCTGATTACGGAACACCGATTGTGCCGGTCGTCAAGAAATCGGGTGATATACGGATTTGCGGGGATTATAAAGTAACGATAAACCCAAAGCTGATTCGCGACCCGTACCCTATGCCACGAATCGAAGAATTATTTGCAGCCCTAAGTGGCGGCGAACAATATTCTAAAATCGACCTGACCAACGCGTACCAACAATTATTGTTAGATGAAAGCTCGCGGGCATGTAGCGCGATAACGACTCACGTAGGTACTTTCGTGTATGATCGGACACCTTTTGGGTTAACTTGCATACCAGAAAAATTTCAAAAATTTATGGAAGAGACGCTTAGAGGGTTAAAGGGTACAGCGGTATTTTTGGACGATATAGCGGTCACAGGTTCTAATAGAGAGGAACATTTGGTGAATTTAAAAGCGGTCTTATCTCGGTTGCGTGAGGTCGGTTTAAGAATAAAACTAGAAAAGTGTAGTTTTATGCAAGATAGTATTACCTACTTAGGTTTTATAATTGATAAGCAAGGCTTGCATCCGGATCAAAATAAGATAAAAGCAATTGTAGATGCGCCCCCACCCGAAGATGTAACTCAGCTGAGGTCTTTTCTCGGCCTGATTAATTATTACTCAAAGTTCATACCTCGGCTGAGTACGATATTACATCCCTTACATAGTTTACTGCGCAAAGATATTGCTTGGGTCTGGTCCGAGGATTGTAAAAAAGCGTTCAATGAAATTAAATCTGTTATACTTAGTAGTAAAGTGTTGGTACATTATAATCCTGAGTTACCACTAGTACTAGCGGTTGATAGCAGTTCATACGGTATTGGCAGTGTGTTATCGCATCGATTCCCGAACGGCGACGAGCGCCCCATATGTTTCGCGTCGCGCACCCTTAACGCAGCCGAAAGATCATACAGTCAACTGGACAAAGAAGCACTCGCAATTATTGCTGGTGTTATCAAACATCATCAATATATCTACGGCCGTCATTTTATTATTAAAACTGACCATAAACCGTTAACATTTATTTTTGGACCAAAATTTGGATTGCCGGCTACGGCAGCTAGCAGGCTGCAAAGATACGGCACGAGGCTCGCTTCTTATGATTTTGATATCGAGTTCGTTAAATCGAGTGACAATAGTAATGTCGATGCTCTATCACGACTGCCGCTGCCGAACAAACGTAAAACTTGTGATGAATCGGATTCGGTATCGTATATTAATTATGTCGAAGAATCTTTTCCAATCAGCGCTAAAGAGGTGGCTTTGTGCACACAGAAAGATGTTGTATTAGGTAAGATTAAAACATACTTAATTAACGGTTGGCCTTCGAAAATAACGTCGGAGCTAGAAAAACCTTATCTCCATCGTAAAGATAGCTTGACTATAGATCAAGGTTGCATTCTATATAACCATCGGGTCATTGTACCCGAGGTTCTAAGAAAGCAAGTGCTAGCTGAATTGCACGAGGGTCATTTAGGAGTGGTGAAAATGAAGAATATTGCTAGAAGTTACGTTTATTGGCCGTCTTTAGATGCTCAAATCGAGTCGATTGCTAGAGAATGCAGTGCTTGTAGGCAGCAGCGGGACGCGCCCCCGAGATCATTGTTGCATCCGTGGGAGTTCCCTGCGCGCCCTTGGCAAAGAGTTCATATTGATTTTGGAGAGTTTCAGGGTAAACACTACTTGGTCTCCGTCGACGCGCATAGTAAATGGATCGAGGTGCAGAAAATGTCCGGCACTACAGCCGCGGCGACAGTAGGCAAGCTACGAGAATTATTTGCGCGGTTTGGTCTTCCTTCCCAGGTCGTCAGCGACGGCGGTCCACCGTTCGGTTCCGCTGAGTTCGCTAATTTCATGAAGAAAAATCTCATCACTCATACGATTACGAGTCCGTACCGACCGGCGGGGAATGGAGCGGCCGAGAACGCGGTGAAGTTGGTCAAGCGAGCCATGAAGAAGGCTGCGCACGAAAGGGTAGACGTCGACACGGCGGTCACCAAATTTTTATTTCAGTATAGAAACTGCGAGCACGCCACCACCGGCGTGGCTCCGGCCGAGGCGATGCTCGGTAGGCGGCTACGCGGTCGGCTGGACGTGCTACGGCCGAGCGCCGAGCGCGCCAGCGAGGCGGCCGCCGCTCGAGCAGGACGCGCCGCGCCCGGCACCGAGCGCAGCGCCGCGCCCGGCGATGCGGTGCTAGCGCGGGACTACAGCGCGCGCCCAGACAAGTGGACGCCGGCCGTCGTCACGGCAAGGGAGGCGCCGCTTACATATCGAGTTCGTTGTCCTGATGGACGCGAGTGGAAGAGGCACATCGATCAGTTGCTCCCCATGGAGAAACCTCGATCTAATCTACGGCTCTCCGCGGTCGTACCTATTGGGGTCGATTCTGATCACGAGAAGTTCGACGATGCAGTCGAAGAACAGCCTGAATTCCAGTCGCCTAAAGACACCTCTTTTGCTGTTCCTAAACGCCTAGTCGAACCGAAACTAATTCAAAGCCCGGTTGCGAACGTTGCGATTCAATCCGACTCAGTACGCCCAAAACGAGCTTGTACATTTAAAGAAAAATTGTATAAAGTTTAATCTTACATACCTATCTAGTTTAGTTTGAACCTGCCTGTTTCTGTGAAATATTTTGCTCAGGGATATCCTATCGCTTAACAATCTATTTTCAATAGATTTGTATAATGCGTGCGTAAGTACATATAACATTCCTTGAGCAAAACAACGTATTAAACAGGTACCTACTGGCTTTAGTTTTTTTTTTTTTTTTAAGTAATGACTAGTGTTTTAAGTAGGTAGGTACCTGTATAGGTAAGGTTGTGTTATTTACTTCTACTTTAAATTATATGGTAACATATTAGTATGTTTATATTACTCAACGATTGTTTCATTTTAATCGTTGCAGTGAAGCTGTGTTTAGTTAATTTAGTGCTTGATAAGTAGTATTTACTTTAGTGGTTTAAAATTTTTTTTTAAAGGGGGACGTGTGGTATCCCTGTCAATAATTATGGTTGCGGGTAAGCCGCCAATAAATCAGTTGGTTCTTTGACTCGGTCTTTGTTCTATTGAGCTCCCTAAATTATTATATAAATCCCACTCTTACCTTATCAAAATCAGCCGCAATGGCCATCTGCTTGTACAGCTGGGGCGACTGTGCGAGATATGCGGACGACTTGAAGTAGGAGACTGTGAACACATTAGCCCCCCCCTCTGAAGCCGCCGAGATTATCTTAGGCGTGTGTATCTCCACGAAACCTGCAAATTCAATCCCACTAATATTATAAATGTCATTAATATTTAAATGCCACTAATATTATAAATGTCACTAATCTTATAAATGCCACTAATATTATAAATGCCACTAATATTATAAATATCACTAACATTATAAATGTCACTAATATTATAAATGCCACTAATATTATAAATGCCACTAATATTATAAATGACACTAATATTTAAATGACACTAATATTATAATTGCCACTAATATTATAAATGCCACTAATATTATAAATGTCACTAATATTATAAATGTCACTAATATTATAAATGACACTAATATTATAAATGCCACTTATATTATAAATGCCACTAATATTATAAATGTCACTAATATTATAAATGCTACTAATATTATAAGACAAAAGATAAATCCGGGGTCAGATAGCTAACTGCTTGCAAGCGAATAGTTTCAAAAGTGGTGAGGCGGAAATTTTGCCGATAGTACACTAGGTACCATTGATTGGAGTACAGAAACAGGAATTGAACGATTAAGTGGACTGTATTTTTTGTAACGATTATTTTACCCTAAAATTAGGTTTACGATAACGACACGATAGAACCACAAACTAGATCCTAGCACCAATAAGCTGTGTATACAGGATGTAAGAATAGCGTCCCACGTACCTGTATGTCCTGGGTGATGAAGAGGATCCAGTAGAACGTTTAGGTAGACAGGTCCGTCAGATTGTCAAGGTACTCGCTAGCTAGTTTTCTCCTTCGAACTCTTCAGGGTCCTGTAACCGCTACGTGGAAGGCACTGGATAGGGCTCCGTCGCAGGCGCACTAGACTACACATCAGCTGGGTACACAGTGGGGCAAAACTAAGACGCTAATTTGTGGTGATTGCAAGCAAATTTAAATAGATAAGTACTATTCGAGAAAAACACTACGAAAGATATTTAGCCTTTTTCCGAAACGATAAAAATGTACTCTATTAAATTCGCGTAAGATCAAGTTTACAATTCGACTTCTCAGTCTGCAATGACGCTAAGGTCAAATTTTAATGTAACGACAAAAATACGAATTATTTCCGTTACCTATTGTTTTTAGGTGAATGAACCATATAAGGACCAATAGGAGGTCAGTGACCTATGCTAGGTAACAGACAGAATGACGCGCGAATGCATCAAGCTGACAATGACAGCTATCAAAACTGAACATTCCGACCACCAAAATACACAGTATTTTCACCAAGTTAATAATAATTTAATAATAGAGGTGAAAACAACACGAAAAATAACTAAAATATACGAAGAATAAGTTAAGTTATGATAAACTTAACACTTAACTTAACTATAAATTACTTAGAAGGCCTAACATTCGGATCTTATGCTCTGAGGTGAAAAAAACATCCAAAGTATACAGTCACCCGTAGAGATTCGAAAGGTACCGACTATACATAATATATAAAGTGATGAACTGCTAAGTCGTTTGGGTCCGAGCTAGGAGGAAACAATGGCTTCAAACAAAGCAGAAGCACAATCGATTTCAGCAGCTTGTTAACCTCTACGTACGTTAGGCATTGCAAACCAACGACACGAACAGGGTAGGTTTTCAGTGTCTCACCAGCCTCAGCTAAGCCCGAGAAGTGTGGACTGCCTGGGGGGTTGAACACGAAAACCTGTTTAGTCTGCATTGCCTGGGACGACTTTGTTAACAACTCGCTGGTTATCATAAAAGTTTTACCTCGGTCAGACACCAACCTAAAACGACGGCCTCTGTGAGCCATGAAACGCCAGAGGCGTGCACGATAGGCCTCGAACATAAGCTCACGAACGAGCTTCAAATGCACTGTTGTATTAACAGTACACACGACAATACACACGAATCCTTGAGACGTGCGTCGACCACGTCCGTACGAAATATCGGACGGGCCAGCGTAACCAACTGAAGCAGACGAAAATGGCTTCAGCTGGCTAATACAACGAAGAGGTAGCTCTCCTATTCGAGGAGGAACTAGTGAACGAGAGTTTGCTCCAAAGCGTTCTACACACGACGAAAGCATTGATCTGATTGACCGCTCTGGCAACAGGATCCACCAGTCAGAGGCGAACAGCAGCTGCAGCGTTTCCGATCCCGCGTGCAAGAACTTACGATGCCGTTCTTCAGCAATCAATGAAGTTAGATCATGGGTTCGAGGCGACAACAAAGCTTGCTTCCGGTCGTAGCCCAGCTGACTTTGCGAAAAATGACCGCCCACCCTCAATAAACCACCTGTATCAAACGGAGGACACAATCTGCGAGTAGCTTCCGCGAGCGAAAACGGAGCGTCCTTGGTGATAGCGCGAAGGTCAGTTGCAAGTGCTTCTTCTTGAACATGGTTCACAGCGAGTTCTGTGACGTGGTTCGTTTGAGCACACGACAAACGACCGATCAACCAAGTCCTTAGATTTAAGTTGTGCATGTTCCGCGAGTAATGTGCCAGGACGTTGACGATCCGTTTATCCGAGGAGAACCGATGTAGAAACCCTTCGACAAGGGCGGCATTATTAGCCGTACCTAGGCTCAAAATCTTTAGTTCTTCCAGTGCAGATCCATCGCTCAGCCGTGACAACTGTAGCCAGTCGTCCTTAGGAAGGAGCAGTCTAATTGGACCCGACCACCATGCTGTACACGGGACCAAATTAGCTGGTAGCAATCCATGAAAGGTATCTCCATCCGTGGTGCGAGCAACATCGAAAACCACCCGAAGTGACGGCGTTGCGAAACCAGGTCGTAGAATCCCTTGTTGTGGAATATAATTGAAATGACCGACATTCGACGAAGGCGGAACGACCTCTTCCATGTGGCCGATCTGCAAATAGTCGGTCTTGAATTTGCTACAAGCAGCCTTAAACTGAAGGTGTGTAGAAACACTTTGTTTAGAGTTCGACAATAGAGGCTTGCTCTGAGAGTCACTAAACGACAGAGGTACTAGTAGCCTACCTTGAGGAGTTCGACGACAAGTAGAACCTGAGTTATTTTTACAGGCCAACTCCTCCTTGGACAGTGCTACAGGTTTGGGCGGGTCGACAATTTCCAATTCCCAAAACCTCTTCGTTGAGCTATCTCGAGACAAGTTCAATGCGAACAAACGAGAAGGATCAGCAGCCACCATGCACTCCCCCATCAGTATCCACCCGAAAGTAGTTGGGATAGCAATGGGTTGACCATGTCTACCTTTTTCGAAACCAGGCAGTAGGGCTGAAGTGAAAACATTGACACTGATAAGCATGTCAACCAGTGCTGGTTTGCTGAAACCAGGGTCAGCGAGATCCAACCCCTTAATATGATGCCACAACAAAAAATCAATTTCCCCGGCTGGCATAACCGAGCAAATTGTTGGAAGCACAGAAGCCTCCAGCGATAGTTTGTGATATGAGTCCCTACTTGTAGGAGTTACCTCGCAGTGAACCGATCCAAGTATATCACTTGAGAGTTGACCTAGCCCATTCACTGACTGAGTACAATATTTAATTTTTAATCCTAGGCGCTGTGCACATGCTTTAGTAATATAGCTACATGAACTAGCACTGTCAATCAGAATCCGTACCCGATCAAATTTATTCAATCTATTTTTAACTATGACTGTAGCCGTTGGAAACAAAACTTCAGAGTGTGGGACATGAGCGACCAATGCAAGTTGTAACGGTGAAGGTTGTGGTACAACTGGTACAACTTTCGGTACAACTTCTGGTACAATCTCCGGTACAACTTCCGGTACCACTTCATCAAAATGTAACAGTGTATGGTGACTACTAGTACACTCTTTGCACTTTATGTTATACATACACCTATTAACTGAATGAGATGGACCCAAGCACAGAATACACAACTTCATCTTGTTTACTAATTGAAGTCTGTTAGTAGCTGACTGCTTCAAGAAACTTGAACAACTATCTATTGTATGTCCTACCTCTACACAAACAGCACACTCCTGTTTTGGAGCCACCACAAGCGATAATTTGTGACTGTTTACAATAGGCGACTTTTGGACTGGCTGTTTACGTAATCGGCTCATGATACTGCGTACCTTTTTGTCGAAGTCAATAGTATAAGCGAATACGGCTCTTTGATCTAACACCGACACCTTGGCTAACAACCTTTTTTGTGCTGTGTGAAACACCTGAATTACCGGCGAAACATCATCCTCACACACGCCACTAAGATCTGATGCCTCTAACAAATCTATCCTCATCATAGCATCATCGCGCGTGATTCTGTCTTGATCACCAAGCAAGGCATACTGATCATCATTCTCTGACTTCGTAGACATCGCAAATAACGAAATATCAGAGCTTTATTTACAAAATAAAACAGGTAAACAAACAAACATCCATAGACGTGACTATTTTGAATGAATGAATGAACGAAACGAACGAATAATTTTACAACCGTCAATCACTTGACAGTGACAGTTACGAAACGACAAAATTAACTGACAGCTAATCATCAAGCAACTGACAGAAATAAAAAAAAAAACACAAAATAAAATAATTACTATGGACGAATCTTTACAGAACTACCCTACGCTTTTATTATATTTCCGAAAACGACAAATTGAAATATAACAAAACGACACGTAAGAATGTATTCAGAAAAATGCTCCGTAATTAACTACAACGAACTAAAACGACTAGAAAGTGTTTTGTGGATTAATTAAATAGAAAGCAATGAACAAAATGTGCCGTAAGTCACCTTAGTATTTTTATGAGTGATTCACGGGCCAAATATCCTTAGGTTAATTTTACAAATAAATCCGCCTAATATGGATCAAAATGTACATAGGTTGCTTTATCAATTAAATCCGGTTCGTAGGACCAAAATGAACGATTAAGTGGACTGTATTTTTTGTAACGATTATTTTACCCTAAAATTAGGTTTACGATAACGACACGATAGAACCACAAACTAGATCCTAGCACCAATAAGCTGTGTATACAGGATGTAAGAATAGCGTCCCACGTACCTGTATGTCCTGGGTGATGAAGAGGATCCAGTAGAACGTTTAGGTAGACAGGTCCGTCAGATTGTCAAGGTACTCGCTAGCTAGTTTTCTCCTTCGAACTCTTCAGGGTCCTGTAACCGCTACGTGGAAGGCACTGGATAGGGCTCCGTCGCAGGCGCACTAGACTACACATCAGCTGAGTACACAGTGGGGCAAAACTAAGACGCTAATTTGTGGTGATTGCAAGCAAATTTAAATAGATAAGTACTATTCGAGAAAAACACTACGAAAGATATTTAGCCTTTTTCCGAAACGATAAAAATGTACTCTATTAAATTCGCGTAAGATCAAGTTTACAATTCGACTTCTCAGTCTGCAATGACGCTAAGGTCAAATTTTAATGTAACGACAAAAATACGAATTATTTCCGTTACCTATTGTTTTTAGGTGAATGAACCATATAAGGACCAATAGGAGGTCAGTGACCTATGCTAGGTAACAGACAGAATGACGCGCGAATGCATCAAGCTGACAATGACAGCTATCAAAACTGAACAGGAATATAAAATTATCAAAATTAGATGTAGGCACAGACGTCGGCGAATAAAGGAGTGAGTCTTGAATGATTGAGTGAAGTTGGAGCTACGATGGAGTGAACGATGCTTAGGGATGGGATGCGACGCTAGTGGTGTCCGATAGATAGATAGATAGAAAACTCTTTATTGTACTGCACCGGAAATTAGATATAGTTCTATATTAAAGCGAAGTACAATGGGCGGCCTTATCGCTATGAGCAACTTATCCGATCCTCTCCAGCAACTGTCAATAAACTGTCATTGAACTAGAAAGGTTATTTGCTTGGTACAGAGTGCACCTAGCATACCTACCCACAGGTAGACCAGCCTCCGTATTCCAATCTTTTGCTGTCAAGTTATATTTCACTGCCCAGTGT
Organism: Gandaritis pyraliata; assembly: GCA_947859175.1. Classification (NCBI taxonomy): domain Eukaryota; kingdom Metazoa; phylum Arthropoda; class Insecta; order Lepidoptera; family Geometridae; genus Gandaritis; species Gandaritis pyraliata. Next base: position 1,279,018 of record OX401878.1, on the reverse strand, counting down.
AATTTCTTCAGGTCACGTGGTACAATTTTGTAACACGTGATCATTCTTTTTAGACACTTGACAGCAAAATATGCGCGAAAACAAATTAAGTGACGTCATAATGTCACTATTTAGTCACAGAATAACTATGAGTTAGTATGAACTGACCATGATTTAAAACTTTGCAGTTCAACTTTGATTGGCATTACCCCTGCAGGTCATTATTTTTAGACACTTGACAGCAAAATATGCGCGAAAACAAATTAAATGACATAATGTCACTATTTAGTCACAGAATAACTATGAGTTAGTATGAACTGACCATGATTTAAAACTTTGCAGTTCAACTGAGATTGGAATACCCCTGCAGTATAACATACCCTTCTGTGTGAGTATATCCCTGAAGAGGCGACAGACGCCGGCTTCTATCCTGAATATGGCTTGGTTGGCCGGCGTGCGCAGGTCCAGCACGCGGTTATCCAGCCGCGTGTCCTGATTAACACGAATTCTTAGCGCTTCTGGGTCCTGGAAATAAATAAATAGATCATCATCATCATATATAGTCTAAACTTTCGCATTTATAATATTAGTAGGATATTATTTTCCACACACAAATGTTTGTTCTCAGTGGGGATCGAACCCACGACCCAGAGCACGGAAGGCAGAGCCATTACTGACTGAGCTGTGACCCCTGTCAAAAATACTGGAAAAAGAAAACTTACTTCATTCTTTTCACTCCTAGCAGCATCTTCCACTTGCATCGGCAGCTGTGCCCTTGCGGCAGACACCAACCACACTTGACTACCCGAGAGCTCCACCAAACTCACTGTGCATGATTCCACCGGAGACGAGGTTTTCACAACAGTTGCGAAAACGTCTATGATTGACTCTTTGGTGATGCTGTAAATAGAAAAACAAATTAGAATTATTGATCACTAAGATGGCTTAGCAGGTTGACGATGGCTTGATTAGTTGAATTACTAGGATGATTGGTGGTGTTCACTGCTTGATTAGTTGAATGACAGCTTACTTTGTGGAACTACTACAGTGATTGATGCGAAAAATGGCTTTGTTGGTTAAACTACTAAATTAAGTGGGGTAAGTAGCTTATTTAGTTGATGATGGCTTATGTAGTTGATACTAACTTGCCAGTGAACTTAACCAGCTGTTTGCTGACCTTCCTCTCGTCACTAACGCTTACTAACAGCTGCACTGTGCTGGAGCCCTGACGGAGCACAGCGAAGCACTGCTTGCCTTTAGCGCGGGAAGTTTGTAACCGGGCTGAAATAGAAATACATATTACTCCATTGTGCCTCAACCCTAAAGTGAGACCCTATTAATTTTGACAATAAATTCCAGCTATACATACCCCTAACCCAAACCTCCTTCCCCGCTTGACCTTCCAAATCCTTGACATCTGTGAAAACCCTGTCACGATTTTCACCAGTCGACTGGATCAGTTTAAGAGTCCCATACAGTCCTTCAGAGTAATCTGGTTCGGACTCTGCTTGGGGCTGTGCTGTTGTTGCCTGAAAGAGAATTTAATAAAAACATCTCATACAATTCTTCAATATTATTGTGTGCAATTTCTGATTAAAAATCACCGAGGCTTTTTAAGACCATGGAGTGTCTGTTTTGTGGAAAATAGTTGCGAATTGAGTAAAATTAATAGATTCTGTATTATACTCATTTGTGCACGAGTTAGTGGTCAACTCTGGTGACAGAATTTTAATGCCGCCTTAAGGTTTTCATCGTGGCTTAACGACTGAGAGTTTATTTACTCTCCAAAGCACGGAAGTGCTCAGATGTAAATGTTACTAGCAGTCACACATCCAAATACAACAAACAGAACATCACTTAACTTAGATCATTGGCGAAGATTGACTAAGCAAGCCTAGCCACGAGTGCCACGCTTAGGGGAACTACTTCCAAGTGAACTAAAAATACAGTAAGAAGTACCTTATGCTCAGCTTTCTTCTGCAGTTTTTCAGCTTGTTTGGCAGCTTTCTTTGCCGCCTTTTTGCTGGCATCACCTTGTAGAGCCTCTTCCGATGCTACCATTTTAAATCTGCCAAAACATTATTATATAAAAAGGTAGCATATACAAATATTATAGTAGTCATGATAAATTAAAAAAAAGTTTTTTGTATATTGAAAACATGTAATTTTTACATACTTTTGGACGAACACCGACGATAAGTACCTACGTAATATTTATTACTTATGTACTAGGTATATTATGGCCTCTACTTTGAGTTGTAAATGTTGTAATGGCAAATTAAGGTTAAGGTTACATACAATCGGGTTTTTACTAAACCTCACAAACTATTTGCTTATATACTCAATTCACTGCATTAGCTGATGTAATGAAGCGTAAATGTTAGAAAAAAAATGAGTTCTAAAATGTTTTGGTCATTTTTAAAGAGGTTCAATCATTGCAGTGTCTTGCATCAGCATCATAGAATCTATGCATTTTACTTACGTGGATAGTTTCACAGGTCACACCGGTGTTTGTATCACTCGTCTTCACACTCTGAGATAAGAAAATGCTGTAGAAACTGATAAAAGTAGCATAAATTAACAAAACATTTTGCCGATTTTACTTTATTTTGAGGTTAGGTTGTTGGCATAGAAAAAAGAAAACACTCTATAATCTGTGGTTGTTGGATGTTTGCATAGAAAAAAAAGTTTTGACAGTGACAGTAGTTCTTACTGACATTGACAGTAGACACTAGAAAAAAGACACTGGCAGAATTGTGGCAAGTCATAAAAACCATTTGACTTTGACAGTAGTTTGATTTGATTGATTAATCCTTCGGTGCAATTAGCGCCATCTAATGAGGAGTAGCTTACTCTACATTCTGCGGGTAATTTTGTGCTATTTCGTCCAAAATATAACTACTAGATGCCGCTTTGTTTGTTACCTTGAGATTCGCAATAATGTGACTGCAAAATAGAAAACTGAATAAGGCTTTCGTTTAGTTTGACCATGATTTTAATTATACGTTGTACGTAATTATAAGGAAGGTCAACAAAAACAAACTTCTGTACAAAATAAATAAGATACAATACAGTAGAGCAAAATATATTTTAAGTTTACTCATAAAATCTACTTCTCGTGTATTAGGTACTTGGATTCTTCTACCATACCTAACAAGTACCTACGGTAGTGCCTGGGACATGTTTTAGTTAGATGGAGTAAGAAAAATAAGCATTTATTTATACAATTTATTGAATACTTATAATAACTTAATATTAATATTCAAGTAGGGAAACTGATTGTACATACAATACCAAGGCTAGTATCCAGACTGGGCCTAAATTACTTAAATTACATTAATTATTATTAATAAGACAATTTGTATACAGCCTAAAAATTTAAGTACCTAAAAATAGGATCATTACCTGGGATTCCCCGGGTTCCTTAAAACTATGATTTACTTGAGTCTGCTTAATTTTAGTTTCACTAAAACTGTTGGAATATTATTTTCACAGTCATCACAATTTTCGCACCATTATTAGCACTGGTTAGATTTGGATGGGGTGCCTAGACTTGCTTTTTAGGTACCCCATACTCAGTGTCGGGGTTTTTCATACCCCACAATCGGGGTTTGATGTCGAATTGGAATTTCGATGGTGAGTTGGGGTGTTTAATACCCCACATGTGAGGTTTGGATGCAGAGTTGGGGTTTTTGATACCCTATATTAGAAGCTTTCACAACCAAAGTCAGGACTGCGTACATGTTCATAATACTACTGTTTCCGTGTGTGAATTTACGCATAATAATGTTTTAAAACCTAATGTTTTTAAATTCTTTGACTTCACCTTTTCTATTTATTTAAGTAAATTAAATGCAAAGTGGTCAAGATTAAGTACATTTAAATATTTTTTTGATGGACTTGAATAGATTTAAGAAAGCATAGCCATTTTAAGTACTTATTGAATTCTTTTTGCCACATCACTTTTTTTATTTAAGTAGCTATTAAAATTCAATAGATTTTTATTTAGAATCATAATATTTAGACACTTTTATGGTTTTTATTGGTTTAGACAGCATATAAATTGGTGTTTTATTTATTTGCTTGCAATATTACCCAATCACTTCGTCTATTTAATATAATTAGAAACACTTCATTGGATTTTTAGTTTCATTGATTGTGTATCAAGATCAACTCATCTTGTGTATTCCCTTGCAATTTTTACCAGATCACTTTCTTATTCAACACTTCAGCAGTGTTACTCTCTCAAGTACCTAAGTACTTTAAATTCTTTTGGTCGTCATAAGACAGATCACTTTTTCAGTTTAATCACTTCACTTTATCTGTTTAGGCTATTATAATCACTTCACTTTATCCGTTTAGAGTATTATAAACCTTCTCCAAAGAGGTTCTTAAGGTCATGTTCGTAGAGTGCTATGACAAGCATAATGCCGATTCCTGTCGCAAGACCCATTAGTTGAAGCGCACATTGGCAGAGCGTGCCTTCGTTGCTATGAGATGTGCTGAGTTCTGGCATCTGAAATAGGAATTTTTTATTTTATTTATTTGTCACAACTACATGGCAGGCATCAACAGTTTTTCAAAAAAAGAATAGCCCTTTATGGGTGTAAGTCCTAATGCCACCTCAATTACAGAAGTAAACCATAATCATTGTTATTAACAGCTGTACACATTATTATTATAAAAATAAAAACAGTAAAGGACGAACAAAATCGGACCCAAGTTGGACCCTTGTACAACACCACTATAATACATAGGATCTATGACGAAACATATCGAAAGCTTAACAAAAACCAAAAAGATACATGCCAACAGTCGCAGCACTTACCATATCAACAAGCGCGATGTAAAGGAACATGCCAGCCGCCGCCGCGAACAGCCAGCGGGTCGCGGAAGGCGCGTGTCCTGCTAGCACGCCACATACCATACCCACCAGGCACAGGCCAGATGAGAGGATGTTGTAGCATACTGCACGTTTGACCGACATGCCTGCTTTTAGGAGGACTGCGAAATCGCCTGAAAAAGAAGTGTAAATTCACACAACGCCCTCTAATCCCAAATTAAGCAAAGCTTGTAATATGGGAACTAAATTGCTGATAATACTTATTTTTTGTAAATACATACTTATAATGCATATAACAAATGTTAGTTCTCAGTGGGGATCACACCCACGACCAACAGCACGGAAGGCAGAGCTATTACCGACTGAGCTGTGACGTCGTCAACCGAGTTATGATAACTCACCTAATTCGTGGGGAAGCTCGTGGCATAGAACAGCAATAGCTGTTGAAAACCCACCGGCTATGTTCGAAGCGAATGCCGCACCTAAAATCATACAAAAATATATATTTACTTCTTTTTCGTTTATTTTTTATCTTTCTATTCGTTTTCTTGAAATTTCTCAGCAAAAAATGAGTATTTCCGTAGCGTAGCTTGCTAAGTCAAGTCTGGGGGGTGATTCTAGACCGATAGACTTGTTATCACGGTAGATATATATCCCAAGAACTGTCAAAACTCCATAGTGTTTGACAGTTTTTGGTAGATATATCTATCGTGATAAAAAAGTCTATCGGTCTAAAATCGCCCCCCTGTATTGGACTCACCAATCGCCATGCCATCAGTAAAGTTGTGAAGTCCGTCCCCCATAATAACCATCCAAGCAACGGACGCGATCGACGAGGGCGGTGCGTGGACGTGTCCGTGTGAATGCGAGTGGCCGTGGTGTGCTCGAGAATGTTCTCTGAAATTCAAAAATGTTATTGATGATAAGCTATATAGCTTTTTGTGAAGGAGCTCGTCCAGGGAAGTATAGTACTACCATCGTATCTATTTCGTGCGCCGCACAATGATGGTCGTATAAAGTCGTATTGCTGTGTTCTGGTTTGAAGGGTATGGATGCCGGTGCTATTATATGCACATGAGACAAACAGGCCTTCACAAAACCTTTCCTTTTTCGTTGAACAAGGCTTTTTATCACAGCGAAATTTACAATAAATAGAATTACTAATTTAGAACAATTCCACTGCCTACTGAGATTAATCTCGATTGTCTGTCCTAAATTACTTTTTTCTTGTATTTAAAACAATGTTATTATACTAAAAAATGCAGCTTACCTCAAAATAACCGTATAACTATCTCCATCCTTCAAATCCTTAGCACCATCTTCCTTATGCTTTATATTATTCATTTCCACCGCGGGCGCTTCAGATTTCAACAACCAATCCCTAGCTGAAGGCTCCTCCTTGCCTTCCGTGTTCAAAGCATTCGACGACACCACACTGACGGAATTGTTATGATTCTTCGCTTTAGGACTTGGAGGGATCTGTCCATCTCTCATGTGATGATCATCATGTGTATCCGTGTCTATTTCATCGTAGCAATAAGGGTACTCGGAGTATTTATGCTTGCATGTTTTAGTTGTCGGATCTCCTTTATCGTCTCTTTTGAATATCTTTTTTAATGCGTTTGTTGTATCTGGTGCTTTGGAAGCTCCGCAAGCATTTTCATCTTTGAGCACTCTGACTCTAGACGGTAGCTTATCATCATCTAGCTTCTGCTTACGTTTTCTCCATTCAACGACAACTGTTAAGCCTTTTTCTGTAAAGTAGAAGAAGACAACTCCAAGCATAGCAGCTAGACCTTTCCACATGCCATCATCATGTGATACTCTTGATTCTGCTTCCGTCTCGTGACTATGTCCATGATCATGTTCTAAAGGACTCATAGCGTGAGGCATTAGATGTAACAACGCGTCGCCGCAAAGCGTCCCAACAGCTAACGCTACTAAAAATTGTAGTAAATGGTTGTAATAAGTTTTATGCATTATGGGAATGACTGCTACGCCTAGCAAGCCACACGCGCTGATCGCTGCTATGCTCAACGAAGAGTACAACCATACTGCATACATGTTTTTGGAATAAGCATTTTCATGCTTGTCTATTCCAGTCTCTACTGTGCTTCGGACGTGTCTACTATACGTCTCTTTCACACAACCGGTCCGTTCAACGCTGGTATTGGCAAGTTTTTGGTAGAGTAGGATGGGGCATATGGTTTGTAGTGTGTTTTCGGATATGAGTGTGTCGATGTCTTCGTTGTGTGTGTGATCAGCATGACCGTGATCATGTTCGTGTGGTTTTAACCTAGTGTTTACTGTTGTGATCAGCTCTTCGCTGCTTACGCACTGGAAAGAGAAAGTATTCATACATACAAAGAAATGGTAACTTAGGACTACCTCCATTTAAGTTCATAGTAATCTGAGTACTACGAGCTGGAAAAAGTGACTTATGTAAGACTACCCTCATTTTAATTTCAAGAATCTTGAGTACTAAATTGGGTTGGTTTGGAGACATGGTAGGTATTGAGATCTTTTTTTTGATGGTAGTACTTAGTTTCAAAGTTTTAACTTTTTTTTCGTCTACTCTCTTCTTATTCTTATAGGCTTTGAGTTTCATTCCACCAAATAATGTTTGGAGTAAAGGTATTGAGATCTTTCACATTTGAGGGTAGTCATTAAGAGTTTTATGGTGTTAAATGGCTTTGTAAATTTTTAAGGGTTTATGCATGCACACTGCACAATACAGAGATTTAAAACTTACATTGACAACTTCATCCTTCTGCCCGTAGAAGTACGACCTACTTTCATTCTTCTGTCCTCCTTTTATCAGATCATTGAGGTCCAGCCCTGCCAGCATCCTATTAAATCCCGTCAAATTCATCGTCATTGTATTAGCATCGCCGTAAAGTTGAAAAATCTGTGCGATATACGTATCCGGGTTTACATTTTTGATTTCCCGTTTCGTTCTATCTCTTCCTCGTATCTTTTGTAGTCTCTGATGGTATCTCAGCTTCGAGTCTATCTTTCTTTTCTCTTCGACTATGTGGTGGTTTGTCTCTGGTATTTTAGGTTCGTAAGTGAGTACGCTCTCGGATTTGATATCGATGTGGGAACCACAAGTGTGAGCTGCACATAGAAGGCAGAGCATGCATACTGTGACTATATGGTGCGACATTTTGATCTTATTACTAGTATAAGCTTATATTAGGAATCCATTAGCTGTGAAACCATAGCTGGTTATCTGTGAACAAGGAGAATTATGTTATTAGTATGATTTTTTATATACATCTCTTAATAAAATCTAGTAATAATATCACTTGCATGCCCCTGCCATTTTGACCATTCTAAATGATCCTTGTGATTTTATTGAATAAAGAAATTATGACTTTGTAACTTTTATGTATTTATAACCAATCAGGGGCCTTATTCTCACTTCGGCAGAGAAATAGGGATGACGTCAAAATGACATCGAAAACTCTTTTAACTAGTTGGTGAAACGAGTTTTTGGCCGAGATATGACGTCATCCCTATTAGAGTAAAATCTCTGCTAAAATGAGAATAAGGCCCCAGTTCACTGATACTAACATTAATGATATTTTTAATTTTGATTATAAGAATTCCCTTTTTGAACATAGAAATATGGGAGACAATAAGGAAAATAAGCTATGGACAAAAAATGTTATACTCAATTTCTTAGTGACAAAAAATATTATGTAGGTACTTTGAAAAATAAATATGACTAAAATAGGCTTACACAGTTTTTTCTTCTTATATTAGTACCTACACTTTAATTTGAATAAATAATTTTATTTTAATACGTCAATAATACGTCTAATAACAATTCCTTATGGATAAGGAAGTTATTTTATCGTCGATATTCATTATATACGTTTTATTAATTTTATCAGCATGAAAGTAATTAGTTTCTATGTATTAAATTATAAATAACTGTAGACGTCACAATACCTAAATTATATTGGCATTTATAACACCGGTGGTCTAGTGGTATGGTGGCCTTCCGATGCTAAAGTCGTGGGTTCAAACCCGGTCTCGAAAAAAAACTCATTACAAATATGTATTCAGCGCTCACACGATAAGTTGTTTATTTTTTAAATAAGATATAAGATTAAATTACGTGTATAAAAGAGACATAAACACAGCTTTAGTGCTTGGTCTATGACCAGGCGCTGATTTTCAGATTTGCCAGAGGGGAGAGGGGAGTGGCTTAAATTGTGTAGGTAGGTATGTGTTATGTGTACAGTCGGCTACACATCAACCTATCCACTGTTTGAACTTTGAACTAGTATAATTTGAATGTTGCGAATCAGGGATCGCAATAGGTGTAGGCGCGTGGCGCGCAAGCAGCGAGTCTCACATAAAAACATAATCGTCCCTCTCGCATGATTCGCAACATTCAACATTATAATAGTTCAAAGTTCGAACCGTTGATAGGTTGTTGCGTAGCCGACTGTACAACTGTGTGTCATATAGTTGATCGATGAATAAATGCGAATCACTTTCGCAATGAAAATGAAACACGCACTACGGGCTCGGTTTCGATAGAATTATTTTCGCAAAGGAATAAATCATCATCATCATCATCCTCATCATCATCAACCTGTACTCGTCCACTGCTGGATGTAGGTCTCTTCCAAGACGCGCCATTGAGCTCGATCTTCGGCAATACTCGAGTGGAGACCACGTTTGGGCAAGCGTAGTGTAGGACGCCCTCCGGCGAGATGGAGCGACGATCTGCGAAATGTAGCGCTGACACTGCATGAGAAAAGGAATAAATAACACGGCTAAATAGAGAACTACTTAATTCTGTGCAGATAGATCTAGGTATTATATAGATGTGGCGGTAGTGCGGCACTAATTACATCAACGTATTGTGTAGATCACAATAGAAATAGAGATAATTGCTGTGACAATACGCACAGCTGTACAAAGCATAGCAATTGAATAACAGGTGAGATAATGTACTTTCAGCTTAGTATGGCTAATATTCTTTTAGAATGAAAGAAAAAGTTTATTTCGTGTCACTAAATAATTACAATAAACTTAATATGGCTTATTCCCAGAAGTCCATGATTCTATTGTTCTCCATTTCCCAGTGGGTCCATGAAAAATATTTATAGAATTTAAAATATTCTTATATTAATTCCCAATAGGTCCATGAGATTTAACTAATGTACAGTCAGCATAAACCATACATATTAAATCGACTACGTGAGTACAAAAACAGTCGCCACTCAGCATGTGCTATAGTAGCTTGTGACTACTATAGCGCTGGTCTTCCGTGACGCCAGAACCTAGCAGCCGCAGCATCAGTGGTACACAACTTTTAAGGCTTTTTCGTTCACATAAAAATACAAGAAATAATAGGTATTTATATAAGTTTAAAAAACTAGAAAAACCGACTTCAATTCGACTACCGGCTTCATCATCATCAGATGATGATGATGGCAGTTCATTGGGAATGTTCTAGTGACCGTAAACACCACTAAAAAGTCACAGGAAAACAAAATACGCAATTTTGTGCACGTGGATGGCATATTTTTTTCAGTTATTTTTATTTATAAGCCAAACTCTGAACCGGTTTTGATAAAATTGAATGGGACCAACCTGGAAGAGGAAATAAATTTTTCAAATCGGTTCATAAACGACAGAGTTCTGCGGTAAATATAAAAACACATACAACCGAATTAAGTACCTCCTCCTTTTTTTGATGTCGGTTAAAAATGACAGATAGTTCAATATTCGACACTCAAACAACGATTCGGAATCAAAGCTCGGCTCAGATCAAGGCTCAAACATTGATCCAGGCTTAAGTACTTATTGAGCATACGGCCCTTAGTAAACTACACATATTTTTGTCACCTTGGGCGTGTCTTCCTGGGTCTAGTTTTGTGACAATTTGATGTGTTTATAACGTGACGTGACTATTAACATAATTTGCTAACAAAAATTATGGTTGATCTTGAAATCAAGTGTAAGGATTCTTTAAAATATTTCCGTCATAATAATGTCTATTGAAACAAACAATATCTTTATTTACGTCAGTATTTTTAGTTAATAGATTTGAAGGCTCATATTTTCAAAAATAAGCAAAAAAATAATAATAATAACAGAGTATAACATGACAAACGGTTTCGGAAAAAATGAAATCTAAAACTATGGTTGCCACATCCTACTATCCTACTCCTGGTCCGATTTGGATGAAACTTGGAATATAAATAATTCGTAATCTGGATTAACACATAGGCTACTTTTTATCCCGAACAATTATAAATAAATAAATATTCTTGGACTTTACACACAACACCCTCTGGTCCCAAACTAAGCATAGCTTGTGATATGGGAACTAGATGGCTGATAGAATACTTATATACTTTTTTTTTTGTAAATACATACTTATAATACATAGTAAGTAACACCCAGACATATAACAAACATCTATGTTTTCCACGCACAAATGTTTGTTCTTGGTGGGGATCGAACCCACGACCCACAGCACGGAAGGCAGAGCTATTACCGACTGAGCTGTGACGCGTGTCAAAAATTAATAAAATCTATAGGATGAAATGAACGTACGATTAGCAGCGCCAATAAAACATACATTGACACGAGGACGACGTCACGTCGGTGGCTTCAGAGGGCCTAGTACGAGTTTTGATGTATAAAGCCGGTGTAACATGTCTGAAAAAAAGGTACACGCGTTGCGACTCGACTTGCAATGTCAGTGCTATTCTCGTGTTCTATGTATATTTCTCTGTAAAAGGGATCATACAAAAAAACGCTAGGAACCAGGCCGTAGTTTCTTGCCCGTTCTTCTAGGCTCTGGTCGCGTGGAACTGGCACCTAGAATCACCTAGTTATATAACACGATTCTAAATGATCCTTGTGATTTTATTGAATAAAGAAATTTTGACTTTGACTTTGCGGGTAAGAGCTAGTCCTATACACATTTATTTGTTTTAATGCTTTTTTAAATGAGATAATTAAGTAGATATGTCTTATTATGTTGTACTGTGTGTACTGTGTATGTAACTAGAAAAAAAATTAAAAGGAGATAGTCAAGGCAATTTTTTTTTTGCGATTTTTTTCGCTAAATGTTTTCAGTATCATGGTCTGATTGGAATCTCCATGTTTTCGGAAGTGGTCTGGTAACACCCTGTATAAAGAGGTATAACAGTCCAATACTCGAGAAGTGGAAAGTGCCCCACATAACGACGCTAAACAAGTACCAATTAGAACAACCTGTAGGTATGAAAGCAAGTGTTGCAAGCGGAATAACGGATTCCATCACGCGCTTGGTGTTAGGTCACTTAACATGAGAAGCCTTATACTATAAATAAATAATAAATATTCATGGACTTTACACACAACGCCCTCTAGTCCCAAACTAAGCAAAGCTTGTGATATGGGAACTAGATGGCTGATAGAATACTTATATACTATCTATACTAATACTAGCTTCTGCCAGAGACTTCGTCCGCGTCCCGTTTGATCCTATTGATTTTCCGGGATAAAAAGTAGCCTGTGTGTTAATCCAGGCTACGAACTATAGGTATGTATTCCAAGTTTCATCCAAATCAGACCAGTAGTTTCGGTACAGGCACAGATAATATAATTATTACATTATCTGTGCCTGTACCGAGCGGATACTTTGAGAAACTTGACATTACACCGTACCCGTACTTGAATGTCAAACGTACTACGCCCTGTCAAACTGACGTGACATGACATCATCCTCTTCCCAATTGGCGCTGCTAATTCCGTTCTTTCATTTTATCCTGTAGATCCTGTTAATTATGCGGGATAAAAAGTAGCCTATGTGTCAATCCAGGTTACGAACTATATATGCCAAGTTTCATCCAAGTTGGTTCAGTAGTTTTGACGTGATTGAAACACAAACATCCAAACATCTAAACTTTCGCATTTATAATATTAGTGGGATAGTAACATCCAGACAGAACAAACATCTCGTCACAGCTCAGTCGGTAATAGCTCTGCCTTCCGTGCTGTGGGTCGTGGGTTCGATCCCCACCAAGAACAAACATTTGCTTTGCTTAGTTTGGGACTAGAGGGCGTCGTGTGATATGTCCATGAATATTTATTATCTATGTTTGCCACGCACAAATGGCAACAAAAGTTTTTAATTTACATTACGAAATGTAATACAGAAGATTGAAGTCTCAAAATAGAATAGCATGCACTTGCCGAATACCCCTTTACTTAAATAAGACCATGACTTTGCCCTTTCAAGGCTCTACAGCGCGGTGGAGATATCTGTACCGACATTATGTTTCCTACAGAGTTAAGCTCTTTAAATAACCCTCTGTATAAAACAAAACGTTGATAAACAGTAATCCCACTATCTCACTATCCTACTAATATTATAAATGCGAAAGTTAAGATGTTTATGTTTCAATCACGTCGAAACCACACAACCAGCTTAGATGAAATTTGGAATATAGTTCGTAACCTGGATTAACACATAGGCTACTTTTATTCCGAATAATTAGGACTTACAGGATAACATGAACGAACGGGATTAGCGGCGCCAATTGACATGACGTGGGCGATGTCACGTCAGTTTGACAGGGCGTAGTAAGATTTTTGGTGTAGCCGTCTAACGACTAACGTTTGACATGCGAGTACGGGTTCGAGTGTAATGTCAAGAAACCGCTCCATACACGGAAACTGTACCTACTCGCGCACGAAGTCGCGGGTAGCTGCTAGTAAAGTATAGCAAAAACATGCAGTAAACGCGGCTTCGTTTACTTTATTCCGAATGAGAACACGAAAAACTAGAACATCAATGATTAGATTTAAAAAATTGTCGGTTTGTTTGATTAGGTTTTTTATCGGATCACCCGTTTTTTTTGCAAAACACTATTTTGATAGGAAAAGAAAATAGGTGCGTTTTGTTATTGTTCGTTTTTTGGGCGCGGATTTTTATATCAATAAGTACCTATTAATACCTTTATACAGGATGTTATAAAACTTTTTCCGAACTACGATTACATTACATTACTATAAAATAAAATGTATATAATTTGTCCAAATATATATATATATAATATATTTATGGACATTTCAAACAACGCCCTCTAGTCCCAAACTAAGCAAAGCGTGTAATATGGGAACTAGATTGCTGATCGAATTTTTTGGAAATACATACATAATAAATCTTATAATACACTCAGACATAGAACAAATATCTATGTTTGCTACGCTCAAATGTTTGTTCTTGGTGGGGATCGAGCCCACGACCCACAGCACGGAAGGCAGAGCTATTACCGACTGAGCTGTGACGCCTGTCTGCTAAGTATGTATGACAAATAACAGTACCTACTTACAGAGAATCTTTTGCTGGTAAAATTTAAGTCAATCAAATTACTTACAAATCGATACTTCACGACATGGCACAGTGCAACCACTTAACACAATATCTAAGTATCTATAGAAACAAACTGTTCAAGTATTTATATGTGATGTTATCGGAGCGATAAGTGTTCGATAACGGCGTTATACGGCGTTACACGGATGTATTTAATAACGATAAATAGGTCGTTGTGAAAACAATATTTTTGAAGACAGGCGTCAGTATAATTATAAAAAAAAAACACAAGGATCACTCTTCTTCTTCTTCTTCGAGTCGATTGGCTCCTATGTATTTGTGCATGAAAAACATAGATGTTTGTTCTATGTCTGGGTGTGACTATGTATTCTAAGTATGTATTTACAAAAAAAAAAAGTATATAAGTATTATATCAGTCATCTAGTTCCCATATCACAAGCTTTGCTTAGTTTGGGACTAGAGGGCGTTGTGTGTAAAGTCCATGAATATTTATTTATTTTATTTATTTATTTTTATTATCTAGTAAGTACGTAGGTAGCTACTAAAGATCATGTCTTGCCCAGAAACAGGCCACGTCTATACCATTTTCCGTGGCGTCACCAAGATGTTTCCGGGTGCAGGTGTTGGTGCATTCTGGGCAAGACAGGAGGTGAGGCATTTTATTGTCTGTGGATCACTTAGAATCGTGTTATATAACTAGGCGAATCTATTCTAGCTGCCAGTTCCACACGATCAGAACCTACAAGAACTTGCCAAATATCTAAGTAAGACTATTTTAGTTATTCTGAAAACACGTACTAAAAATTCACTCCAATGTCACTCAAATTTCACCTTTAAATTTATAGTAATAAGTCTGAAAATCCTTATGAAACTTTGTAAAGGAAACTGCAATTTTTAGCGTATCTATGTTTAGAACGTGACTCATACTGTAACGGAACGTAACGAGTGGGAGAGAGATAGCAAGATAGGTAGAATGGTAAGTGCGAGGGAGAACGTGATGTCTGATGTACGCATGGTGATTTGGCATGGCGTATGGTTTAGTTTACATGGAATAAAACAGACTTGACTAAATTTATAAGAAGATTAAAATCATATTATCTAGTCAAAAAATGTCTCTACTCAACTGAAGAATATTTTGAAAAAGAATAATACTATTAATGTACCTACTTAAGATAAGTTTAAGCGCCCAAATATAACATTTTTGCGATACCTGAATAGGGTGAATAAGTTTTGAAGTGCCTCCGACTTTAGCATAAGACCAAATTGTAACACTTATTTAGGCAAATAAATGTATTCGTTTTTGTTTATAAAAATAATTTTTGAACTGGATACACGATTCGTTTCGTATGAATTAGTGGGCAACTCTGGTGACGGAGTTTTAGGCCTCCCTTAAGGCCTTCGTCGTGGCTTCGACTGCTAGAGCCGGGACAGTTGAACGTGCCCTCCGAAGCACGGAAGCGCTCAGATGTAAATGCCACTAGCGGTCACCCATCCAAATATTAGATAAAACGATGAAGATTGACTAAGCAAGTTACACAGACAGACACACGGTGTTTGTACTTACTTATGTGTGTAAAAAGGTAAATTTAATAGGTATAAGTACCGTAGGTAAGTCTAAGTACCTACTAAAAACCCTGAGAATTTGTCAGACACATAAATATTAAAAAAAAAATGAGTAAGTGATGCATTGCAATGCATCACGTAAGTACCACGTCATCAGTGAACGTGCTCAGTGAGGCAATGCGTCGTTATTGTTACTGCTTATCATCAGGTGGGCCATCGGCTTATTGCATCATTTAGTTGTTCAAAAAAGTAGGCTTCCTGCTAACATGTTTTTCAAGCAAAACAAACCAGCTAGTATTATTCAATATAGTTTAAATCTCACCCTTAGGGCGGTTTGCACCAGAATCACTAAACGTGTTTAACAGCTAAATCAAATTAAAACTGACGTATTTATATGACTTGACAACTCGCTAAATAATATTTAAGAGTTAAACGCGTTTAGCGATTTTGGTGCAAGACGCCCTTAGTATATATTATAAGAAACACAGAATAAATAATCCTATCCTACTAATATTATAAATGCGAAAGTTTAGATGTTTGGATGTTTGCGTTTCAATCACGTCAAAACCACTGAACCAACTTGGATGAAACTTGGCATATATATATAGTTCGTAACCTGGATTGACATATAGGCTACTTTTTATCCCGAATAATTAACAGGATCTACAGGATAAAATGAACGAAAAGGATTAGCAGCGCCAATTGGCAAGAGGATTTCATTGTCATGTCATGTCACGTCAGTTTGACAGGACGTAGTACTACCTCTTTGGTCTAACGACTAGCGTTTGACATTCCAGTAGGTACGAGTTCGGTGTAATGAGGTGTAATGTCAAGTTTCTCAAAGAAGTATCCGCTCGGTACACGTACAGATAATAAAATGTACACGGAAACTGTGGACGCGTACGAAGCGGGTAACTGCTAGTTATTCAATATATTTTAAATCTCACCCTTAGTATATATTATAAGAAACACAAATAATTCCTCATATAACTCACAACACTACCGATGTACTCAACCACTGTAACGATTCTGTCGTTATTCGTTACAACCGCCGCTATTTAGCCGCATGCCTTGAAGTTTCGGAGAATTAAGGAAAACAGTTGAAACATGTTTGGACTTGTCGGTTGGCGTTTGAACGGTCGTTATGTCGTTACTCGTTACGGCGTTGTGGTCGCTGTGTTTTTTGCAAATTACAAATTATGTTCGGGAAAAAACCATCGATAAAAATAGTTTTCCCTGTAACAAATCAATAACACAACATAAATAAAATAAATAATAAAATATTCATGGACATTTCACACAACGCCCTCTAGTCCCAAACTAAGCAAAGCTTGTAATATGGGAACTAGATGACTGATAGAATACATTTATATATATATTTTTTGTAAATACATTGTATACATAGTAACACCCAAACATAGAAAAAACATCTATGTTTTCTACGCAAAAATGTTTGTTCTCAATGGGGATCGAACCCACGACCCACAGCGCGGAAGGCAGAGCTATTACCGACTGAGCTGTGACGCCTGTCAACATATCTAAGATCGATAGCTACTTACATAATTCCTGAAAGCATTCAGCTATGATTATATAATCCGTCACTACCATAAGACCACAGGCCGAGTTTATTAAATATGATTCCTACATTACCCATATCAAAATACACTGAATAGAATTTAGTGCACACTGCGGTGTCAACGCAGCTCCAGTGTTACGTTACCACCATAAGACCACCAATGGTCATCATAAAATATGATTCCAACACCGATTTAGTGATGGATCGTCTGACAATCCCACTAATATTATAAATGCGAAAGTTTATATGTTTGTGTTTCAATCACGTCGAAACTACACAACCAACATGGATGAAACTTGGCATATATATAGTTCGTAACCTGGATTGACACATAGGCTACGTTTTATCCCGAATAATTAACAGGATTTACAGGATAAAATGAACGAATGGGATTAGCAGCGCCAATTGGCAAGAGGATGATGTCATGTCAGTTTGACAGGACGTAGTACGTTTGACATTTACGTAGTAGGCTTGATAACAATGCATTGCCTCACCGAGCACGCACACTAAGGACGTGCCCTGTGATGCATTGCACTGCACCCATAACTCTGAGACATAAAGGTTAAGTCTCATGTGCCTGTAGTTACACCGGCACCCATACCCTTCAAACCGGAACACAGCAATGCGAGCATCACTGTGCAACCACGAAATAGGTGCTAGTACTTCCCCAAAACTTCAGTAACCCAGTGGTCTGAAGATTTGAAGATCTTCTTTATTTGACAGGCGTCACAGCTCAGTCGGTAATAGCTCTGCCTTCCGTGCTGTGGGTCGTGGGTTCGATCCTTACCAAGAACAAACATTTGTGCGTGCAAAACATAGATGTTTGTTCTATGTCTGGGTGTTACTATGTATTATAAGTATGATTTACAAAAAAAAAGTATATAAGTATTCTATCAGCCATCTGGTTCCCATATTACAAGCATTGCTTAGTTTGGGACTAGAGGGTGTTGTGTGAAATGTCCCTGAATATTTATTTATTTATTTCTTCAAACCGTCAACATTGACTCAATCAGTAACGAAGGTTATTGATAAAATCTCAAACAAACGAATACTGTTACAGAGATAAAATACCCTCTGTCATGTCAGTCAAAGTACGCCTGACGCACTGCACAGTATGAAGCTACAACTTTTCTTGAACTGCCATCTCGTGATGTATGCAATGAGGAGAAGTAAAAGATCGAAATGACGGACCCATTTAAAACAGAAGAAGAAGACGCAAACGTTCCTTTCTTTTGTTTGACGAAAAAAGAGACAAGCATTTTAGTCTACGCCTTGCCCCATCGTCGTCTTTATCGTCACTTTCCATCAGGTGAGATTGAAGTCAAAAGGCGGTTTATCAAATGTAAAAAAATTAAAACATGTTTAAAAAACTAGAAAACCCGACTTTAAATCGACTACAGGTTTCATCATCAAATGATGATGACGATGGTAGTTTATTCGGAATGTTCTAATAGTAATAGTTTATTTACCAAAACACTAGTTAGAAATAAAACATAGGTAGCAACAGAGGTAGGTACAAATAAATCTTACTTAGGTTTACCGGCGAAGGCCAAACTAAGCGTTGAGCTTGTATTTTGGACTTGAAGAGTACAATTACCAAGTGTGAAGTTCCTGACAAGAGAACAAGAGGAGAAAGTGCACGTTGCTACGTCTAATGACCGTAAACATCACTAAAAAGTCACAGAAAAGCAAAATTCGCAATTTCGTGCATATTTTGATGAAAGTTGAATGGAACCAACCTGGAAGTACATCCTTTCTGATTAAAAAAGATTTTTTCAAATCGGTTTATAAATGACAGAGTTGTGAGGTAACAAACATTTCGACAGGCGTCACAGGCTCAGTCGGTAATAGCTCTGCCTTCCGTGCTGTGGGTCGTGGGTTCGATCCCCACCAAGAACAAACATTTGTGCGTGGAAAACATAGATGTCTGTTCTATGTCTGGGTGTTAGTATGTATTTTAAGTATGTATTTACAAAAAAAAAAGTATACATATAAGTATTCTATCAGCCATCTGGTTCCCATATCACAAGCTTTGCTTAGTTTAGGACTAGAGGGCGTTGTGTGTAAAGTCCATGAATATTTATTATTTATTTATTTATTATTATTAAAAAAAACGAATTGAGAACCTCTTTTTTGAATTCGGTTAAAAAGATATCTTCATAATGTGAGACTAATTATAATATTACACTTTATTGCGTCTCAGCGAGAGTATCCATTTATTAGGATGTCTTCGCGAAGTGATGCTTCTGCACATCTACTATTAATTATTCTGTGGCCGCAGGTAAAAATAAATCATACTGAGTTATTCGTACGACGCGATATTCCATTGAAATGAAAGAGTCGTTGTTTTGCTAATAAAGAATCCGTTTCATGGAATTATTAAAGTTATTACCCAACGATGCATACCGAGATAATTTTTAATAATAATAGGAAATAAAAAAAGTAACTACGCATAAGTACTATTATCCATAATGGGGGGGGGGGGGGGGGGGGGCAGTCACAGGCTGGATACCCCCAGGAGGTAGAAGACGTCGCGGCCGCCCGAGAAAGCGCTGGCATGACGACCTGGACTCCGAGCGGAAATAGCCAAGGATCGCGGGAAGTGGAAGACGAGGGGGGAGACCTTTGCCCAGCAGTGGGACAGTATTGGTTAATTAAAAAAAAAGTACTATTATAAAACTGTAAAAAAGCCAAAAACTAGAATTAAAGATTTCATCATCATCACCATTTCAGCCCGTTGGCATTGCACCCACTGCTGAGTATAGGCCTTTGGAAAAATTAAATACCTAGGCTCTTGTTTATTTAATGGCTACTTTATATCTCGAATAATTAACAGGATCTACAGGATAAAATGAACGAAAAGGATAAGCAGCGCCAATTGGCAAGAGGATTTCATTGTCTTGTCATGTCACGTCAGTTTGACAGGGCGTAGTACTACCTCTTTGGTCTAACGACTAGCGTTTGACATTCCATTACGAGTTCGGTGTAATGTCAAGTTTCTCGAAGTATCCGCTCGGTACACGCACAGATAATAATAATACACAGATAATATAATGTACACGGAAACTGTAGACGCGTACGAAGTCGCGGGTAACTGCTAGTAGTTATATGTATAAGACGATTCTAAATGATCCTTGTGATTTTATTGAATAAAGAAATTTTGACTTTGACTTTGAATAAAAATTTTATACTATGTTAAATTATGCTCTACCTGTCGTCAATAATTTTTGTTTTACTTACGTAAAATTGAAAACCTTCTCAAACCTTGAAGCCGGTAAAACAATTCAATGCCACTTATACAAAAATAAAAAGAAAAAACTATAGCACTGGCCAGTACTCGCGCTTACGTCATCACGATTAAATATTCGAATTTAGAACGTGCGCACGAGTCGAACGCCGCTAGCGATAACGCTATCGCGCGATAACGCTCGGCGTTACGTTATTAACGAGGCGTCGTCGTCGCGTCATAGAGTTTTATGGACAGATGGGAGACAAGCAAAAAACTTTTCTTAGTTTAAATCACCGGTGATTTTCTGCTCTCAGTCAATGTGACTGCGGGGTCCCCATCCAAACGATGTCCCATTTGCTCGTTTGCCCCTTGTGCCCTAACACCTGCACAAGGGATGACCTCATAGATGCCACAGACGAGGGGGTAAAGGCGGCGAAGTTCTACTCGAACTTCGTCTAGTCATACCATTGACACGCAAAGAAGAAGAAGACCGGTGATTTTTATTTCCGAGGACTTTTTCTGGATTGTTATGCCACAATTTTCAAAACATTTAAATTTTCTTTTTTTTATCCTTTTTTTTAATGCAGACAATGTTAAAAATTTAGTTTACTCAAAAATCCAATCGTTAAACAATTAATCCCTTCCGTTTTTCGGTCGCGGTTTAGAAATAGGCATCATGTCTCACAAAAAGCGAGTTTTTTGACAAATAAGCAAAGTCGCTGGTAATCTTTGGTAAAAACCAGAGACAGAATGGAAAAGAAAGAAAGGAAAAAGAATGAAAGTAATAAATAAAATAAAAAATAAATATTCCTTCATGGACATTTCACACAACGCTAGCATTCTAGTGCCAAATTAAGCCAAGCTTGTAAATAAACAGAACGAAATTAAAGAATGAAAATAGCCGTTACAATGCAAAGTGCAAGTTAGCTATATCAATCGTAACTACTATCTATTGTACTATTAATAACCGGTCAATTACCCGTCAGTTTTACAGAACACTTTTTCTAACTCAGTCACACCCTCGCGCTTTATTTATAACTTTGTCTGCGCCTGCGCAT
Source organism: Gandaritis pyraliata (assembly GCA_947859175.1). Lineage (NCBI taxonomy): Eukaryota > Metazoa > Arthropoda > Insecta > Lepidoptera > Geometridae > Gandaritis > Gandaritis pyraliata. The sequence goes on along the minus strand of OX401878.1, from coordinate 1,257,412 downwards.
AATACGAAAATACAGTTTGGCTCAGCGCACTCGTCATAAGCCGTGTTGTAACTTTTGTATTTATAATGTAGAATCGTAGATAAGGCAATAACTCGAATTCATACACGACTAGCTTCCGCCCGTGACTTCGTCGTCCTCCGTTGATTTTCCGAGATAAAAAGTAGCCTATTTATTAATCCAGGCTACGAACTTTAGGTATTCCAAGTTTTATCCAAAACGGACCAGTAGTTTTTGCGTGAAAGAGGAACAAACATACATTATTACAAACTTTCGCGTTTATAATATTAGTGTGATGATGTAATGGTTCGTTCAGCCATGTATATGAATTCTGCTTGATTATCTAAATCCTTATAAAAGCCCTTATAAAAGTTGTTGAGAACAGGAGAGGAAAGATGATTGGACACCTTATAAGACATGAAAGCTTAATCGGAAATATCATTGTAGGTAGAAGGAAAGTGAGGAAGAGGAAAACCGCGTATTAGCTACATGAGCCAAGTGAAGGCGAAGATAGATGTCATGTCGTATAAGGACGTCAAGGAAGCTGCCCTGAAAAGAAGAAGCTGGCGGAAAATGCATACATTACGCCGACGAGAGCGTAACTCTTAAATTAGAAGAAGAAGAGAAGATCTAAATCCGTTAGTATGAGTGAAACCATGACTTTTCGATCGCTATCAATGGATTTCAATAAAAGTTTTCACAACGTAAAATTGTTAGCAAATTATCCTAATTCAATCAATTTTCAAAGATGTAAGCGCTACATGGTCGCTGTTTTGTTAAAATAATTTATAAGTTTAAAAAACTAGAAAAACCGACTTCAATTCGACTACCAGCTTCATCATCAGATGATGATGATGATGATGACAGTTCATTGGGAATGTTCTAATGACTATAAACACCGCTAAAAAGTCACAGGAAAGCAAAATACGCAATTTCGTGCACGTGGATGGCATATATTTTTTCGTTTTAAGTATTTCTATTTATAGCCCAAACTACAGAAACGATTTTGATGAAAATGAAATGGGACCAACCTGAAAGTAGGTATATCCTTTCAGATAAAAAAAGAATTTTTGAAATCGATTCATATATGACGGAGTTCTGAGGTAACAAAAAAAACATACAACCGAATTGAGAACCTCTTTCTTTTTGTAAGTTGGTTAAAAAAAATAAAAATTAATTTATTTAACCAAAGAATTACAAATTTGAAATAAATACCACTGATGTTTACACATTGATCTAGAAAATCGTGATGAATTTACATTATAATTACATCATAGATAGTCATTAGCCTTGTCAAACATGTTTTTGATATCATCCGTTTCTGATTGTCACTCACAGAACATTTGTATGTCATTATTGATGTTAGTTGGTCGCTAAACTATCAATGAATGTAATTTGTTAAATTTTGATTGATTTTTGTCAAAATGCTAAATTGTCCAGAGTATGGAACACCATTCAAAATGAGCTTCCCTGGGTGACGAATGTGACGACTGACGATTCATAATGCTGTGTCGAATTATAAATTGATCAGCTTTGTTTTAAAGATTGCTGTTGTCTTTATTTAACAACATAAGTATAAAATCCATATCTATACAGGTTGTAACATAATGTCCCTATAAGTCCGAAAGGGTACCCCCTTTTAGACTTATAGGGACATTGTATTGCACACGTATATATATTTTTTGTGTCTATTTGTGGGTGCGATGTGATAGGAGGGTGCGTGAGCATGTGTACTAACAGGCTGGATACATAGGTACGCAAAGTAAATAAAAAAATAGAAATTTCCAACATGTTGTATTCAACTTTTGCACATGCCAATCTATTCACGTGTATGGTCTGAATAAGACCCTTTTCGGCTTATAGGGACAATATGTTACACGTTGTATTCAATTACTTAGGAAACTTAAATTCTAACAAATTATTTAAATGAACTCTGATTTCTACCTGGTTATTAACGTTACAGGTAGAAAACAGAGTTTAAATTACCGACCGCAGGCAGTGTGCCCAAAAGGCTGGGACGACGTTACCTCTTTGTATGGCAATACTAATTCGTGTCGAATTAAACTTATAAATGCAGAACTTGTTCTGTCGTGAGATGTCCCAGCCGGTTCGACACCAGCTCCGCAGAGGTCATCAAGATGATCAAAGGTCACTTTGATCATTTCATTTTGAGGTCAATTTGTTGATATCAAAATGGTGGGTAAGATAACAGGTATATGGAAATAAAAGAAACGATAGAGAAAAATCAAATACAATATTAATAAAAGCGCAGAAAAACCTCATAGACCTTATTAATCTTTCTCTGGTCATCAGATCCTGGAGAGACTTCAGTGAAATAGCATTGCATTCGTTTCTAAGCTACGAGTCCTCTTTTACAATTCAGGATTAAAAATGAGCTGTTAATGTCACAATAAATAAATAAATATTCATAGACATTTCACAAGACGACCGCGGCGGCGCGGCGCCTATATCTAACGCTTAGATCCACCTAGTTTCTTCTTTACGACCACTAGCAGATCCGGGGGGTGGGGGGTGGGAAGGGGGCTCAGCCCCCTTCTTAAAAGCTCAAAATCTTCTCCAACCAAGGGTGGACCAGGATTTGGTAAAACTTTAAATAGTTGGGACGGGACAAGCAAATTGAAATTCTGAATTCGCCAAGACACTGGAAAGTCGTTTACAAATCACAAACAATACGACAATTTTTTGTGGATTTATTACCATAACCATAACCGTTTACTGTCGGTTATCTGTTAGGAAAAAAAAATCCTTTGAGATAACTGGTTATCTGAGAGGAATTTTTTTCCTAACAGATAACCGCGGTTATCTACGAGGGAAAAAATTCCTCTGAGATAACCAGTTATCTGAGAGGATTTTTTTTTCCTTACAGATAACCGCGGTTATCTACGAGGAAAAAAAAATCCTTTGAGATAACTAGTTATCTGAGAGGAAAAAAATTCCTCTGAGATCACTGGTTATCTCGTCTCGGTTATCTGTCAGGAATAAGCCCTAAATTCAATCAAAGTCAAATCAAATAGACTGAACGACTTCCTCAATCGTCAAAGTTACATAGTCTCGCCTGTCCTTCAAGAGGCAAAAACGTTGGGACGTGATATTACGAGACGGTGCGTTGACCCTGCCTAGTGTTATGTTAATTGAGCAAATACAAACGTAATATGATCTTTTGCAGAGGCAACAATAAACGTGAACTTAAAGAGGATTGCAAAATAAATACTAACATTCCTTCACATGTTTGTAATATTAATTAATTCATAAAATGTAGAATGCAAAAACAATTCAAAACACCAAATTCTGTTAAAATTAATAACACTAGTTGCCCTTTATTCTATAGTGATAATTATGAAAACAATGCATAATTAGGGCTAGTCAAGTTGTTTATAAAATATTTCCATCACTTTAGGCTTGTCAAAAACAAAGATACAAAATGTAGTTATATATTTTAGTAGAAATGTTTGAAGGATAGTATTAATCAGAGATGGTGAAACAGGCCTTTAAATTGAAGGAAGATTTGATAAAATTGACTTCGATTAATCAAATAAATTGACTGTGGTAATCAATCTTCTTCTTTTTTAGTGTTCCGATCCAGTTTAGGAAAAACGGAACACTTATTGTCGTTATGACGGACAAGGACAAAGGAAAAGCCATAAACCAAGGTTGATATGCAGCCAGTATTAAAAGAAAAAGAAGAAGAAGTTGATATGACGGACGAGACAGAAGCTATAAATGAAAAAGAAGCCATTTATGAAAAAAAAACTGTCGAACTGCAGTCTTGTCGTAGGCACAATCGCTAAAATCTACATATAAATAATTTATATGTGGATTTTAGCGATTAGCTTATAATGCCTAAAATCTTCAAATAAATTCGGAAGAAATGATGTATTTTCTTCACAAAACATATCGCGCCCAGCGAGCGTGCGAGTCGTACATCAAATTGACAATAATTATTGGTTATTGGTCACAATTAATCGATTCCTATCAAATTGGGTAGAGCTTGCAGTGCTATTGCCCTACAAATATCTTACTGATATTATAAATGCGAAAGTTTAGATGTTTGGATGTTTGTGTTTCAATCACGTCTAAACTAAAGAACCAACTTGGATGAAACTTGGCATATATGTAGTTCGTAACCTGGATTGACATATAGGAAACTTTTTATCCCGAATAATTAACAGGATCTACAGGATAAAATGAACGAAAAGGATTAGCAGCGCCAATTGGCAAGAGGATTTCATTGTCATGTCATGTCACGTCAGTTTGACAGGGCGTAGTACTACCTCTTTGGTCTAACAACTAGCATTTGACATGCCAGTAGGTACGAGTTCGGTGTAATGAGGTGTAATGTCAAGTTTCTCAAAGAAGTATCCGCTCGGTACACGCACAGATAATATAATGTACACGGAAACTGTACTCGCGTACGAAGTCGCGGGCAACTGCTAGTAACAAAATAAAACAACGATGGATATTTGTGAGACTGAAACAAGCTGCAATGTAATTGTAAAGATAAGCAAGGACTTGGAGCTGGGTCATATTATAATAGTGCATACATACGACCCGAAGCAATAAACTATTGTATCTTCGCTCCCAAGTCTCCTCGATACAGGCTAAGCCTAGTGAGGAGACTGACAGGTATTTCTAAGTTTTGTACATTGTCTGAGAAATTGTTTTGTGTCCAACCAATAATGTTAGTTAAACTTTGGCAGTGATATTCTCTTTTTTCTTTGAAATAAATATTTTTTACTTTACTTTTTTTACTTTTATACCTACATAAAATCATGCCTGTTTCCCATAAAGACAGAGGGTAGACAGAGATCACCGACACACCTCTCTCGCTTCATTCACTATAGGTAAACCATTTAGATGCGACCCCCTACGAAGTTTACATAAGCGCGGCTGATGATTTCACTCCAGGAAGCCTACTCGCGTTCTCCGAAACGAAACTTCGCCAACGAACGAAATTTAAACGAAGTTTCGATTGTCACCCTACTCTATTTCATTTTCGGATTCGCACAAGAACTTCGGATCCATTGACAATTTTCGTGAACGAACGCAATGAACATTATAGCGTAGATTCTTTATGATGTCATGTTTCGTAAACTTACGGTTTTAACTTTATCCTAAAATTCATTCAATAATTTGCTTTATTTTATATTATAAATGAAACATTAGGCTAACAATGCATTCCTTGTCATACTTTTGCAGAAATTAGATAGTAAACAATTAAAATTCTATTACCGACAAAATTCGTCAAGACTCTATAAAACACCTTTTCACTGTCATTAATATCCGACTAATTTGAAAAGTTATATTTCACGCATGTGACTGGTAGTAACTTACGACAATCAAAAATATCCGTATTGGCACATATGCAATCTGTGTAGGTACAATCAATTTTTTGTACGAAATTCTTGTTTCTTATAAGTTTCCTAAAAAGTTCGTGTATCAAGTGCTGTGTTCATAGAATAAATCATGTTTTCAAGTGCTTTTTTACAATCTTCGCAATCGGGATACACATTCCGTACAATGGTTTCAAGTAATACTGCGGCACTCTGCATTTTGGATTGGAACAAGCTGTTTGTTTTGGAAACTTTGTAAGTAAAAATATTCATTTTATGTTGACTTATTTATTTGTTTAATCACTGTTCCATAGGTCGATATCGCCTCTTCACAGAACCATTGATTACTTACCACATCTTTTCAGTTTAGAATGGCTCCACATACCGGATCGGCAACGGCAGAACAAATTGACACACTCCTCAATTTCTTGGATGAGCATAGAGATCTAGCTCGTGGGAGATTGAGGAGTGTCGAAGGAAAAGTTCAAGCGAAGAGGTTGTGGGCAGAAATCTGCAACATCCTCAATGCCATGGGTGGTTGTATGAAAACAATTCAGCAGTGGCAAAAGGTACCTACCTCCTTATATTACTAACACTAAATAGTGATATAATAAAAAATCTCATGTTGTTATATTTTGCAGGTATGGTTTGATAGGAAACATCTGGCCAAAAAAGCTGCATCTGATTCTCGGAGGTCGGCTTCACTGACTGGAGGTGGACCATCGACAGCAACCCCACTGACACAATGGGAGTTAAAGGTGCTCTCAATAATGGGAGATGGGTTTGGTGAACGCCAAACTGGAGCCAGAGTACCAGCTTTCAGTGAGGTAGTCATTTTTTTTTCTTAATTTTGGATATCTTTATTGTTGTGTTATTACTTTCATATCATAGTATTAACATCTAAGTAATCAATTTAATTTGAATATTTTATGATTTTAATTTTAGTAGGCAAGTATATGAATCAGTTTTATTTCAGACTAATGAACCAATCCCATCCACCTCCAGTCAGGCAAGCCAACCACCAAGCCAATCACCAAGCTCTCCACAGCCTCTGGATTTAAATGTGCCTGAAGAAGTTGTGGAATATGTGGTTGTTGTTGGCCAGGACAGCCAGCGCAGACAGCCTACAAATCCACAACCAATAGGACACTCTACTTCCAGACGGTGTAAGTATTTGCTACTGGTATTTTTAAAGTAGTTCTAACATACAATTTTATGTAACAAGATTAATTGAACCTGCGTGCAATGGGGCATTTAAATAAGAAATGTTACTTTGCAGCCACTCAACCTACACAGCCCACCAGCCAGAGACGAGATGTTCGAAGCAGACTGTTTCAACTTGAAGAGGCACGTACTGAGAGAGAAACTGTCAGGAACAACGAACTTGCTGGCATCAGGGCTGCCTTGTTAGAGCTGTGTGGGCTTATGAGACAATTTTTAGATAGAACCTAATTTATAATGTACTGTAGTTATAGTTTTGTTGTGAAATAGCAAATAATATTAAGTTTTATTTTGGATAATATTAGTAGGATTATTAATTGTTGCCTTTGTATTAAACACTTATAAACGAAACTTTTTTATGCCATAAAATATATTATTTATTATGTTTGTACTAAATTTATCATTATAGCTTACTTACTAAACGTGTTACATTTTTAAATATTATTAATTAATGTGTTATTAAATTTTTATACACATAGCCATTCATTTATATACTACCTGGTACACTACATTCAAAACATATAGATAGGTACAAATTAAATATTCCTATTCCTCTCCAACATTTCCACTAATAAAGCTCTTGCCCTTCGACCTGCTAGTAAAGCTTGAGCTGAAGAAGTGGGTGGTTGGCTGGCAGCAGCCGGAACCTGCCTGCTTCTTTCAGCTTGGAGTTCATCTTCTGTCAACTCAGGAACATCAATACCAGCCCTTATACATAAGTTATGTAGAACACAGCAGGCAATAATAATTTTACCTGCTTTTTCAGGGCAGTAATGAAGTTGCCGAGCTGATAAAAGACATCTCCATCTGCTTTTTAAAATTCCAAATGTGCGTTCTACAGTGGAGCGTGCACGCTTTTGGATGAAGTTATATCTTCCTTCAGGAGAGTCCTCAACAGCATTATCTATAGGTGTCATCATATGCTCCCGTAGAGCATAACCCGAATCACCTAAAAATTAAAAGTGACATTATTGTTGTGAATTACATCATTATTTTATAAAAATAATTAATACAAACATGCCTAATAGATAAGCTGTTTCATTCTGGAGACTCTCCATATGGCTTCTGATGTCACACTCCCTCCAAATATATGCATCATGTGTTGCTCCACCATAAGAAGCATCCACATTTGTTATGTAGCAATCAATGTCACATATCTGAAAAATCATGACTTTGAATGAGTAGGAACCTAGAAATATCAATGAGACATTATTCAACAGTAGATAGATGGCATAATAAAACAAAACAATATTTATTTTGTGCACAAACTTACAACTTGGGTGTTAATTGAATGAAAATGTTTTCGATTAAAATATTGTTCCTCATGCTGTGATGGTCTGACAATTGCAATGTGAGAGCAATCAATGCACCCAATAACACCAGAAAGACCATGTTTTTCATAAAATCTAAAAGCAATAATACAAAATTAATTCACAGTAGGTAGCTACGTTGGACGAATACACGTAGCTACATACAAATATTAAAACTTACGTCTATGTTACTGTGCGTTTCCCCAAATATTCAAACCTTCACAACACAATCTTTACAAACAATTGATTTTACAATCAAGAAAGTCCATAAAACCATCTGCACAAGATTCAAAACATGCACTAGGTTTGGCAGTGGAAATGCAAATCAATATCTTCACAGAGTTAAATTGGACATGTTTTATTGTGAATGTTTTTGAGTGGAAACCTATGGTTAGAGTACTCACTTGCGCTTAATAAGATTCCTTTCATCTCTATTTTGCGGGAATTTTATATATTTTTTTAATATATGGGGTGCATTGAGGGCTGCAGTCACTTCTTGCAAAGAACGTGAAAAGGTCTGTTGTGCCATAGGACCGTCCATGTTTTGCCCTACAGACCTTTGGTAGCTACCTTGGGCATAAAAATTCAAGGCTGCAAGGATCTGAAACATTATTATGAAGGGTGAAATACATTTTTTTGAAAAGACTAGTTGAAGGAAGTAGGTAGGTACCTACTTAGTTACAAAGGTAGAGTTAGAGGTTAGTATAGATTAAAAATATACACCACCTTGACTGTGGGCTCGATTCCATGACTTCTTGCCTTTGGAGGTAATAGTGGCACTATTTCTCGACACAACTCTTCAAATAATCCACGACTGAGTCTGTAGTTTCTTACAAAGTCTAAGTCGGGAATTAAACTGAAATTGAGTTGATGGCGCAGGCGGCGCCGGTTCCTTCTACGCTCTAAATATTCTTCACGCAGAGCAAACTCGACTAAAATAAATCTTGCAGCCATTTCACTTATATTTGCAACAAAATTCACACTAACGAAAATCAAAAGGTAGCAATAATGGTTTCGTCAATTTGAGGTTAAAATTCCGAACAAACATCTGTCAAATTCAAATTTTCGTTCGGAGCGTTCTTGAATTAGAGTAGGCTTAGAGAATTTAGATGTCAAACTATCTTCGTGCGGACGAAACTTCGTAACGAATAAGAACCGTGGTAGGAATCGTGCGAAACTTCGATCGTAACTTCGTTTTTCGTTGAATTAGAGTAGGCCCCCTGCTCTGCCGAGTTTCTTTTCTTTTAAGACGGCTCTGCCACATTAAAAAGAAGTCCTCTCCATGCGATCTCCCGAGTAACACGTCACCTTGTAAAGCAGGGAGTGGATTGATTTACGTGGTTCACATAATATCTTGATGTTCTTCATACATGCTTTCTGAACTGGCCTTTGTTTAAGACTTGCTAGTAGACACAAACAACACCAGGCGGTAGAACAGTCAAAAGTCCATCATGGGGTTGTGCACAGCATTGTTATCAAAGAATAAGTAACTGTCCACAGAACGCGATCAAGATACTAAACGCATTACTAGATTTGTCATTATAGGTATTCATGCAACTATGCAAGATAAGGGTGTTTTAGACATTTAAAAAGAACAAGGTGCTGAAGGTATTCACGTTTGACGGTACGTTTGACCACAATCGGTGTAGCATATTTGCCTAGAAGAAACCGCTTCGCTCTCTTGAAAACATCTAAATTGTAAGTGTTCGGAAACACAGACGCCGGCAAAGAGTGTTGAGGCAAAGCGCTTGGTTTTTGGTTTCGTAGTTGGTTTGTTTGGTCCCTTCCTAGGTACCGACTAGGTACTTACTCGACATTGGGTACAGAGAAACTAATACAGTCGACATTGAGGGAGCTGTTTTTTCATATTTTCAAAGTCATAGTTTCGCAGAAACAGACATTAGACAAGTGAGTGTCCAATAAAGATAAGCATAAGATGCATTATGGAATTCCAGGCATACGATAGCATGGATATTGTTACTAACTATCGTTGGTTGAAATTTTACACGAAAGGATAATGTAGAAGATTCATACGTAAACAATATGCTAATAGGTATAAATCCTATAGATAACAAGGAGATTTTCTTGATGAAATAAGAGAGAACGTAGAAGTTAAACTTACCGAAAATGTAATCCAATACGATTCAAATCACACACAACACAACCTCAAGGGATGACAGACACCCCAAGACTGACGACAAACTCGCGAATACCTTGATTTTATACATTAATACCGCGAGAAAAACGAACCAATACGGAAGAAGGAAGGATGCGTTTTTGCAAATTGAATTTCGAACGCTCCATTAGGCAAATTGCCGCCCTTTTGTTGCGCTCTCTATTGTAGTTTTTCTTCTAATTGATTTAGAAAAAAGTTTGTCATATTAACACTAACAGCGATAAAGTTTTTACTGACATCCAGTACCTCTAGAATTTGGATATCAATTCAAGTAGCGCCTTGTCTTGTATTGCGGTTTAGTGTAATTCGTGTCTTTAATAAATGATAGAAAAAGAAAACAATTTACAATATTAGCCCCGGGGTTGAGCCCTGCGGGATACCACACCGATAATGTAGAAAATGTGAGAGTTAATAGGTAGTTATTTTGTTGATTGTTTTTGATGAAGTTAGTTTATAGAATATAATAGGTATGTAATAGAATATAAAAGTTTCTACTATGGGTATGTTGTTTGAATTTTTGATCGTAAGCTTTGTTTACAATTACCTATTACAATTTGAACACTTACAATTTGAATGTTTTCAAGAGGAGAGTGAATAGGTTTCTTCTAGGCAAATGTGCTACATCGTCGACCGCATCGTCACTTACCTTCAGATGAGATTGCGGTCAAACGCTTGTCTATAATGTATAAAAAAAATATTATTATGTTAGCTATTTACTAAAATATTTAAATTCAACTCTACCCGTGCACTACCAAAACATCGTCTTTCCACAATACGGATAGGTTTTCTGGAACATAGCATTAAGTTCGTCTTTGTACTGTTGTTATGTTATATTATGTGCAATAAAGTATATTCTATCTAATCTTTAGCGATTGCAGAATGCCAACGTGGCTAGGTGGGCTGGTCACACAAACTACCACTAGCTAAGTTATACCACCAGCCTAGTGTCTAAGTATATCTAAATTAATCATGTTTCTAAATTTTTTCTATGTTATTTTTAGACAGCACTCCTTGTTTATTAGTTAAGTTTTGTATGTTATAGTAGTCCCTAGGTTAAGGTGTGCAATAAAGTATTCTCTATCTATCTTCTCTATTGCAGCCAGTGTCTTGGGCACGCTTCCGATTGGTACTGATTTGGATCAGTTGAGCTATCTATAAATCATTTGCAACGGTGTGTAGATAGCTCAACTGCTTCATGTGTATTTTTTACATATTATAAATATTGTAAATACTATATTAGTCGTAATTTTTTTGTGAATAAATATTTATTTATATCTTCCCCATTCAAGAAATTATTTGATTAGTAAGTTTTGGCATGACCAGTGCTGGCATATCGCCGATTGGGTCACTCACGGGTATGTAGTGTGTACTATATATCATAGTGTCAAATTCTGATGACACAGTCGAATGGCTGCGATGTTGACGAACTCCGTCGGAATATAACGATCAAAATAGATGTTGTTAGATGCAGGGATCTTAAAATAGATGAGAATTTCTAGTGGGATTTACTAGTCATTATCTGCCTAGCTTTATCCCACGCTAGGTGGGGTTAGAACGACATGTTTTTCTCTTCCACTACCTTCTTATCTGACGTCATCGTGTTCATTGCATTTTTACTAATGTCTTATTTGACGCAGTCCATCCATCTTTTCTTTCGCTTCCTTATACTCTCCTAGTTGAAGAGGCCTTGTCTCCTGTCCAAATATATACTGCCCCTCTCTGTTCTGTGAACAAAAACCTTCGAGGGGTACAAAAACTTCTATAACTAGAGGTCAGCTCTTACGAGACTTATTTCATACCTGCGTAAGACGCATTGTAGGACAGGAAAGTAGATCAAAAATGCGTTGAATACTAATGTTGAGGCATGAAGGGTTTGTAAGGTCAATCGGCAGCCTGGCAACGTATATCCTACTAATATTATAAACGCGAAAGTTTGTAAGTATGGATGTTTGTTACTCTTTCACGCAAAAACTACTAGTCCGATTTGGATGAAACTTGGAATACATACAGTTCGTAGCCTGGATTAACATATAGGCTACTTTTTATTCCGGAAAATCAACAGGATCAAACGGGACGCGGACGAAGTCGCGGGCGGTAGCTCGTTGGATATAAGCCAGAATAGGCCTTTTCTTTTGAATGCACATGACATTGAAGAATTAGAAAATTATGTCAGATTTAGTTAGACATCATTTGAAGTGTTTAACGCGAGTAGATTTCAGAGTGATAGACTCAGTTCAATGTCACGCAAGGCACGTCATTGTTGGACTCTAAAAGGGTTTATAGGAAAGATTACCCTGTACAATCTACAAACACACAAAACGACAAACTATACTTTTTGTAACAAATGCATTTACAATACTAAGGCGCCTAGTGTAAGCAATGTTATTAAATCTACGTCAGTATTATTGCATTTCGATAACATATCGGGTTGTGTCGAATCAGCATGTGATACAGTTTCATCATTCGATGCATCAGCAGTGTATGCCCCTTCTTCGGAGTCACTAGATTCTAGTGAAGGTGAAAATTTAAGGTTATAATGACAAGAACCTTAATTTTTTTATTTTCTGACGGCTTTTTTTCGCTTTTTCGACAGTTTCGTATCGGACGGAATATCTACTCAAACCTATGCTTAAGTAACGCTAAGCCCCTTTTCCACCATCTCATGATTACGCTATCCGTCAAATATCTCCGTCTCTGATTACGCTATCCGTCAAATACCTCCGTCTCTGATTACGCTATCCGTCAAATACCTCCGTCTCTGATTACGCTATCCGTCAAATACCTCCGTCTCTGATTACGCTATCCGTCAAATACCTCAGTCTCTGATTACGCTATCCGTCAAATACCTCCGTCTCTGATTACGCTATCCGTCAAATACCTCCGTCTCTTATTACGCTATCCGTCAAATACCTCCGTCTCTGATTACGCTATCCGTCAAATACCTCCGTCTCCTGATTACGCTATCCGTCAAATACCTCCGTCTCTGATTACGCTATCCGTCAAATACCTCCGTCTCTGATTACTCTAACCGTCAAATATCTCCGTCTCTGATTACTCTAACCGTCAAATATCTCCGTCTCTGATTACTCTAACCGTCAAATATCTCCGTCTCTGATTACTCTAACCGTCATATATCTCCGTCTCTGATTACGCTATCCGTCAAATATCTCGGTCTCTACTTTAGACTTGTCAAAGACAAGGATGGGTATATTTTTATTTGGTGGATAGCGTTCAGAGATGGTGAAACAGACCCTAAGCCTGAGTTCTTACGAGCATTGGAAAGTTACGTTAGATTCCCTAAACGACATTTTGCGTGGGATGATGTCTGGCAACTCTACGAATTTTATTATACGCGAAAGTTTAGATTTTGGAATGCTTGTGATTCAATCAACGAAAAGTGGGCATGTGCCAATTATACAATACTAGCAGTTACCCGCGACTTCGTCCACAAAAAAGTATAACCTAAAACAAAAAGCGGGAAAGTAGCCGATGTGTTAATCCAGGGGGTTGATTCTAGACCGATAAGACTTTTTTATCACGATAGATTATATCTCTCAAAAACTGTCAAACATTATGGAGTTTGACAGTTCTTGGGATATTCATCTATGGTGATAAAAAGTCTATTGGTCTAGAATCACCCCCCAGGTCACGAATTATGTGTATCCAAGTTTCATGTAAATCGGACCATACCTAATTACAGCGTGATTGAAACATAAACATCCAAACATCTAAACTTTGACATTTATAATATAAGTGGGATTTGGTTGCCAGCTCACCTGATGGAAAGAGCTACAGCCAAGGACGGAATAGTCATAGATGGAAGAGGTCCAAAATAGGTCTTACTGAAAACCTATAGGGGACACCTATTGTCCAGCAATGGAAAATGATTTTCACAGCGATTTTTAACAGACTTCAAAAAAGGAAGAGATTCTCAATTCGATTTAATTTTGTTACCTCAGATCTCCGTCATTTATGAACCGATTTCGAATTTTTTTTTATCTGCAAAGATATACTTCTAGGTGAGTCCCATTTCATTTTCATCAAAATCAGTTCAGTAGTCTGGGTTATAAATAGAAATAACTGAAAAAAAATATGCCAACCACGTGCACGAAATTGCGTATTTTGCTTTCCTGTGACTTTTAAGTAGTGTTTATCAGTCACTAGAACATTTCCAATGAACTGTCATCATCATCTGATGATAAATATTCATGGACTTTACACACAACGCCCTCTAGTCCCAAACTAAGCAAAGCTTGTAATATGGGAACTAGATGGCTGATAGAATACTTATATACTTTTTTTTTGTAAATACATACTTATAATACATAGCAACACCCAGACATAGAACAAACATCTATGTTTTCCACGCACAAATGTTTGTTCTCAGTGGGGATCGAACCCACGACCCACAGCACGGAAGGCAGAGCTGTTACCAACTGAGCTGTGACGCCTGTCGTCTGATGAAGCCTGATGAAGCTGGTAGTCGAATTGATGGCGGTTTTTCTAGTTATTTAAACTTATAAATTATATAATAGAAAGCATTAAGTATGTATGTCTAATGGTAACTAATATCGTATTCAAGCCACAATACAATCAATACCACAGATAATTAAGAACACTTTATCTACCAAATGGCGACCTTGGTGCTATGTCAGGGTTTTCACCAATGTCAGCTGACCGTGTCTACGTAACTACGGTCCGGCAGTTACGTAAATATAAAATCATTCGCGTTAAAAATAAGTTAATCTTAAAATTTAAATATCAACTAAGTTTAAAATCTCCTCAGATTGACAGGCGTCACAACTCAGTCGGTAATAGCTCTGCCTTCCGTGCTGTGGGTTCGATCCCCACCAAGAACAAACATTTGTGTGTACCAAACATAGATGTTTGTTCTATGTCTGGGTGTTACTATGTATTATAAGTATGTATAATTACAAATAAAAGTGTATAAGTATTCTATCAGCATCTAGTTCCCATATTACAAGCATTGCTTAGTTTGGGACTAGAGGGTGTTGTGTGAAAAGTCCATGAATATTTATATTATTTATTTATTTATAATTTCACTTCATTATATGCTGGTGCTTCATCTATCGGTGTATCATCATCTTACGATGAGATAGTACTATACTATCTCATCGTTAGATTGAACGAAGATGCCTACAATTAGTTTTCCTTATAATAGTGGGACTGAGACATAATGGCAACCTTTTACAATACAATACAAAATATTTATTTGCAACAACAACACAAAAAACACATACAATAAAAAACACAAACTATAATAAAAACACGTTTTTAAAAATTTAAGTACAAAATTAAACAAGTAGGTACAATGTTGCAAAAAGGTCCCAGATCAGCATGTGCAGGCGTTAAACTTGCGCTGGTCTTCCTCTGGGGCCTTTGAGGATCAAGCATGTTAAACATAAAACTTAGCGGACGCATTTACAATAGGCATATGAAACTCATTAGGACAAGTTACACCATACCATGTATTTACCTAAATCAGCGTCTCATCTCTGACTAAGATAGCGACACATGACCTACTACCGTTATCTACACTATGTCACTACTGAAATAGATATCCAGTATTTTTGGTGTAATCTTTTACGGGATTATTTACCGCCTGCGTCTTCACATAAATCATCATAATAATTATGTTATTACTAGTTGCTACCCGTGACTTCGTACGCATGTACCATTTTCTGAATTACACCGAGCCCATACTCCCATGTAAGACGTTTTACACCAGCACTCGTACTAGGCCCGTGACGCCATCGTCGTGTCAAAGTATGTTTTATTGGCGCTGCTAATAGATAGATAGAGACATTTATTTGTTACCACAACACACATTACATTCAAAATTCAAAATAAACTAAGTACCTAGTAGCTAATAAGAAGCTAATCCCGTTCGTTCATTTTATCCTGTAGGTCCTGTTAATTATTTGGGATAAAAATTAAGACATATTTTTGTAGATATTATTGTATTGAACTATTAAACACTTTGAATTAAAAGTACCTATAAGTACAAACTTTTCTAAACAAATCCAAAACATTCCCTTTGTTTACAAAAATACAGAGATTCCCACGAGAAAAACATCCAATATTGACGCTGTAGGCTGCTTGCCCGCTATTTAGTTACTCAAACACACTTGTAGAACCGCTAAATGCACGCTTGCATAAAAGAATTGAGAAATCTGTAAAAATGTTTGTTTGTGAAAAACCAGCAAGTTTTTTACATAAATACAGCTCTTTTTTCCCACGGGCGGCTAATGTTGACTGTTTATACAAATCAAGAGCGTACTATGATAATTGATACTGGATACTAGAGATCCGGCATCACCAAATAAGACAACAAAATATTGCTACATCCATCAGACATTTACTGACCTGTATCCAACTTTCACTTCGTCGACGGTCAGGAAAATCCTTTCCGCGAAGACACAAACATAGCACAACACGTGGATTTTAATAAATATTGTTTATTTCACACAATTCAATCTGTTTTTTTGGAATTTTTCGAGTGACACTCGCGCGCGGCATTAGCGGCTGTCTGCGGCGCGGAACGAACGAAAACGAAACGAAACGAACGCGTTGGGTTGCGATTGCGTGCGTTTCGTTTTGCGTTGCATGAGAATGCAATATTGCCAGACACAATTTTATTAAAGAAGTTAGAATAGTCAGAAATGACCAAATATTTCAAAAACTTGATAGTCAACAATACATTAGGTATTGGTAATAAAAATTGAGACCAAACTTAGATAGGTATCTGTCTACCTACAATAGTAAAAAGCTACACCTATAAGCAGCAAGCAAAAATAAAAATATTTGGTAAAAAAAGTTCTAGATATCAAGGTCTCCGAAAAAAAGCCTGTGGCAATATGTAAGTATATGTCATTGTTAAATCAAAGTCAAGCAATTTCATTATGTCAAAGTCAAATCAACGTTAACGTCACAAATCAAGAAGTTGAGTTATTCCTTTGATTTGATCGATTTCGTTTCTGGTGATTTTTCATTTTAATTCTCGTGCGTGCGTGATTGAGGAAAACCATGAATTCTAAGTGAAATTACTGACCATTGCAATAATTTATTCAAAATGATTAAAGCGATATTAGTGTTCAATAACCATGGCAAACCTCGGCTGTCCAAGTTCTACCAGTACTTCGTAAGTAGCAGTTCTAGTTTAAGAGGGCTATCACAGTTTGGCCGCGATTCAAGGGCTGGCGCGCGTCTGAGTTCGTCTGAGAGTCTGAGATCACATTTCATGCAGTTTTAAATTACCTACGTTTATTCAATATAATAAAATGAATCATTTGAATAAAAAGTATACAATTTTATTGATTATGAACTAACGTTTATTTTGGTTTAATTTTTACTTAATAATATTGATGTAGTATGGAGAAATTAACGGCTAATTCTGAACGTTTTTAGCAATTTTATGGTTTTGAATTGATTTTTTTTTGTAGATATCCCATACTTATTTCTGAATTCCGGGGCCGCTACGGTCAATGGCAGTATATAAGAGATATTTGTAGATATTTTTCATTTCGTTTGCTTTGCACAGTAGTTCAATCCAGGAGCTTGAAAAAGTGTCTGCGCGAGTTTTATTAAAAACTTGTTTCGGAATTTTGGCTTTATTTAAATATATAAGGAAAAATTGCAAAAAGCGAGGCCGCTACGGTCAATGCGAATAACTATTCTACATCATACAATAAATCGAAATTATCTAAAAGTTTCAGTTTCAGAGATCCAGAACGTCAAAAATGGGCATTTTCACGGTTTGACTGTGATATCCGCCTTAACTATACATTTAGATTTTATCGTTCATCTCATTTTGCTTTTATTACAATAAGCTGTAGGTATAACTGGAACTCTGGTTTCCACTCCAACAGTAAACTAACTAACATCTCCATCCAAAGCAGGTATCCTTTCACTCCGCTTCCAAAATATGCCAGATTCGTTGTAACATGTGAGAGGCCTTCTATTTTGAGCAACAAAATATTATCATATTGTAATTACTTACCTACACTTATGTACCTACCTAATTATCTATACGCCGTACCTATCTATTTTGACAAATCAACTTTTTGGAGACTCCCTTCACCGGTCATTTTCATCACCTACTCAGATCTCCGCCTTTTGCTAAAAGATTAGTAAACTAATAAACGCTGACATTGGCAAATTCGTGGCAGCCCTAGCCACCGAACAGCCAGAATTAAGAGAAGAAGAAGAGACCTTCAATCTAATCTAGATGATTTATACAGCATCAGGCCACTTTTCACAGACGAAGGGGTAAAAGTGGCGAAGTTCTATTCGAACTTCGTCTAGTGTTTGTTGTCACCATTGACACGTAAGAAGAAGAAGAAGAAGGCTACTTTTTAAGCCCTCCTCCTTTTTCATCCGGGCTTGGGACCGGCATCGGCGGAGTTACATTATTGTTATTATGTAGATGATATGGCTATATAATTAGACATATCATTAATCATGAATTTGTTATAAGCATCACTGGCATCTTTCAGAATGAAGATATGCAGCAGCAGATCATCAAGGAGACGTTCCAGTTGGTTTCCAAACGTGATGATAATGTTTGCAATTTCTTGGAAGGGGGAAGGTAACATGAATATAAAATAATAATAATAATAGGCCTTTACATCTATTGAAGATGATTTATACAGCGTCAGGAGGCAACCTATGCCTACACTTAACGGGACACTGTAGTGCCTGGGACAATGTTTTAGATGGAGTAGGCTTGCCCAGCACCTATACCATCCTCTCAGCCTAGTCAGCCGTATCCACAGGAAAGACAAGGTCAATACGTGCGGAGCTGACTAAGCCGAGGGTTTCCTCACGATGTTGAAGGAATATAAAATAATATTTATGATAACATCAAATTATTTCACACACACATTCATTGTAATAATCATGTCAATTATGATATTATTATTAGGGTGGCTTGCACCAGAATCGCTAAACACGTTTAACTATTAAATAGTATTTAGCGAGTTATCAAGTCATAAATACGTCAGATTGAAATCTATTTAGCTGCTAAACACTTGTAGTGATTCTGGTGCAAGCCGCCCTTAATATCTAAGTTTATCCTTATTAAGTTTTATTTTTCAGTTTAATCGGTGGTTCAGATTACAAGTTAATCTACCGACACTATGCCACACTGTACTTTGTGTTTTGTGTCGACTCCTCGGAAAGCGAGCTGGGGATACTAGATCTAATACAGGTATGCTTGAGTTAGATCATAAAATATAAAATAAACTATAAAATTTTAATACTAGGTTATTTTAAATACAAATAAAATAAAATTTATTGTCATCAAAAGGTGTAGGTACATTAGGTGCGCACAAAAAAAAAAATGACAATTGGAGTAGGCTCATAATCTGCGCAGCTTAGTAAGTACGCAGGGCTGGTTTTCAGTGTACCCCGGTGTTCGATCTGAGATGTCCGTCGAACGTATGGGTAAGTATCAGCGGGTATACATAAAAATAAGAAAAAATAACACAACCAAAAAACATCTACCTTACAAAAAGCATTACAAGCAAAAAAGAGTAATAAATTTATACAAGAAAGTTAGTTATAGTCTACCAGTGAATAATGTGTGAGTGGAGTGACAGAGTTTTACAACTACTCCGCTACACATACACAAATGTTTACAAATCTCAAAACTAAATTCCAGGTGTTTGTGGAAACCCTAGACAAGTGCTTTGAGAATGTCTGCGAGTTGGACCTGATCTTCCACGCGGATGCCGCTCATCAAGTGCTGGACGAGCTGGTGATGGGAGGCATGGTGCTGCAGACTAACATGGCTGATATCCTGTGTAGACTGCAGGAGCAGAATAAGATGCAGAAAGCTGAGGTAAATATTTTTATAAGATTTACTGCAAACAGTTATTAATAAATAATAATAAATAAATAATAATAAATATTCATGGACTTTACACACAACGCCTTCTAGTCCCAAACTAAGCAAAGCTTGTGATATGGGAACTAGATGGCTGATAGAATACTTACATACTTTTTTTTTTTTTTTTTTTTTTGTAAATACATACTTATAATACATAGAACAAACATCTATGTTTTCCACGCACAAATCTTTGTTCTCGGTGGGGATCGAACCCACAACCCACAGCACGGAAGGCAAAGCCATTACCGACTGAGCTGTGACGCCTGTCTATTGAAAGAAAGAAAGAAAAAAACATTTATTGCCTTAGAGCTTACGAGCTATATTAAAATTAGACAGATAGATTAATTCTCTAAGGCAAAGGGGGTACACTCAGCATGAATGCTACACGGACATTATGTCCGTGTAGCGCTGATTTTCAGTGTACCCCTAAATTATGGTTATTGAAACTATAAGCAAGTCTTCCAAGAGCTTTGTGGTGGGCAGAGCACACTTCTGCAATATCTCTTCAGTAGGTGAGTTGTACCAGTTAATTGGGTTGGTTTTTAGTGTTCTGATCCAGTTTTGGAAAAACGGAATACTTATTTAGTTTGTCCTGGTAAATATGAGATTTTTTCCTACTACTAGTCTCAGTGGTAAATCCTAAGATTCAGCTTAGCTCATATATGATTATGTACCAGCATATATATATCAGCAAAAGTTCTACCTTACCACCTTAAGGGTGCATTTCCTGTAAACCAACTAGACGTTAATTTTTGAACACCAATAGAAGCAAATTATTTCGGGTGTAAAAGTTATGAAAACAATGGACCGTCATAAAAATAAATAGATGTTTAGGTCTCTGGTTGGTCAAAAGAAGAAGACAAAAGAAAAAAACGAGGTCAGTTAGCTAACTGCTTGCAAGCGAAACAGTTTCAAAAGTGGTGAGGCGGAAATTTTGCCGATAGTACAAATGCCATTGCTCTCAATCGTTGAAGAAAACCATTGTGAGGAAACCGGTGGCTTAGGCATGTGACCTTGTCTCTCCTGTGGATAGACACTAGGCTGAGAGGATGGTATAGTGCTACAAGCCTACTGCATCTAAACATGTCCCCGGCACTGCAGCCTCCCGTACATCGGGGCATGGGGGACAACTGCCTCCTGATGCTGGATACATCATCTAGATTTATTATTTATGTCATTATATTCCAGGCCGGGATATCAGCGGCGCCGGCTCGCGCTGTTTCAGCCGTGAAGAGCATGAATCTACCACAGCAGCTGAGAGATATGAAACTGCCCGACCTACCACAAGCTATCAAGGTAAATACTGAGCGCATTATATTATTTACTAGCAGTTACCCGCGACTTCGTACGCGTCTACAGTTTCCGTGTACATTATATTATCTGTGCGTGTACCGAGCGGATACTTCTTTGAGAAACTTGACATTACACCTCATTACACCGAACTCGTACCTACTCGAATGTCAAACGCTAGTTGTTAGACCAAAGAGGTAGTATTACGCCTTGTCAAACTGACGTGACATGACATGACAATGAAATCCTCTTGCCAATTGGCTCTGCTAATCCTTTTCGTTCATTTTATCCTGTAGATCCTGTTAATTATTCGGGATAAAAAGTAGCCTATATGTTAATCCAGGTTACGAACTATATAATATGCCAAGTTTCATCCAAGTTGTTTCAGTGGTTTTGACGTGATTGAAACACAAACATTCAAACATCTAAACATCTAAACTTTCGCATTTATAATATTAGTAGGATTTGTTTATACAACGTGTTACACAATGTCCCTATAAGCCGAAAAGGGGCTTATTCAGACCAAACACGTGAATAGATTGGCGTATGCAAAAGTTGAATACAACATATTTGAATTTTTTTCTTTTTATCTTAGAAAGCGACAACCCTAAGTGTTTGCTTACTTTGCGTATGTATCCAGCCTGTTAGTACACAATCACGCACCCTCCTATCACGTCGCAACCTTTAACACGTGTGCAATTATATTTTTAAGGAAAGTTTAAGACTCTTTTCATGAATGACAAAATTCGAAACAAACTTTGAAATTTCAAAGTCGTAGAACAAACGTTGTTCGACATGACGTGTAGAATACTTCACTTTCGGGCTTATAGGGACATTATGTAACACCCTTATACAGTATTTACAAAATACACATGAAACAGTTGAGATATCAACAATTGAATAATATATTTTGACAGGTGTCACAGCTCAGTCGGTAATGGATCTGCCTTCCGTGCTGTGGGTCTTGGGTTCGATCCCCACCAAGAACAAACATTTGTGTGTGGCAAAACATAGATGTTTGTTCTATGTCTGGGTGTTACTATGTATTATAAGTATGTATTTACAAAAAGTATTTACAAGTATATAAGTATTCTATCAGCATCTAGTTCCCATATTACAAGCTTTGCTTAGTTTGGGACTAGAGGGCGTCGTGTGAAATGTCCATGAATATTTATTTATTTATTTTGATTTATATTTTTTCCAGGACTTGAAATTCTGACCAACACAACCGGGTGCGTTCACCGCCCCCGCCTCAATAGCATCCAACATAATCTCAACAATCTACCCGCAAGACAAATACACAAGCATTCACAAAGAGTTAAATCAACACAAAGATTTCACCAACAAATTCTTCGGCTCAGAAGTTCTAAGCGCAAAGTTCAACGAAGGCTTTTCTGAAAACTATCAACAAACTGATGGAATTAATTTTCCTGAATATGAGAGTAGGCATACAGATGGGTATCAGGATTTGAGTGGAATTAATGAAGGTTGTAATGAACGGAAGAAAAAGGTTAAGAAAAAGAAGAAGAAATCGCATTGAAGCTGCTTCTTCTTCTTTTTATTCTGGTTTTTCGGTGGCTGGGGCTACCACGAATTTGCCAATGTCACTGTTTATTGGTGTTTACTAGTTTACTAATCTTTTAAAATCAATTTTATCGAAAAATCACATTCCTTTATTAGATTAGATGAAGCTTGTGTATTTAAAATTATGGATAATGGAGAAAATATATTGTCACGGACCGGCGCGGCGGCGGGCACATTACAATAATATAGCTATATTTAAAATAAATGCATAGGTATTAGGTACTCTATGAAGTTAGCTTGTAAGAAATATATTTTATCTTATACCTAATGTGAATTTTATTTTGACGGAAATAACTATTAGTAATAGCGTTTTAACGCCATCTATTGGCGAGTTAAATAATCTACTTAAGATTTGTAAAAAAACGTACCTAATGTGTTGAAATAAAATCTAAAAAGGAAACGATTTTTGAATAGCGTCATCTAGTAAATACGTTCAGAAACTGATGTCGTAGTATTGCTACTCAACCAAAGATGTCGTTTATAAAATATTTTAGAACAGCGTCATCTATTCGTTTTATTTATAACTTCATATTTAGTACAGCTACTCAACAATAGATGGCGCGGCGCTGACTTAACTAAAACGAATATTTTTCGCTAGATGGCAGTAGTTGTCATAAACTGGTTGATTTTTGACAAATAAATGAAGGTTTATCTCGTAGGTGGGTAAAGTTATACATGGTTATACCTATTGAACTTTGTATTTTTTATGTATTCAATTAAATAGATCTAAGCATGATTTATTTAATTTAAATTATAGAAATTCGCATTTCAAAACACCAAACATTAGTACCCGACCAAGAAGCTTCCATGGGTATCAAGTAGTTATGATTTAAAAAGCTTTAAACCTATTTCTAAAGATTTTTTTTTTCTGAATTGAGTGACTTTATAACTATACTTAAACAATAACTACCTTTATACAAATACTTTAGAAAACTGCACTTTAAACACAATTTTTTTAAACAAAAAAAAAATATTAAAATGAACTCTGAATTCTAAATGCTAGAGATAGAAAACAGAGTTCAAATCACCTCGTGCAGGCAGGGTGCCCAAAAGGCTGACAATGTTACCTCTTTGTATGGCAATACTAATTCTCTGTCCAAGGTAAGCGCCAGCCCTTGGGTTTTAATTTAATTATTTTTAGTTAATAACGTCAGCAAGTAGGTATAGTACCTACCTACCGTAGTTGAGATTTTAATATCCATAATACTTAGTTAATATCTTTTATTTAAAATTCTAAAAAGATCTTAGTAGGTACCGCAAAAGTAACAAAACAAATAGTTAAAAGCTCCCAATTTCGAATTCAGGATGTCAAAAATTATGACACAAACCACAAACCCGCTCCTTGCGGTCAGCTACAAACTTCCTACCGATACACCGTAAGTAAACCACTTACTGATTTTTTGCAGTAAGTAGGTAATAAGTACTTATTGGTTAAAGTACCTACCTCTGGTTAAATACTCCTTTATCGTTAACCGCTAAGTTTTGAACTGTAACAACATACAAGATACCTACATTTATTTGCCGAAATAAGTGTCACAATTTGGTCTTATGCTAAAGTCAGAGGCACTTTAAAACATCACCCTTTTCAGGTATCGCAAAAATGTTATATTTGGACGCTTAAACTTATCTTAAGTAGGTACATATAATAGTATTCTTTTTCAAAATATTCTTCAGTTGAGTAGAGATATTTTTTGACTAGATATGATTTTAATCTTCTTATAGAGTAGTAGAGTTCATCGTATATAGTTCTTGTTGTCTCTGGTCGCGTGAAACTGGCACCTAGAATCACCTAGTTATAACACGATTCTAAATGATCCTTGTGATTTTATTGAATAAAGAAATTTTGATTTTGACTTTGACTTATAAATGTAGTTATTTCTATTTCATTTTTAATAGCATTTGGTAGGTTGTTAAAGATTTTGACTGCCATGTAATATGGACTTTTATTTAATATTTTTATTCTTGAATATGGTAGATATACAGTTTGTTTTCCAACATTCCGTACGTGAACTCAATACTCAAAACATTGATTGCTTTCACATGGTATTATAGTTGTTACATTGTAGGTAGGTATCACACATGAACCCTGTTCAGGGGTATTGCCACAGGAAAGTAGGCAGACCGAGGTTTTATTCACGTCAATTTTTCAATTCAGTAAATTTCTTGTTGAACTTTTACCAAATTGTGAAATAAAAAGTACGAAGTGCTCGAAGGCTTGCTTACTCAATCTTCACCGATTATCTAAGTTAAGCGACGTTCTGCGCGGTCACTATTTGGACGGGTGACCGCTAGTGACATTTATATCTGACCGCTTCCGTGCTCCGGAGGGCACGTTAAACACAGATACAGTTTTCATTTTTTATTTCAATTTTAATTGCCATTTTCATTATCTCAGTTACTTACTTATAGATGGTGGAACAGGCCCTAAATGTCTTTTTCTCTGTACATAATTAAATTAAATATAAAAAATACCACAGACTGACCGGATGACATAATAATATCCGTTTTAGGTACCTATACTATTATCTTCGAACGACATACTGACCAAACCACAACCTCGCATCAACAGCTCAAACAGACTGGATAAGGCGCTTTATACACGACACCGTACGACACTGCAGAACTGGACGCCTTTATTTTTTTAGTCAAGAAGGTGGTACCAAAGATTTTAGTAGGAAGGTGGGTACCTATCTAAAAAAAAATAACGAAAAATAAAACATTTTATTTCCATCTTCTGTGGTACCACAGATAAAGAAACCTTTGTATATTATTTATTTATTTTATTTATACGGCCGGTTTCTGAAAGCTCGATAGAAATTAATCAGCTGTCAAGTCACTTGCTATCTCTATCTTATTTGAAGTAAAAGCTGAAATAGCAAGTGACTTGACAGCCGATTAGTTTTGATTCGCCGTTAGTGACTTTGAAGTTACGGTTCGATCAATTTTACGGTGCAGTGTGTTACGCGCCTAAAAGATAAAATTGACAAATTGCAGTCTTTAGTCAAATTACATTTTCTTTGGACCTCTGTATTGTAAAATTGGATCGAGAGTTATGCAAAATGCATCCATGTCGCACTTTTGCCAAATATGAGTGACTTAGCTTCCGCTCGCGACTTCGTCCGCGTCTGATTCCGTTGATTTTCAGGGATAAAAAGTAGCCTATGTGTTAGGTTACGAACAGGTTATATTCCAAGTTTCATCCATATCGGACCAGTAGTTACAGCGTGATTGAAATACAAACATCCAAACATCTAAACTTTGACATTTATTTATAGATGTTTGTTCTATGTCTGGGTGTTAGTAGGTATGTATTATAAGTATGTATTTACAAAAAAAAAGTATATAAGTATTCTATCAGCCATCTGGTTCCCATATTACAAGCATTGCTTAGTTTGGGACTAGAGGGTGTTGTGTGAAATGTCCCTGAATATTTATTTATTTATTTATTTATTTATTGTAGTGGATCACAACGAATCTTTGTCCCTCTGAAGTATCTGCGCAGAACCCATTTTGAGTTGAATTCTATGAAAGCGAATTTTTCCGCACAACAGTAATGCGCAATTGTTTGTTGCACCTAACTTCAGAGAGATGAAGATGTTGTGCGTACCTACTGTAGGTACAGCGCGGTCGGCGGATCTAGACAGTCTTGAAGTTAGCCGCTTGTGATGCGAGACGACAATTTTAGGTCCAAAAAGCTTCATTGCACATCGGAATGGTTAACTTTTCGAACAGAAATTCTTTTGTTTAAATTCTCTTTTCGTCGTAAAATGCTTCGTTCGAAACTCAAAAATTTGAAAACAGAACGAACCAAAAGTGATTCGTTCGAAAGTCAAAATTTGAAAATAGAACGTTCCAGATGACAGATATCAATTTTGTACACAAAGTGCAACGGTCTAAACGTAAAATCGCAACAATACAACACGAAAAAACATTTCACACAAAAAAAAGTTTATTTGACTGATTCAATGTTTTGACATGTCGCCTCTTTAACAATACTAAATTTATAGTTCGCGGTGACTTTGTAACATTTTTTTCGGCTGTACCTGTTTCGATAAATCAAGGAGGTTGGATGTCGGTACCTTTGGTACAATGAACACTTTTGGGTGGTCTTGCTAGCGCCTGACAAAGTGCAAAGGTTTTTGTAAAGATAAATTAATATGTTTTGTCAATTGGTATAAATATTGTGTCAATTTTTGGTGAGACCGAAAATGCTGATCAAATATTATCGATAACGACGCTTAAAAATATTAATTGATTTCAGTTTAAAAACTTATTTTGTTGATGTAAAAAAGAGCTTTTTCTAAACGCCTTTCAATGAAAATTAGATACCTACCATTGTCATAAAAATACGTAGTAGTCACAACGTATTTTTCCCACTGAATAGATAATCCAGAACTGATTTTTGGGTCGAATTGAAAGTAAGCTAATTTATTCGCAAAACAGTACATGCGCAATCGTTTTTGCACCTAACTTCAGACGGATAAATATCCATTGTACTATAATTGGGATGATAAAAGTCACAAAATAACACAGGCTATGTGACTAAAAGTCATAAAGTTAGCCCAAAAAAATCATTATGATATTTTTACATCTGATTTTGAGGTCCTAGTAACGTTAGATCGAAATGATTAGGTATAACAAAGAAACATTATTTTCAAAACATAATATTCTTTCAACTCCCAAAATGGAGTCTACCTAGCTATTAAAACAAACGGCGCGTCGTGTTGAACAGAATATGATTTGTAACTAGAAAAAAATAAAAAAGTAGTGTAGAAAAACCATAGATAATATAGAGTCATCGTTGACCATAGATTATATGAAGTCATCCCATGCCGCCATAGTAATTTAGTTGAAAAAATTTAATGGCTGCCTAATCTACTAGGGTGACATTGATTTTATAAATAATCATGGACTTATCACACAACGCCCTCTAGTCACAAACTAAGCAAAGCTTGTGATATGGGAACTAGATTTCTGATAGAATACTTATAAAGGTACTTTTTGTAAATACATAGGTAATTACATAGTAACACCCAGACATAGAACAAACATCTATGTTTGCCACGCACAAAATGTTGGTTCTTGGTGGGGATCGAACCCACGACCCACAGCGTGGAAGGCAGAAATGGTTACCCTGTCCCAATTCTAGCAGACCTCTAAGGCTAGGGATAATTATTGTACCGGGTAAATTATACCCATAGACAGATGAAAGTTACGAAATGGAGGAAACACCAACCAATGTAAGTTGAGCTGCACGATTTTTGATAATTTTGATATATCATTGTGTTTTTTGTTTATCGAAAAGTGCCAACAAAATAGGTACAAAGTTAAAATAGTTCTTATAACATATATCTAGTGCTTTTGTAATTACAAGCAACTAATACGCACTCTATACCAACAAGAACAAACATTTTGTGTAAACAAACATAGATGTATGTTCTATGTCTGGGTGTTACTATGTATTATAAGTATGTATTTACAAAAAAGTATATAAGTATTCTATCAGCATCTAGTTCCCATATTACAAGCTTTGCTTAGTTTGGGACTAGAGGGCGTTGTGTTAAATGTCCATGAATATTTACTTATTTTTTTACACAGTTATAATAATTTGTTATCTATGATATTGTGTACTATCGGCAAAATTTCCGCCTTACCACTTTTGAAACTGTTTCGCTTGCAAGCAGTTAGCTACCTGACCCCGCCTTTTTCTTTTGTCTTCTTATTTTGACCAACCAGAGACCTAAACATCTATTTATTTTTATGACGGACCATTGTTTTCATAACTTTTACACCCGAAATAATTTGCTTCTATTGGTATTCACAAATTAACGGCTAGTCGGTTCACAGAAAATGCACCCTTAAGGTGGTAAGGCAGAACTTTTGCTGATGGTACCTACTGCCTACAGACCTACTCTACCGTGTCTGCAACTAATTAATTATTTTCATTATTAATAATTAAACATCATTACATTTAATTATATAAACAAGTTTCTTTCCAGAAAAACGTACAATCTTAATTATAAAATATAATAATTTCCATTTTCTAATAGTAAAGATGTAGAGACCATCTTAAAATGGTTTTTTCTAGTTATTAATTTAATGCACTCCATTTTGGGGTGAGTGAAAGAGAAAACGATATTCATTAAAACGAGTTAGAAGGAGACGGAAAATGTATTTTTGTTGTATTGAACCGTATGGGCGGCGTTTGTTTAGTGATTATTGTTTGGTGACTATACAGGTTGTCCCATTAAATGGACCAATATCATTAGCTATGGAGAAATAAAATTTATTTTATCTACCAACTTAAATTAACTATTATGTTCACCTTGATCTCATGTAATTTATTTTTATTTTATTTGTACCTAAATAATTCATTTTTAGTTATATTTTTTGATAGAATAACTTTGAGAAACTTGACATTACAGCGAACTCGTACTCGAATGTCAAACGATAGTCGTTAGACCAAAGAGGTAGTACTACGTTCTGTCAAACTGACGTGACATGACATGACATGACATCGCTCTTGCCAATTGGCGCTGCTAATCCTGTTCGTTCATTTTATCTTGTAAATCCTTCTTAATTCTTTATTGCACACAACACAGGACATAAACAAAAGACAGAAATAGATGACATGTACAAAGGCGAGCTTAACCCCAACAAGAGTTTTCTTCCAGCAAACCTTTGGGGCTAGAGAGAGGTGACTATAGAGGCAGGTCCGTGTACATAAAAGGTTATAATATATCCTGTTAATTATTCGGGATAAAAAGTAGCCAACGTGTCAATCCAGGTTACGAACTATATGCCAAGTTTCATCCAAGTTGGTTCAGTAGTGTCGACGTGATTGAAACACAAATATCCAAACATCTAAACATCCAAACATTTAAACTTTCGCATCCTACTAATATTATAAATGCGAAAGTTTAGATGTTTCGATGTTTGGATGTTTGTGTTTCAATCACGTAGAACTACTGAACCAACTTGGATGAAACTTGCCATATATATAGTTCGTAACCTGGATTGACACATAGGCTACTTTTTATCTCGAATAATGATCAGGATCTACAGGATAAAATGAACGAAAAGGTTTAGCAGCGCCAATTGTCAAGAGGATTTCATTGTCATCTCATGTCACGTCAGTTTGACAGGGCGTAGTACTACCTCTTTGGTCTAACGACTAGCGTTTGACATTCCAGTACGGGTTCGGTGTAATGAGGTGTAATGTCAAGTTTCTCAAAGTATCCGCTCGGTACAAGCACAGATAATATAATGTACACGGAAACGGTACTCGCGTGTAACTGCTAGTAATATATAATATCTCTGTATCTTGCCTGTACCTACTCTTTGTTTTCTTATTTTATTTTTCTTTGTGTATGTATTATCTAACTTTTTGTGCCAAAATAAATGTTTTCATTTTTTTTTATTTTTTTTTAAACTTTCGCGGGTAACTGCTAGTTTAAAATATTAGTGAGATAGATCAGCCTGTATGTACCCAGAGCTAACAAACGTGATAATTCGGTGTAGATATCACGCACACAAGCGCAAGGTAATGTTTTTATTTATGGCTTAGATCTTATTAGGGTTCTTTTGTGGGATGGTAATAAAAAAGGGGCATAATAATATTATGACATGTGTGGTTACACATAACATCACCATTTTTTAGTCAAAGTCTTGATAAAAAAATATTTTATTCAATAAATCACAAGGATTAAATAAATAAATATTCATAAACATTTCACACGACGCCCTCTAGTCTCAAACTAAGCAAAGCTTGTATTATGAGAACTAGATGCTGATAGAATACTTATATACTTTTTTTTGTAAATACATACTTATAATACAAAGTAACACCCAGACATAGAACAAACATCTATGTTTTCCACGCACAAATGTTTGTTCTTGATGGGGATCGAACCCACGACCCACAGCACGGAAGGCAGAGCTATACCGACTGAGCTGTGACGCCTCTTTACAAAATAAAAATATGATAAAACAGCAAAATTGTACAGAACCCAAACACATTTCTAATAATCTTAAAACTACGTCTGATAACCGTGAGACTTAGATAGAGAAACATTTTTATGTACCATAGATAATTTGTTTTTCGGGACGAACCTTCTTGCTTGCTTATTACCATAGTGTCATTATTTTTTTTATTTCAGAATGACTTACGAGTAAGATGTTGATTGGATATCTTTTTTTTATTTCGTTTGTTGTTCTCTTTTCAAACGTGGAACGTAAATAGAAAGTTGTTGAGTTCTGGTCGGAAATAAGAAAAAAAGGTTTGTACTTCTAACTCGAATTTTACCTACTGAACATTATTTGAGGTTGGAGATACCTATTAAAGTTATTACTTAGACACCACAGAATGGTATTTTTCATACTCTCTGTATAAAAAAAACTGGATTGGACTCAGATTAAAAGAAGAAGCATTTCATAAAATTTTAGATAATTACATAATTAAACTACTTAGGAAATCCGACTTTAGTTCGACCTTCCGGCTTCATCAGATGATGATGGCAGTTCATTGGGAATGTTCTAGTGACCGTAAACATCACTAAAAAGTCACAAGAAAGCAAAATACGCAATTTCGTGCACGTGGATGGCATGTTTTTTCTAGTTAATTTGATTTAAAAACTAAACAAACTAAAAAAAAGTATAAAAATAATAACCGTAATTCAGGGGTATTTTAAAAATAAACTTAACTGGTTGAAAATAATGTCTGTAAACACTTTATCGGCTAAACTAAGCGTCGTCTTAAATTATTGAAAAAAGAATTCGAATTTATACTTCGCCACGAGATTTGAATCCTTTAAAAGCAGTATTGCGACTACTGCAAACTATGGAGTGGATATTACGCAAAAAAAAATCTGTTGAATTTTTTTTTATATATTTTGCGTCAGCAGTCTGTAGTCTGTGGTTTTTTTTTCATTGATTTGCAAAAAATGATTGCAAATGAAGAAAAGTCTAATAGTCACAATGGATCTTTATCCCTCTGAAGTAGCTGCACAGAATCCATTTTTGGTTGAATTGGAACTGGATTTGGTTAGCTGCACCTAACTTCAGAGGTATACAGATCAGTTGTGCGTACTGTACCGGCGTATTAACTGCGCTCTTCTACGAGTATGTAAATAAGTAATAAGTGAGTCTTTTTACACTGCGGTCAACAATGGCTGAAACATAAATAAAAGAGTGAATAATTCTCTATACATTTTTGTTTTCAAAAGTCTCCAATTTCAAAACCCGGTAGGGCATTACGCGTATCAGCCGTGATTTTTCATTGGTCCCTTTTGAAAAAAGAACGCCTATTTTCTTTTCTTAAATTACTTTAAGTCACTGGCCAGAGTGGCCAGTAACTGGTTTAATTTACGCGGCATTTCTTGAGCTAATTGAACTTTTTTTCTCTTGATAACAATTTTATTATAATCCGTTTCAAAATGGCGGGTAATTTTGTTTTCTTACATAAATGATGCTTCATTTACGATTAGGTGACAGAGTGTCGCATAAATTCGGATCTTTATGGCTTTCAAATGAAAATGTTCCAAAGTACCTACAAACACGAAAACTGTAGTACTTTTTGAAAACTTACTTAAAAGTTGGTAAGTATTTAGTACCTACTTGCACCTAATATAACATTAAAAGGAAGAGATTTTTGGGTTCAATTTGAGCTATGTTTATCCAGAATACGAATGACGTATAAGTACCTAAGTATACACAAACATCGTGAAGTCGTTGACATTTTAGTATGTTTACATAAACAAGAATTTAAATAATAGCTTAATTACTATGTCTAAAATAATTAATTCCAGATCATCTCAAACATGTTTAACCAAATTAGTAAAATAGCGATGCAAATGCCACAGATAAAATAAAACTTAGCGAAGATGTCGACGTCAAAATACATATCGAACTCACTTGTTCGATATTTGAAAAAAAGTTCGTTTCTGTAAAGTGACATCCATAAAAATGGGTGTAATTAAGTTTTGGAAAGACCTCAAATTCCCATTCGGGAGACAATGGCCCATTTAGAGACATTAGGTGGCCGTAGATACGTATCTAGAACATAGGCTCTCAAACTTTTTAATTCGTTTTTGATTTTTTCGTTTGAGATTTCATTGTTTTCACGTTTTATTTTTTTACAATAAATTATATGTCAATTCGTGCTATGGCCTCGCATTAAAAGTGTTTATATCTGGTTAGACATTATATTTGTCTACTCCTTTATAGATTGTATAGGACCCTAAAGTATTGCGGAAAATATCGACACCCTTTAAATTTTTTTTATTTTAGGAACATGTTGAGATCCTTAGAATGAAGTCAATTGTTGTCCTCAAGAATGCGAGGACGCGGGGTCGAGACGTTCCGGTCAGGCGCTGTGGTGAGGATTTTTGCGGCTCAAGTTTTGAATTTAGAACACGTTTGAATCTGAAACACGTTTGAATTTGGAACACGTTTCGATGGGTTGACGGTTTTTCGGCGTTCACGGTTTTAATTTTGGCGAATTCTTAACAAACTTGTAAACGAAGCATATAAATACGTCAACATTAAAACACAATCGTGTTGCATTTTTTTTGTTTGGTTTTATCTAAACTAAACTTTTTTCAGTATAACTTTTTAAATCTTAAAAAACACATAAATCAATTTGAAATAAGAACGCATTTGAATGCGGACCGCACACGTCGCAAATACACGCAATCTGTGATCAGGCACGTTCACAGATCAGCCAGTAGTTTGTATTGTCACACGAAACTAATAAGGTGGCAAGATACTGATGCGTTTTTTATGAACTAATTTAATTTAATTTATTTATTTAACACTTTTATGCGCAGAAATAAATGTGTAGGTACTACAAAAGGTGGGTTTAGTATAAGTATTTCTAGCTACCATCTAAAACTATTTTAGTTAGAATTAAATAATACGCTACAAACTTAGCTACACCAAAAATAAACAAAATCAGTAAGTATAAAAATTACTTGAAGTAATATTCCCATTTTTATATAAGTAGGTACCTAGTCTATAGATCCAATCTTTTGTTTTTTAAGAAGGAGGTTTGTTACTTTTTGCATGGCCAATAATTTTCCCATCATGATAGTATGTCATGGTAGTAGGTAGGGAACTATTTTGTTTACCAATAACAAAGGTTTACTCGTTAACTAAGAAACAAGAGACTTACTGCTACTGAAATCCAAATTAACTTGTGCACGATAAGTATCAATTTCAATTCAACTCAAAGTAGGCAATATAAATTCAGATTTTAAAATTCAATCTGCATCGAGTCATGTGTAAATTGAGCCGAGATTCAAGTATTGGCATTTACGTGATAATTTGGAAAACCCGATTTTAAATTATTTCTTTTGAAAAATGGGTTGTGGCGAATATTGTAAAAATACGAATTGATCGTGAAATTATTTGATATTTCATTTGCAAGCTTTATTTTATTTACGTCGATCTATATATATCTATTTGATACTACTTAATAAAATTTAAAAATAATTTTGTCTGTTTTGTGCAATACAGCCCTATTCTCTGAGCCCACAAACTAATTAAGTACCTACGCCATTTTGTCTAAATGTCACGCTGACATTCAAGTTCGCGCGCTTTCCTGCAACCATAGATAAAGGGTTTATTTTTAAATCTTTATTCTTTTTATGGCAACTGTTAACCCACGATTAGGGTTGGAATAAAATCAAAATGGTACCAACATAATGCGAGCATTTATATTCGTGTCACAATGTGTTTTGGAACCGGATGTATGAAGTTTTTTTTCGTATAATCGGCGTATAATGTTTTATTGCGTCCGGCTTGGTTTCACAAAATTGTTTCGGTTCAGTAGTGGTTTTTGAATAATCATAGACAAAGTACTTTTTTTTATGAAATAAGCGATTATGCTTATTTCAACGTATGTTTGTTTGCATGATAGCGTATCTAAATGTTTATGAATTATTAAAATTATTTGGTGTTTTGAATTTTGTCGTCTATTATGTGGTTAACATTGAAATAGATCATTAGATAGATATCTACTTATTCATATTTTAAACATATTTTTGAAGTAAGTTAATAAAGTAGGTAGGTACATATTTTAAATTACGTAAGTGTGTAGGTATTATTAAATAAAAAAATAAGTACGTAAACATGATTTGTAAATATTTTGTACGTAACCTTTTTACGTTTTTAATTTAACTAGGCGAACATTTCTAAGCAAATACTTTCAATCATAATTTAGACCTACTTGTTCCGGACCACCATCACCCAAAACTCAGGTAAAATTCCCATTAACAATACTTTCAACATTACTTACAAAGCTTTTGAGAGTGCCGCGTACTCATATAAAAATAATATCTACTCTATGGTAAAAAAATACACCACAGACAATATGTCACTCGACGTCACTGGCCGCTAACAAAGACAGCTATTAACGTCAAAATATTTTCAAAATAAGAACGCGCCTCGCCGCCGGGGGCTCTGCTTTGCGAACGCCGAACCGTAAAAGTGGATTTCGGGCAGTTTTTAAAGCAATTTTTTTTTCTGTTTTGGCACAGTCGAGCTGTTTTGTAAAGAACATAATGGGCTTAGGTAATTGTAGGGCGTGATTTGTGGAAAAGGAGGTATTGGAGCAGATTGGGTCTAGTTAGGGTGCATTCAAAAGGGTATGGAAATTACTGAGCCTCAAGTATGACTGAATAATTTATTTGGGTACTTTTGGTACTCTAAAATAATAGGAATATTATAATAAACATTATAATAACATAACAAGCTTTCTCACAAAAAGCACCGAGGATCAACAAAATGGGATTTAGCTAATTGAAAGTTTTCCTGAATCAAAAATATTAGTAGGTAGGTCTAATTCTGAAATCTTATTTTTCTGTATAGGTACTTAGAGACTAGGAATAAAACTGTTATATGGAGTTTGAGTATATAAATACGCAGTATATAATTGTATCCAAGAAAATAAAGAGTTAGTAATTTTTCAAAAGAAAAATTAACAAACTGTTGCACAAGACAAGCTGACCAACAAACCATTCTTCATTCAAACTCCACCTGGCATACTATTACCTCGTAACACGTGTTCAAATAACACATACAATGCAAGACAAATACTTACAACAGGATATGGCTGACCACTTTACGTTTACCTACGAAAAAAACAATTTATGGTCCATCCTGACATCTGTCATATTTCCCGCGCGGGAAACGTCAAAGCCTTGGCGCGTAGAAAGCTAAATGTAAGGCAAATTCTTTTTTTGAATCCTGAACAAACGGACATGCATCAGCTGTCAACCGCAAACTGACCGATGTAATGACTGGCACACAATACTGCAATCTTTGTATTGTTATTGTCTAAAGCAATGACAAAACCAGCATCGTCAGACCCTGATTACCTTCTTATATTAAACTGAAGAGAGCTCAAGATAAACCAGTTCCACGATTTCGAGTTTTGACAAAGCAACATTCGGAGTTAAAATGGACAACTGTCAACCGTTTAAGGTTGAACCGTATCTGCAAAAGTCAGAACGGATTGTAAAGATCTTGTTATAATAGCTGTCGCTGTACGTTTTGTTTGTCGCGTGCGGAGGTGTAAGTAAACCTCTTTTGTTTTTTTTTCAATTGTCTGACAAACAATGATACACAAGTCTTTTGAGTGTTTGAATAAATAAATAATCAGATTTCTGCTACCGGTGTTGCTTATTTTAAGAAGAAGGTATTTGTGGGTGCATATTTGAATGTTAATAATGTGGTGTTCTTAAAGGGGTAGAAGGAAAAACCTTGTAAGGAACACGGGTACCTCTACATACAAGACACGTTTATTTGTCTACTACTAGACTAGATGTAGGGAACTTGCAGAACATGCATGAAGAACATTTCCAGGACTACAATGTAGAGTAACTCGCAGCTTAGTCAACTTCCCATAGTCCCAGGCACCATATCCCCTTCATAAAGGCATGGGTAAGATCCCCTTTAGTAGTAGTAGGGCTTTTTGTGAAACAGCTCGTCCGGGAAAGTACTACCACCGTACCTTTTCCAGCCGCCAAGCAGTGATGCTCGCATTGCTGCGTTCCAGTTTGAAGGGTATTGCCGGTGGAATTACAGGCATATGAGACTTAACAGAAAGAAAGCGAGGTAGAGGAAGACCGCGTATTAGCGCATATAAGCCAAGTGAAGGCGAAGCTCGATGTGATGTCGTATAAGGACGTCAAGGAAGCTTCCCTGAAAGAAGAACCTGGCGGGAAATGCATATGCTACGCAGATACGAGCCGTAGCTCTTAAATTAGAAGAAGAGAATTAACACCTTTATGTCTCAAAGTGGTGGGCGCAGTGCAATGCATCACAGCACGTCCTCAGTTGGACAATGCATTGTTATTGGTAGAGGTAATCGCTTAACATTAGGTGAGCCATCGGCTTGTTCCATCATTTAGTTGTATAAAAAACCGCTTTATAAATCATTTTGCTTCAAAGGCTTGGTTATTTGTGGTGTTGTTTTCAATGCGAAAACATCGTGAAGATCACGGAGTAGGGTGAAACATGCTTGTAAAAGGTCAAAAAGCACACCCCACTATAAGTTATTCACAACACGTGGG